>FYEV01001789.1:168053-200159 GCA_900188565.1 Geosmithia flava
CCTGGCACGCACCAGTGACATCTGGCCCCATAACCATCCCCCCCTTCTTCTTCTATAATCCCTGTACATCACCCCTGGCCCCGCTGTCAGTTTCAGATTTGTTTTTTTCCTCTTCTATGAGCATGTACGGAGTACTACGAGTACTCACTCATACTGAACTAACCCATGGATGGAATCTCCCAAAGAGTACTCGTGAACCCTGTACCTGCACTCTCCCCATCTCTCTTGTTTTATTACGAGTAACATTGCGGGAAAAAAAAAGATAGATGTAGATGCTAATTATATCATTGTCGTCATCAAGGTAGATGGATGTGCATCCAGTACTCCGTACAGAGTCAGAAAACAGAGCAATACTACGCTACCTTGACTAAGTTGAGCAACTCATTCAATACTACATGTACTATCCATCTACATGTATCTGTACCATCTAAATCTCATATCACCTCTTCAACACCCCCAACAAACCTCATGTCCATGTGCTGAATCTCAACCAGGTCATCCTGGTGCAATCGCACAGAGAGTAGCCTCAAAGCATGTTACATACTCCGTATGCGTAGAATATCGTGCAATAACACGCCACTGTAAGAATACAGTAGCACTTCCAAACGTGCCACATCTCGGAAAACTGGTCAGTGCCAGGCTCATCCCTCAGCCCTGCAACGAGGACTTTTGACAGTCTTTACTCTCGTACGTGGACTCATCCATTGAAGTGCTCATACTCATACAGTAGATACAAGTATATATATCCCTTTTGAGCAACTTGCATCATGGACACATGGGTACCCTTGCCGGAAACTGTTCCGTCTTTCCTCTCTGTCTGTCTGGCTACCTTGCACAACTAGTATTAGACTGTACAGCTAGTGCAAGAAATGCAATAATTTGTTTTAAAATGTCAATAGCACTACTTTTTTTTCTCCTCCTGTACGGGGTAGTCGTCAGTCGCACATGATTCTCCTTCTTCTCTGCTTGGTCCATGACAGCTGTCATGACTTGTTTTGGTCATGGGCATGGGTCAATCAGAGTAGCATGGGTCACTTTTGAATGCTACTCTGTACATGTGTATGAGTACTCCGTACTCCGTACTTCCTACGTGGAGACGGTTCTAGCCCTCTACGAGTCTAGATGACTGCCGAAACAAGCCTGCATGCTACATGACAAGCCCACGCATAAACCCTACGAGGCGAGAATACTACCCTTTTCATTTTACCATGTCTCTCTCTCTCTCTCTGTGTGTTATTAACGTTATACTAGTACTCCGTACTCTTTACGTCAATCATCATCATCGTCACCATCATCAGACTTACTATGTGACCAGGTACTCCACCAAAGTCCCATCTGTATCAGATCAACATGTAATGGCAAGTCAACCCGATACCGAGACCGATGAAAAAAAAAAAAAAAAATACACATATAGAAATGATCAGAATGACCCCAATATCAGTGGGCCAAATACATGTACCATTCACTCATCTTTCATTCGAAAAAAAAAAAAAAAAAGTTCAAACTTTTTCAACACATGGGATCGGCACGCTAGACTGGGGACTGGGGGGTCGGGGGCTGTCGGGGTCACCTTGAGATGAGCTATGGGGAGGGAAGAGGGGGGGGTTTCTTCTCCGCCACGAATAACGTCGTATGGACGACAGCCGAGTACGACCTCATAGAGTACATATCTGTACGAGTACTACTGGTAAAATAAGAAAGAACCAGAAAAAAAAAAAAGTCCGTACGGGTTATTTTGGGATCATCGGCATTACAACGCTCGGCATTGCAAAATCCAATCCTAGCAGTAGTAGTATAATTATCTTTTTCCTGGTCTCGTGCATCGTGGGGCTATGGATCATGATAATTCTGAACACTGGACTGCCCGTATTAAAAGAGTCATAGACACCTTGTCTAGTGCTTCCGTCAAAGACACTCTAGTGGGCAATGTTCTATTAAACAGCAATTAAAAAAAAAAAAAAAAAAACAGAAACACAAAATATTCAAGTCTCGTACTAATCGTCAATTGATACTTTGAGCTATGGATATCAATCTACAGAAACGGTGTATACAACCTAGTAGTATAATGATGTCTACTTCTTTCAACTCATACGTACCACATAATGTAAAGCCGAGCAGTGAGCCAATATAAACGACAACCCACATCATCACACTAGCAATCTATGACCAACTCCCATCTTCCGTTTACTCCGGGTTCAAAATCTTTCCTCCTCCCTCACCGCTGTTTCCCTCTTCAGGCCGGGGAGGCGAAGGGGTCATCAAGAGGTCCTTGGGTGGCACCTCCTTCATCTCCGTATCCTCACCACCCTCCACGCTCTTCCTTCTCTCCTGCTCCTCAAAGCTGAATGCATCCGACAGGTTCACAGCGAGGAATGTCTTGGGAAGTTTGACCCTGATGCAAAATGTTAGTGTTGTGAAGAATGCAGTTCATAGATACGAAACTCACTGGTTAAACTTGGCTCGAAGAGTCTTAATCACCTCGAGCCAGTCGCCGTGCGGCGTCAGGCTTCGTCTCTGTGCACAACCAATGGCATGGCGGCTGTCAAGCTGGACGTGCAGCGGGTCAAACACATGACATCCCGGGCTGATGGAGATGCGGATGCTGTAGGCGTGCTTGGGCTCGTCGTCTGGTCCGGCCGCCGGCTGCTTCACCTCCGACTCGTACAGCTCAAAGCAGATCTGTGAGAGGTAGTCCAGCTCGGGGATGGTGCTTCGCTTAATCTTGGTCTCGACACCACCCTCGATGATGCAGTTGAGCAGCGTGTAGATGTGCGACTCCTTGGTAAAGTAGAAGAATGACTTGGCATCGTTGGACGCCTGCATCTCCTCGAGATCCTGCACAATCTCCTTGAGGAGCGGCAGTGACGTCAACAGCCCAATCTCGAGCTTCTCGCTGTCCGATATTCCGTACTCCTGCGGGCAGATAAAGTCAAACAGGACCTTGGCCAATTTGTACAGTTCCTCGAGTGGCTCGTGGTTCGGGTCCGGCTTGGCCCCGGATGTCTCGGCGCCCTTGTACAGTCTAAAGTACTGCTCCGAAGGTGTCTCGCCATCCAGGTTGCGCAGGCCGGTTCGGAAGGACCTCCTCCTGAAGAGCTTCTTGACAGTGCCCGACCTCCCGGGCTGTGTCGACTCGCTCTTCTCCGACTCCTCGTGCTGATGGGAGTGATGATGGTGGTGGCTGTGGTGTGTCGGCGAGCCCTGGCTGTGTTTTCCATCGTCCGTTGTCGATTTTCCGTCTTCCGAATTGCCGCTCCTGCTCTCCTTGCCACTATACTCCTCCATCATATGCTTTGGTGGCATAAACACCCATTCGAGGAACTGTCGGTTGTGCAGTGCGTCAAACTTCATCGTGTCGTAGAGCTCCGAGATCTTGCTCGGGTCCACCTTGTCACCATCGCAAAACTCGGTAAAGAGCTTCTCCCATCGCTCCTTGAAGAGCTCCGAGTCCTCGCCCGAGCACCAGCGCGGTTGGATATTGTTCACGGCATTGGCCGCAGATAGAGATGCCCCCGGGGAGACAGATCCGTCGCCGGTCGACAATCTGTCCGAGCTGGCATTGCTGAGGTTGCTCAGCGATGAGGCAGCGCCGCTGTACAGCTTGCCATAGTTGTGGTGCATGACGCGCCTGAGGAAGTTCATGAGCTGCACGACACGCGTCTGAACCTCAGAGGGCTCGGGCATGTTGGCAGGCCAAGCAAACTGCTCGGGACGCTCGTTTCCCTCTCGCAGAAGCCCCTTAAGCTTCTTTTTGACCTTGTCCGTCTCGTCCTTTGCTGCGTTCGAGTCGTCCAAGAGGTCCTTTCGAATGGTAATGAAGTCCTCGGGGAGATCCTTCTTTCCCAGGAACGACGCTGCCCACAATTGGGCGCTCGTCGTCACTCGCCTCTCGGAGCTGCTGAAGACATGTACCTCGTCGAGGATATCCCTGTTCAGCAGAGCGAGGTCGGTCCTCATGCTCTCGCCAAGCTCCTGGGACTGGTATCGTGCCGAGTGCGTCGGCTCGCCACCCCACTTGACAATCAGCTGGAGCTTGTCCAGGATCAGCTGCTCTTCGGCCGCCGTGAACTTGGACATGGTCACTCCGGAGAGGGAATCCTGTCGTTTCGGCGTCATCTTGGGCAAGCCCTCAAAAGTCCTGTTGGCTTGACCCGAGATCCCGGGCGCGGGGATCTGGACACCCTCCTTGAGGTCCGGCATTTCCTCCGTGGCCGTCACCTCCGTCTTCTTTCTCCGGAACATGGGCTTGATCTGAACCTTGGTCCCGGGCCAGCTGCCCTTCTTGACCAGGACGTTGCGGAGAGCCTTGAGCTTGCCCATGTCCTCAACACCCTGTACATAGGCGGCATCGACCGCCTGGATGACACTAGCAAGGGCGGCCTCCCCAATCAGGAGAACCTCTTCCTGATGACCTTTGAGTAGATCAATGAAGGGCTCGGTATGGAAGGTAAACTTGAACTTTTGCTTGGGGGTTCGGTCTGCGTGCCGGATGACCGATACCATGCCCTTTAGCTTCCACGAGTGTTTAGGCGGGGGAGGCTGCTGCTGCTCCTCCTTGTCTCCCGACTGGGAACCAGATGTTCCACCCGGAGTCCCGCTCACTGAAGGCTTCGTCGACGATGGGCCAGAGACGGCAGTAGGCAGCATCAAATCCGGAGGGGGCGGGGGGAGCTGCTGAGTGGCCGCCGATGCGCCGCTTGACAGTCCGCCATGGGCCGTTGAATCCATCTTGGGGGATGCGTTGCTGCTTGTCCTAACCGAAGCAGTCTCCACGCTCCCCGGTTCCGGAATGTGCACTGCAGTCTGCGACGAGGACTTGGGAATCGGGTGTACAGACCCGGACGAGGAATCCCGGTCCCTAGCGTGGTAAGATGCCCTTCCAAAGGGGTCCGACTCGGATGCCGACATAGCAGGCGATGGTACAGAGGGTTGAACGCCCCCGCGGCGAAGTCTCTCCTTGACAAACAGGTCCTTAAGAATCTTGGCGCAGTGATCGTAGTAGTCATTGTTGTCCTTGACAAAGCTCCAGCCATTGACATCAATGACGTAGCTCTTGCCGCCTGCGCGCAAGAGATCGAATCCGCAGACGCGCTGGCCGAACGCAGTTGAGATCTTGCTGGCCGTCTCTCTCTCCTCGGTGGTCAGAGGCGTAACATATCTCAGCTCTTTCCCATGCTGGTTTCTCCTGACGACGCCGTCGACAACTGGCGACTTGCGTGTCTCGGCGTGACAGTATGTCGGACCAACAGTGTAGGCCTTGATGTCCTCTGCATTGTCCACTTGCATAAAGCTTTCGTATATGTAGCTGCTATCAGGTTCGGTAATGGCTCTTGGAACGGTGAGTTCGGGGACATAGTCGGAGCTCTTGTTGCCGATCTTTCTGAAGAGCTTCCGTGCGCCACCGCCGGCAGAATTGGGGAAGTAAATGATGATGTTATGGTCTTCACCGCTCGTGGGTTTCTCCACAAAGGGCTTCTTCAGAAGGGCGCCATCAACACTCAGGGTGTCGCCGTCGTCAAGAAGCTCGACGGTTCGAGGTGGCCTATGGGTCTCTGGGTTGGACAGCTCCATGTCCACGCCAGCTAGTTCCTTGACGTGCTGGACCATTTCAGGAGTCATGAGAGAAGGTCCACCATCGCGCGATACCTCGACGCGCTTTGGGGTTCGGACATTGGTCTTGTCGAGAAGTTGCAGACAAAGACGTCTGTCCCACAGAAGCTGCTGGAGCGGAATATCGTTGACGCAGAAGGGTCGTCGGGCCTTGACATAGGCAATTGCCTTTTCCAATGGGAACCCATCCGAGTAGAAGGAGATGAGATAGTCACTAGATATTAGTTAGTCAATAGCTCTTCTCCTTTTTCGGGTGCAACGATGAATGATCTTCAAATGGGCATGTTCGTGTGCCTACCATACTGGCCAATTTTCCACCTCTGTAATCATGATGTCAGCAACAGTTCCAAATCTTCCTTGAAGTTTCCCATCGGGAAATGCAATATTCTCACCTTCATCGAGAATAACCTTGTCACCGAAGACAACAACATCGAATTCGCGATTAGCGATTACCCGATTCAGGATGTTCCTGCTGGGCTTGCTTCGTGCCTTGACATCGAGGGCACAGATGCCGATAACACCCCAGGGCGCGGGTTTTGCTATCGGAGAGTCGTCAGCACAGCGTGCACGTTTTGAGTAATTGGGTTGGGGGGGCAGTATCGGCCAACCTTCTTCACGGTGGCTATGGCCCCGGTCACTACCCGGACTATGGCTGCTGTTTCCCGTGCTACCGCTGAAACGGCGCTTGGCCCTACTGCGGGAACGGTCAGGCTGTGCCCGAGTGGTAGATGTGGTGTTCACAGCGGTATCGGATCGCTGGTTTCGCCTCATGAGATCGAGGGGTTGGGCATGGGGGTCCCTGGGAGCAAGCGCGTGGCTCCCAGGAGCCGCGGGCTGGCCACCCTGGGCGCCAGAGGATGTCGTGACACTGACATTGCTCACGCCGGCCTCGGGCGGAGTTGATGTCGGGCTCTTTCCGGAAGACATGAGGACGGAGGCAGGTCGGTTTCGAAAGCCTGGGTCTGAGGTCGGTGCGGGACCTGGGGACGGAGGAAGGATACCACGGACGGAAGCTAGAGAGAGAATGGACGAGGTAGCTGAAAGTCGTCGGGCCTGGTAGTCAGACAAGGAAGATGCTGCAGAGAGTCGACGGGCCCTGATATCTGACAGAGACGGCGGTGAGGCCAGAGCGGGCTCAGGCAGCGCCGAATAGTAGTGCGAGGTCGGCTCAGTGGTAGAGGTACCAAAAAAGAAATCGTCGTCGAGTACAGTTTCGGATGCTGCCGAGTAACAGCGGGATCGTTCAATTAGCGATAACGGCCTATTACTAACAGAGCCGGGTGAAGAGGGTATGTGGGCCGGGAAGGAGGTCAATTCGGCGTGGATCTCGGAGGTGCCAGGCTCAGCATAACGACTCTTTCTTTTAGAAAATGAAGCAGTACGAGAAATAGAGCTGAAAGAGGACCAAGATGGGGAATGGGGACGGTGGGGTGCGGGGTCGTCTTTGCGATGATGAGGAAGGTTGTGGTGATGTGGTACCGCCGGTGCTGCTGCCGGTGCTGCTGCTGCTGCTGCTGCTGCTGTTGCCGCGGGTCTAGAAGAGGACAGAGGGTCTTTGGTGTTTTGATTGCGTAAGGAACCAGCGTCGGTGGCGTCAGAGGCGGTGGCGGAGACAGAAGTGGTGACTGTCGAGGAAGAGGTTGGTGACGATGGTGGATGATGTTGGGTAGGAGCAGGAGTGGTAGTAGAAGAAGAAGGGAAGGCACCAGAATTGGGGTCCATGACGGTTACCGAAACCTTGGGACCAGCCCTCTGCAATCAGCCCTCTCAATCTGGGACCAGCCAGCCCTCCACTCTCTCTGTGTACTGAGTACTACTACACTGGTAGTACTCTCGTACTCCTCTCTCTCTGCCCCGGGCTACTATCAATTCTATAGCGTGATGGAGAAAAATATAAGAGTGTGGCCTTGACGGAACTGGTAATAGTGGCAAACTAGGTAGCTTGTCGGTCGGTGCCGGTCCACTAAATTACCCACTGATACATTGCCCGACTACTGGGAACAGCAGTCGATGTGCCCTGTAATGCAATGTCGAGTAGTAATGGAAATGTAACCCCAGTCAAGTTCGGAGGTGGCTTGCGATAATATCATCGAGTTGTGGGAGAGAAAACTAGAAGTGGGCGAGAGATGATGACGGGGATGTGATGATGATGTCGATGCAAGACGAGTTGGGGGCCCATGCCATCCTTGTCCATCTATCGACTTTTCTTTGTGTGCGGCGGTCTATTGTCTCTGCCCATTCATACTGGCACGTTCTGCCCCTCATCACCGCTTGCGGGCTCAGCTCATATCAGCCCAACAACGACACACACTCTCTGCTTCTCCCTTCAGAAAAAGAGAAGATCAACTACTGGAGAACCCCAAGACAGCTTTGACACAGAAGTAATGAGCACGCGACCATTAACGCATTCGAGCAACCGGGGAGATCCTTTTATGCAGGCACTCCTCCTCTTTGACGAATCGTTGGGTCCTACCATCGGCCCCTCAGTGTGTGTCCTTGGATAGGACCCCTCCATCCCTCCAAAGCAGGCGCCAAGCGGTGAGACCAGACAAGCTCTTGGCCTGCATCCCGGCTGTATACGACGTAAAGCCGCAGATGCATCTTGTGGGTAGTTTTATTGATAATCCCATGCATGACAAAATCTCTTCATGGTCGAGTACGTGTACTCGTACTTCCTGGCGAATGTGGCCATGGAGGGGCTCATTGCTATTGCCCCTCCTCCCATACGTCCATTGTAGTAGAGCACTACTGGCCACAGGTTCTGAGGGATTGCTATAGACGCCACAACTATCTTCCCAAGCTAGTAAGAATCGTGAAACGTAGTCAATTCCTTCATGTAGTCATTTAGCATCAAAATCAACCAAATTTCTACACGTAATAGCACTTGATTGACATGAGCATCTGCCTCTCTGTGCCAATATGCCACCTTAGACCACTGACGCCTCAACCAGAGAGCCACGATGTGGGGTTTCTACTGTGGCGCTAGCCAAGTCAAGCCACGCCGCCTGGCAGAAAAAAAAAATGCCATCACCGCCAAATTTTCTCTAGAAGCCTCAGGATCCAGACATTGGCTGTATACACCACCGGTATATACAACACATTGACCTTGAACCGCAACAGGCCATTCGACTAGCCGCCTGGAGACAAGATGCCTCACTCCAGCGCCGAGTCTGGTCAGTTGACCAAGCGCCAAAAGGTCGCCTCTGTGACCAAGGCGACCAAGACAACCGGTCCCTACGTTTCCAGAATCTTTGCACCATACAGAGTATGTCGTCCCGAACTTGCCTCAAAAGACAACGCCTGTGCGCAAAACTGACCAACGTTACAACAGACCGTCGGACTCGTCTCTCCTACCAGCGTCCCCTTCACCTCGGTGCCCTTGGGCAAGACCTCCTTCCAGATTTCCACCTCGGTCGGCCGATCCGTCCAGACGTACGACCTGAGCCGCGGTCTCAACCTCGTCTTCGTGAGCAAGCCGCAGACGCCGTACGACATCACCGCCACGCTCGCATGGAGGCAAAAGGTCTTTGTGGCATGGGGCGGCGCCGAGAAGGGCAGCTCCCAGGGTATCTGGATCCTGCAGCGCGGCGACAAGGTCGGCGAGCTGCCGCTCCCGGACGACATCTCTCAGCCCATCAAGCAGATCCTTATGCTGGGTACGTGGATCGTCGCCTGTGCGCAGAACAGGATCGAGGTCTTCAAGTCGGCCACTCTCGAGCACTACACCACCATCTACACTATGGCTTCCACGACCAAGGGTGGCAATGAGATTACCAGCGCCACTAGCATGCCCACGTACCTCAACAAGATCTTCGTTGGTCGCAAGGACGGCTGGGTTGAGATCTGGAACCTCAGCACTGGAAAGCTTATCTACACCATCCTGCCCCCGGCGCCCGACTGCGGTGGCGTGACCTGCCTTGAGCCCAGCCCTGCGCTGTCCCTCATGGCCATTGCCTACGCCAGTGGTACCCTCATCATCACCAACGTCCTGACGGACAAGCCCGTCCTCAAATTCGAGGCCGGTAGCCCCGAAAGGCCCGTTCAGCACATCTCTTTCCGAACCGACGGCATGGGTGCTGGCCAGGACGGCAGGAAAGACGGTGTCATGGCTACGGCCGGTCCCTCGTCAGGAGACGTCACCTTCTGGGATCTCAACGGCGGAGGTCGTGTCATGGGTGTCCTACGCGGCGCTCACAACCCGCCCTCATCCAATGGCTCTAGCATTGTGCGAGGTGGCCTGAGCAAGATTGAGTTCCTCGACGGTCAGCCCGTCATCGTCACCAGCGGCCGCGACAACTCGCTCAAGACTTGGATCTTTGACGAGTCGCCATTTTCCCCTGTTCCCCGAATCCTGCACTCGAGGAGCGGCCACGCCGGACCGGTCAACTGCCTCGAATTCCTGCCCACCGACTTCGAGGGCGCCGAGGCAGGCAACAAGTGGCTACTCAGTGGTGGCCAGGACCGCAGCCTGTGGGGATGGAGTCTGAGGAGGGACGGCCAGAGCGCCGAGATCAGCCAGGGCAATATCCGCAAGAAGGCCAAGAAGGTTGGCATCCTTGCCAACAACGCCCTCGCCCACGGCCCCTCGACTACCCTCGAGGACCTCAAGGCGCCCGAAATCACCTGCATCGCATCGTCGCTGAACCGCGACGGAGGTATGGGTGCTATGCCCGGAAACCAGCCCATCTGGCAGAAGGGACAGTCGCAGAAGAAGAACCAGGACGCCGAGACAAGCGGCATGACTGGCTGGGAGAGCATCGTGACGGCGCACAAGGACGACTCGTACGCCAGGACGTGGTTCTGGGGCCGCAAGCGCGCCGGCCGTTGGGCACTCCCCACCAGCGACGGGACTAACGTGTCAACCGTGACCATCAGCCCCTGCGGCACGTTTGCCGTCGTCGGCTCCGAGGGGGGTTCCATCAGCATGTACAACCTGCAGTCAGGCGTGCACAGGCAGCACTACCCGTCGAAGCTGACGCCGGCGCAGGCACGCCAGGTACGCATGCAGCAGCTCCGACAGGCCGACGAGGTGACGCAGTTCCACAGCGCTGGCGGCAAGTTCCCCATCGGCACGGGGAGGCACACCAAGGCCGTGACCGGCCTAGTCGTCGACTCGCTGAACAAGACGGTCATCTCGTGCTCGCTCGACGGCAAGATCAAGTTCTGGGACTTCTTGACGGGCAACCTGGTGGAGCAGCTCGACTGGGCGCCCATGACGAGCCCGACAGCCTGCCGGTACCACGAGAGCAGCAACCTAGTAGCCTTCTCCTGCGACGACAACTCGATCCGCGTGGTGGACCTGGAGACGAAGCGGACGATCCGTGAGTTCTGGGGCCCCAAGGACGTCATCAACGACTTTTGCTTCTCGTACGACGGCCGGTGGATCATTGGCGCCTCGCAGGACGCCACCATCCGCGTCTGGGACCTGCCCACCAGCAACCTCATCGACGCCATCCGCCTCGAGAAGCCGTGCAGGGCCCTCGCCATGTCCACCTCAGGCGAGTACCTCGCCGCCACCATCCAGGATGAGCCCGGCGTCGCCATGTGGACCAACAAGTCCCTCTTCAAACACGTCGCCACCAAGCGCGTCACCGAAGGCGACATTGCCCAGGTGGCAGCGCCCACGGCGTCGGGCGAGGGCAACAGCGCCATGCTGGAGGGTGCCTTTGAGGACGACGAGGTCGACGAGGATGCCGTCGTCGCCCCCGCGATTGACCAGCTCAACTCCGACATGACGACTCTCAGTCTGGTCCCCAAGGCCAGGTGGCAGACCCTTCTGCACCTCGACCTCATCAAGGAACGCAACAAGCCTAAGGAGGCTCCCAAGGCTCCCGAGAAGGCTCCCTTCTTCCTTCCCTCGACGACGGGAGCACCATCATCCGCCACACAGGATGCCAAGGCCACCGACGAGGCGACAGATGATCTGGGCAAGTCGCGCATCACCAAGATGGACAAGGCAAGGGCCGAGGAGATGTTTGGCTCCAAGCTACGAGCATGCTCCGAGACGGGCAACTGTGAGTTTTCCCCTTTCTTTTCTATCTTACTACTATTACACACGCATACACAAAGAACAAACAATACTGACTACTATTTGCAGACGACATCTTCATTGAACACCTCAAGTCCCTCTCGCCGGCGAGCGCAGACCTCGAACTACGATACCTATCGGTGGGCAATGGCGGCGACGAGGGAACATCCAACGAGATCCTACACTTCATCCGGGCTCTGACGCAGCGACTGCAGTCGAGGCGGGACTACGAGCTCATGCAGGTGTGGATGACGGTGCTTCTGAGGCTGCATTCGGACGTCATCATGGCGAGCGAGACGCTCCTCCAGGCGCTGGGAGAGTGGAAGGCATACCAGGAGAAGGAGTGCGCTAGGTTGGATGGGCTGGTCGGGTACTGTAGTGGAGTGGTGAACTTTTTGAGGAGTCCGAGGGCGTAGGTATTTGCATTGTTGGTATTACATATATTATTACAAAGATTATAAAGCATCATATTTACGATCCATGACACATTCATCTCACATTGCAAGCACAACTACTAGATACCTAGTTCAGATCTGTTACGGTGAATGAAAGACTACCTACAGGCAGCAAAGGTGTACTCAGTCAGCATCTCAGAGTGCGTCACACGTTTCATCTAGCTTCATTTGCTTCTACCTGGGGAATCAAGTCTTCTTCACAGCCCTGCATAAAGCAAGAGCAATAATGAAAACAAAGAGAAAATGGTGTGAAATCAAAAATTCCGCCCCCCACGGCCCCGAAGGGCAATGGAGCAAGGACGACACCGCGATGTGCAATGCAGGCCATCCTGGCTGAATACCCAGAATCATGAGCCTGGGTATTCGGGACAAGGTAAGTATGAAGAAGAAAGGAAAGAAAAAAACCAAAAGGATGGCGAGAGGGACGGTAATTTATAGGTGTCTTCTAGGGGTCCGTGCGCTGTTCCTGGGTAATTTGCCGGGCGGTGAGGCTGAAGTTGGTGGCCTTGCCGCCTTGCCGCCTCGAGTGTCAGGCAGAACACAGGCAGGTAGGAAAGCAGGAAGAAGGCATGACGTGGGTTGGAGTGTCTATCTGTGCAAACATTGATTTCTCAAGAGAAGGATGAGTGACGGTTACATGTCATACGGGGAATTGATATATGATTGAGAATAAGATACGAGCTTGTAAAATAGTAATCGCATATCCCGAGTTTGTGATAGTCCTCGTAGTGATACTGCGATATCGTGCCCGCACTCGCTTCAACAGCGTTTACCCTGTAGCTAACTTTGGGAAACATTTGGCCGTGTATCACGACTCTGTGAGCGTGTCAAATATTTTTGAGAGTATTTGTGTCTTTGAATATTTATATTGATACAAAGGGTGCATAGTAGTGATATGCTTGAGCTTGTCTGTAGAGTGTGAGTTGAAACAATCTAGAGCCCATGGTATTGTTCTACTACTAGAAGCACACTCAATACTTGCTTACACTAATAGAGCGAGGCTGATCTATAGATGCATTAGCGCACCCGCGGGGTGAGTAGTAGCGGGGCACGCCGACTCCAATCGTGCCTTCGACTTTTTTTTTTTTTTTGCTCCATCATTTTTTTCTTTGGTTCGTCTGCGACCAAAAGAAAGAAAGAACCGAAAACAAACCCACGTTCATACCCCAGACATCAAAGAAAATGGGCAAGAAATTCAGGGTATGTTACTGACCTGCGAAAACATGAACCAATGACCAATTGGCGACTGACAAACTTTTTTGCGCAGGGCAACAAGAACCGTCGTGGAGGCGGCGGCGGCGGCCGTGGAGGAGGCACTCGAAGCGACTGGAGGGAATACCCTGCCCTGGTCAAGGAGAACAACAACCTCCAGCGATACTACGATGGTCTCCTCGCTCTTCCTGAGGAGGAGAAGACGCAGTACTGGGATGCTCTGAAGCGCGAGCTTCCCAACAGCTTCCGATTCTGCGGTTCCAAAGGGTACGTGATTTCTTTTCTTTTTACGCACCAGTCGCAAGCGAAAGGGAGAAAGAGTGGTTGAGATTAACATATTTTGCGGGAATTAGACACGCCCTGGCTGTCAAGCGCCTCCTTCAGACGAGATACATTCCCGAGATTGTCAACATCGAGCACCAGGATGGCCGACCGGTCGAGCCTCCCAAGCCTGTGCCCTGGTACCCCGACGAGTTGGCTTGGTGGATGACGACGCCCAAGAACGTGATCCGCAAGTTCCCCCCGTTCGCCGCCTTCCAGAAGTTCCTCGTCTCCGAGACGAGTGTGGGCAACATTAGCCGACAGGAGGTGGTGAGCATGATCCCTCCCCTGCTGATGGACGTGCGCCCCGGCCACGTGGTGCTGGACATGTGCGCCGCTCCCGGTAGCAAGGCCGCGCAGCTTCTGGAGATGATCCACCAGGGCGAGGAGGCTCGCGTAAAGAAGAGCCTGCGCTCCTTTGCCGAGGAGGATGGCCTCGTCGTGGGCAAGGAGACTGAGGAGGAGGCCGAGGTCGACCTCGAGGCGGACGCAACCGACGCTGGCCGCGCGACCGGCCTGCTCGTGGCCAACGACTCCGACTACAAGCGTGGACACATGCTTGTTCACCAGCTCAAGCGCCTCTCGTCGCCCAACCTGATGGTGACCAACCACGACGCCACGCAGTTCCCGTCCATCAAGCTGCCCAACCGCGAGAACCCCAAGAAGCACCTGTACCTCAAGTTCGACCGCATCCTCGCCGACGTGCCCTGCTCCGGCGACGGCACCCTGCGCAAGAATGCCAACCTGTGGAAGGACTGGGTTCCTGGTAGCGCCCTGGGCCTGCACCTCACCCAGATCCGCATCCTTGTCCGCGCCCTGCAGCTCCTGAAGGTCGGCGGCAAGGTCGTCTACTCTACCTGCAGCATGAACCCCGTCGAGAACGAGGCCGTCGTCGCTGCTGCCATCGCCCGCTGCGGTGGTCTGCGCAACGTCGAGATCGTCGACTCCTCCGACAAGTTGCCCGACCTCAAGCGTGTCCCCGGCATGAAGTCTTGGAGCATCATGGACAAGGCCACCAGGATATGGAACTCGTGGGAGGAGGTCGACACCTTCGCCAAGGAGAAGAATGAGGGTGTCGTCCCCGGACGTGTTGTTCAGTCCATGTTCCCCACTGTCGGCGACGACGCAGAGGCTGTGCCCCTCGACCGCTGCATGAGGGTCTACCCCCACCTCCAGGACACCGGTGGCTTCTTCATCACTGTCCTCGAGAAGAAGGCCGAGTTCAAGGCTAGGAATGAGAACGACTCCAAGACTGAGGCCAAGCCCACAGCGGCTGCCCCCTCTAACGGCGCCGCCGAGACGACCGCTGCCGAGGAGAAGCCTGCTGAGGAGAAGCCCGCTGAGGAGGCCGAGGCCGAGAAGCCCGCTGAAGTCGCCACCGAGGAGACCAAGGAGGAGGAGAAGAAGGACACCACCATGGAGGATGCTTCTGCCGAGGCTACTTCCAACGGTAACAAGAGGACCCTAGAGGAGACAGACGAGAGTGCCGAGCAGGCGCCCGCGGCCAAGAAGACCAAGACCGAGGGTGATGATGCCACAGCCACCACCTCTGAGGCAACAGAGACTGCTCCTACCCCTGCAGAGACAGCTGCCACTCCCGCTCCCGCTGTCGAGGCCAAGGCTTCGCGCCGCAACGGCCCGCAGGAGGAGCCCTTCATCTACCTGGACTCGTCGCACCCGGTGATCCAGAACATCAAGGAGTTTTACAAGATCTCGCCCCGCTTCCCCGACGACCGCTACATGGTGCGCAACGCCATGGGCGAGCCGGCCAAGGCCATCTATTACACCACCGCGCTGATGCGCGACATCTTCACCGAGAACGAGGGCCGCGGCATCAAGTTCGTCCACGGTGGCGTGCGCATGTACATGAAGCAGGACGCTCCCAGCGCCGACGTGTGCCGCTGGCGCGTGCAGTCCGAGGGTATCCCCATCCTGCAGGGCTACGTCGGCGAGTCGCGCCTCGTCCACCTGACCAGCAAGGAGACCTTCCGCCGCCTCCTCATTGAGATGTTCCCCCGCATCGCCGACGACGCCTGGCGCGACTTTGCCGAGATTGGCGAGCGCGTCCGCGACATCGGCATGGGCTGCTGCGTCCTGCGCATCCAGCCCGACGGCTCCGACCCCGACTTCCAGGAGTCCATGGCCCTTCCTCTCTGGAAGAGCATCCACTCCCTCAACCTCATGCTGCCCAAGGAGGACCGCTCCGCCATGCTCCTCCGCGTCTTCAACGATACCTCGCCCCTCGTCAACATCACCCTTAAGAAGCAGCAGGAGCAGAAGAAGCAGCAGGAGGGTGGTGCTGCTGCTACCGATGATACCAAGGAGGAGCCTACCCCTGCTACTGCCGACGCTGATGCCGATGCTGCTGCCGCGGCTGAGGATGCCCCTTCTCCTGTTCAGGATACTCCCGTTGAGGATGCCCCTCAGGCTGAAGAGGCTCCGGCTGACAAGGCTGAGTAGAAGATGGTGCAACGTGTTTACATGTCATGCTAAATGGATATTTTTTGTTAAGAAAAAAAGAATTGGCCTTTTTTTATTTCCCTTTGTTTGGTTCATCACTGTTTCTTATTTTGTAACTCGGATGCTAGTAATACATCAATGTTGGGGTTTTCTATATGCAATAACTAAAATCTTATACAAGTCTTGGGGTACATGGTGATTCGCCCATTTTGGCGAGACGGTAAAATTACAGAATTATGTCGTGTGTAGTAATAGTAGTATACAGGGAGCTTGTTTTACATCTCGAGAAGGCCAGCCGTCCAGTGCACAATGCGTTCGACGCCCTGGCCGTTGATGGCACTCACTGGGATAGCAGCACACTTGTTCGTCCAGGCACCATCCACGCCACTAGGGTGGGGAGCCTCGCCGCTTGAGACGGAGTCGAGGTACGACTTGAGCTTGGCAAAGTTGGCCTGCGTCTCGGGGAGATCGGCCTTGGTGGCCACGACGAACCAGGGCTTGCCGGCGATACGTTCGGCACCAGGCGCCAGAATGCTGGGGTCAGCGTCACCGTCGTGCTGGGTCTGGGCGCCTAGCATGTCCTGGGCCGTCAGGGTGCGGGTGACACCCTCGGAATCTGGGGTTAGGCTCCAGTCAATGCGCGAGGCCGCCTCACGCTCCTGCTCGTCAGCCTGGCGCATTTGAGCATACAGGCCTACCTCACGCCACAGAGCTTCGAGAGCTGTTACGGCGTCGCCGGCCGAGAGGTCAATGACAAAGGCAAGAACGCCGGCGCGCTCGACGTGGCGCAGGAAGGCGATGCCAAGGCCGCGGTCGAGGTGGGCACCTTCAATGAGACCTGGGATATCGGCGACTGTGAAACGAGTCCGGGGCCCCGTATCCTCCCCCGAGGCGTTGTTGGCCGATCGGGCGGCAACGGTGGGCCGGCCAGAGTACTTGTCCAGGACGACGGTGCCGATGTTGGGCTGCAGCGTGGTAAAAGCCCAGTTTCCGACGCGTGTGCGGCTGTTGGTCAGCGCCCGCAGGAGCGTGCTCTTGCCGGCATTAGGCAGCCCCACGAGGCCGACGTCAGCGATCAGCTTGAGCTCCAGCTCAATCTTCATAGTCACGCCTCCGCTCCCCTTGGTGGCAAACACGGGTCGGGGATGGGCACGCGACGTAAAGTGCGGGTTTCCCAGTCCGCCCACTCCGCCGGCGGCTAGCAGGATGGGCTGCTCCGTCGGGCGGGAGAGGTCGAGAATGATGGGGCCTGGCGGCTGATAGAGCGGCCGGGCACGACGGGGGAGCTTGGGGAACTCGGCAGCCTTCATGTCGCCCTTGGTCATTCCTGGGTAGAGAAGCCACTTGTCCCTCCTAGGATCCTGCACACCTTCCTCAGAATCCTCTTCCTCCTCCTCCTCCGCCTCTTCGAATTCACGGACACGCTCAGCTTTCCTCGAGCTGAGTACTACCTCGTCCTCCTCCGCCACCTCCTCTTCGGGATTCTCCTTGAGCCTCCGCCTCCTGTCCTCCTCGGCAATGCGCTCTTCCTTCCTGCGCTGCTTCTCAATATCCTGCCAGATCTTCAGATTTGTCTCCTCCTCGGAAACGGGATCGTATCGCTCTAGCTCGCGCACAACGGTGCCGACGGGTACCGTGATGATGACGTCTTCGCCCCTGGTGCCGCTCTTTGCGCTGCCCTGGCCGTGCCTACCGGCGGGGGCACGCGCAAAGCGTCTCCGGGCGAGTTTGTATAGGGACGTCTCTCCAGGAGCAGCCTGGATGTAGACGTTTCCCCCGTTGCCGCCATCGCCTCCGTTGGGAGGGCCCTCGGGCAGAAACATTTCTCTAAGGAAGGAGACACAGCCATTGCCACCCCGACCTGCATAGAGGGCGATCTGGGCCTTATCGGCAAACTTGGGAGAGGCGTAGTCATCGGGTGCCGGGTTTAGACGAGATTCGGGGATGTCGTTGACAGCGGAAGTGCTCGTATTGGAAAGATTCGAGGATGACGAAGAGCGGCGCACCTGGGAACGCGTCAACGAGGTGGTTGTGAATGATGTCGTGGTTGCAGAGGCGAGTGTGCGCTGTGAGCTTCGAAGAACGGAGGGACCGGTAAGTTGCGGATAGAGGAAGGGGGCCAATGTAAAGGCGGCCCACGAGCGTTTATTTGCCATGATGTGCGGCTGTCGTAGACGGTGGGTTGTGTCGATGAGGATGTTCTGGTTCCATGTTCTGGTTCCCTAAATTTTCGTCATGTAGTCGTCGTTTCGTACCAATTGAGAAAAGAGATACCCGGTAGCGGCAAGTGCCACTCGGGAGCACCTTCCCACATTGCGCAAACCGTATCAAAGGGAAGGAGCCATGTGCCAATTTTTTTTCTTCTTTATTTGTTTCAGGAACGAACACAATAATCAAGGACGTGGCAGACGGACCTTCTCCATATCCTCCCATCTTCATTCCCCTTCTGACTCCAGCAGAGATAGAGAAGATGGTGCATCGCACACGCTCTTGCGTGTATGAACTATGAACACTGCATACTACAATACGAAGGCCTCAATCGTAAGTCGACCAGTCATATACGACGTAATATGGAACTGACCCGCTGCTGCAGTCAACAAACTGGCCAGCCTGTCACAGCTAAGGCTGCCTTTGTCGAAACCAGTACTCGTGCCAAGGTGGCCCAAGGCGGTCCAAGGTGGTACAGTGAGGCAGCCGCGGATGGGCAGCGATGCTGATGGCAACCCACACAAACAAGCTACTGTATGCACGTACAGTGGTGTACATACCTCCCTCGATCGACTCTCTGGTTGGTAAAATGCGGTGTGGCCTGTCCCCATCTGCCTGGCTGCCTTCAATCCGCTCACTCATCAAATTTCTGCGCACCAAGTAGCGGTGCGGTTGTGAATGCGATAAAGAGCCAGCGTCGCCAGCTCTGTCAGACAGTTAGACAGACGTATGCTGTTTGCTGTTTGCTGTTCAACGGACGACCTTTGCAAGCCCGCACCCGCAACGGCAAGGAGAGGCAACGACAGCAGAGGAGAACCGGGACCCGCAGACTGAAGCTGGGACCATCGGGGACCATCGTCACACCTCGCCTCAACTTTGAAATAGTGCAGGCATCGTTTCTGCAATCTGCACTCTACTCTTCATTGTCTATCCGTGCCAGTAGGTAATTGCCGGCTCTTTTCTGCGAGCCTCGAGCCAGTCAGCTGTGGTCTGTCTGTCCCACCTTGACGTGGATAAGCAAGCAATCAATCGCAATCGCTCATTTAGCTCGGATTCTCTCATCAACTCCCGACTCGTCAACCACTGACGCAAATCTCGACTGGTCAGAAGCCAGGACCTGCAGACACGCTCATCATCATCACCACACCTCCGCCGTCGCCGCCACCACCACCTCGGTCGCCCGATAACTCGGGGGCTCACCCATTGCTCCGTGGTCTGTCGCGAGCGCCATTGCCATTGGGCCCTGGCCAACGACCCCATCGCCCACTGTTGTTGCGCTGCATACGACTGCTGGTCCCGCATTCGAGCCACGACACCCAAGGGTCCGCTCATTCGATCCTGTCTCCACATCGCTCGCCGCCTCCTCCTCCCCCACGCTTCACACACACACGCACAGTGACACACTTGTCCGGATCACCCCAAGTTCCCGGCTCACCTCGACATCTCTCTACCCTCGCAGGCTCAAGACCTGACGACCTGACGACGACGTCGAGTGCGTGCGTGGGCAGGCTTGCATGATACATGCTATTCTTTTCCCCTCCTTCCGTGCCATCAGACGATATCCTGCCACCACAGTCCACTGACTGGTACAACGTCGGTCCTGTCGATACTTGACCTTTGGCCCAACCTGAGCACACTGCAGTGCCCATCCCAGACGGGCCATCTACTAGGTACGTGTGTCCGCGTGCTACTGGGCATTCCCCTCGCCTCTCCGCTCGCCTCTGGCGTGCCCAATGATGCTCACCACGGCCGATGTTCATCTTGGTCCCCCTCCCCCTCCCCCGCCTCACCTTTTCCCCCTTCTTCCTCCCACTTCTCAAGGTCGTCCTCGACCTCATGAACGACCAACGCCAATTCATGGCCGAGGTGGGATATGTCCCATACTGGATGGCCTCATTCTCCTTGATTCTCTCGGAGAACTTGTATTATACTCTTGTTACACGGCGCCGCCCCTGATGTGTGGTCGCCGCACATTGCACCTCCTCCCTACTCCCCCGACTCGTTCCCCGCATACCACGCGTGTTCCCGCGTGCTTGGACGACGGCTAAGATGTATTCCAGAGTGTACGACCAGCCAAAACCATCCGTCATTAGGATGGACCCAGACTGCGCCATATGCCATGCTCCGGCCCAGGCGGCTTGCGAATGCGAGGCCAAGGGCCTTGATATGGCCATCAGGCAGGCCGAAGACCGTGTCATGAAGTCCATCTACGCCGACATACGGTGAGTTTGATTCCTGGGCATCCGGCCCATCACTCTAAAGAAACCATGAGAGCAGCTTAACTGACAAGCTTCGTCTTGCATCAGGAGCTGGGTTAGAGGACAGGCACAGGACTACATACTGGCCTACTTTCGCGTGCTAGCGGCTCGACGGAGGGACGCACATGCAGCTGCCATGGAGCATATTCACTCTCAGGCTTGGTATCACTATAACGCACCGCCGCACCCCCAGCAGGTTGCCGACGCCGAGGCCGACCTGAAACGAGACATTGACGAGGCCTGGCGAGTGAGCGTCGAACGTTACCCGGAAGTGCTTGAATACTTCTTCAACCTGGTCGAGCTAAGTCTCCCAGGGCCCGAAGACCCTGCTATCACAGACCCGCCACAGCTGGGTGAGCTCACCGGCCGCCGCAAATCCGGACGACGAACACCGGCGCCTCCCGACAGCGGTCGCCACGGCCATGGCCACGGCCACCACGATCCTCTGCCAGCCATTGGGCCTCCCAGTTACACCACCGGAATGGGAGTGTTGCCTTCGCGCACGCCACCACCTCCAGTAGAGCGGATTGAGCGTCGCCCGCGGGAGAAGCGGGCCTCTAGACACTCTATGGCACCACCCGCACATGCTCCTTATACGCCACACGCTGCGCAGTACGCACCGTACATGTAGGGACAACTGGCCCTCCCTCCCCCCCTCTCCTCCCCTCTTACCGAGTTTGGATCTCTCTTTCCCCTCAACCAAACGAAAAAGGTGTAGCACAACCTTCTCTTATTCACAATGATCCCTTTTAACGAGTCAACGAACAATGATATCCATGTCAAAGACTACAGGTGGACAGGGAAACACAATTAACTAGCATCTCATCATTTTGACCTCAGATACCTGGTCGATGATTTATACATTTTTACGGGGCGTTGTATTGCATGATTTACATTATATAATGACATATATACTCATGTACGCTCGACTTTACGTTTTTCCCTTTTTTTTTCTTCTCATGCTTCTTTCCACTCTGTCTTTTCACGATTCTTCTTTTCTTTTTCTTCTTGTTCTACGAACAAAACACGGGGACAAAAATGGACCACAGCAGCGGTGTCTTCTCATTTTGGAGAGCATTGTATTGTATAGGAAAAATATAAGCACAAAAATCCCAAAACAAAAGTCATCCCGTGAAATCCATGATGATAAATGAAGAATGCTGTTACACTGTATTATCACGTATGGTAACACCATTGATGGCAATGTGTAATACCCTGACCGAGTGGTACAGGCAAGTGTGCCTAACGCATGCCCAACTCACTAGTGTCATGGTTACTTGCACGACAGGAATACACGGATCACGTAAACATACATCAGGCAAATAAACAGTAAACACGCAAGTAAACACATGTAAACACGACATTAGTAGCACTCTGTACTATGTCCAAGAGTTTTGTGTTTTGTTACCTCTCCGTTTTTCTAATAATCAAGAGCGCTCTACTAAAAGAAACCAGAGGAGGAAAGCTCATAGTACAAGTTTTGTGGGTGCATATGTGTGCGTGCGTGTTTGTGTTAACCAAAACCCTCGAATCAAACCTCCCCTAGGGGAGTATACAAAGCTTTAGTAGATAATGATACTGGCAACGAAGAAATCACCAAAGCTTGATTACGTTTTTCCCATTGAAAAAGATGTTTTTATTATTTCCTCACCCCCTTTTTTGAAAATTTCCCTTTTGAAGTGTGTTCCTATACCCGATGCATAATCCCGATGATGAAATAAGGACAATAAACACTGGCTCCTTTTCCCCCATAATCGCTCAAGAAAACAAAATAAAAAGAAACATAGACAAAAAAAGAATTATAAAAAAGAAATGATGAGGATGGGAGTTTAGGGACAAGTATAAAAAAAAGAGTATATATAGAGAGGAGAGAGAGAGAAACAGGCAATGAAAAAGAGGTAAAGGATGAGATGATGTTGGATGAGGAGAGAGGAGATAGTATATAAGATGGGAACGTTTTGTGATGACGGCGATGACGATGATGATGATGGGTGTACCTGATCAGATACCCCTGTCTATCTTGCATTTAAGCAGATGGATGGATGGAGGGCAGAGAGTGCATTTAAGCCTCCTGCTTGTCCTCGATCGAAGTCTCCTTGAGGTCAGAGGTGACCTTGTCGACACCGTTGCCGTTGGACTCCTCCTTCTCGAGCTCCTCAATCTTCTTCTTGGCCTTCTCAATGTTCTGCGGAATAGGTCAGTATGATATTCATATAACAAGTCAGAAAGAGAGGAGAAAGGAAAAAAAGAACATACACGCTGAGTCTGAGCCTCCTGGTCACCCTTCCAGTGGTCGAGCTTGGCGCGGACCTTCTCGGTGACGGCGGGGAGATCGTCCTGGCTCATGGGGGGATCGATGCCCATGAAGGCGCAGTCCTCGACGACCGAGGGGGGGCAGTTGAAAGCCTTGGTACCGCTGGCAGCAGCGGCACCGCTCTTCTTGCCCTTCTTGCCCTTCTTGACGGCGGGGAGGTACTCCTCCTCGCGGTCGTCCTTGCGGACGAGCTTGGTACCCTTGAGGCCGGACTCGTCGACGGTGCGCTGGGCCTGGGCGGTCAGGCCGGAGGCGGCCATGAGGGGGCCCTTCTCGACCTTGTGCTCCGGGTCGAGGAAGAGGAGGAGGCTGTTGGCGCGGCGGATCTCCTCGAGGTAGGCAGGGTCGCTGGCCTCGGCGAGGACGCGCTCGGCGTCGGCCTTCTTGCGGTCCTGGACATACTTGTCGTGCTCGGCCTTGCGCTTCTCACGCTGGCGGTCGCGGGCCTCGCGGTCGTAGGCCTGGTAGGCCTTCTTCTGGCCGTAGTAGTCGTCCTTGACCTTGCGGATGGCGGCCCACTTCTCCTGCTGCTCGGCCTGGAGCTTGGTGCGCTCGTCGCGGAGGGCGTTGATGCCCTTGAAGGCCTCGTCCTGCTCGGCCTTGATGGCGTCGATCTCGGCCTGGATCTTGTTGTACTGGTCCGACATGGCCTTCTGCTCCGGGTCCTCCATGGTGTCCTTAATCTCCTTGATCTTGGCGCGGAGGTCGTCGATCTGGCGCTGGGAGTCGTCAAACTGGCCAAAGTTCTTGCGGACCTTGCGCAGGTTCGAGACGTCGGACAGGGCCTTCTTCTCGTCGACCAGGCGCATGGTGCCCGAGTTGACCTGCTTCTCGAGCGAGGCGATCTGGCTGTCGACGTCCTCGAGAGACTTGAAGGGCACCTTGGCCTTGGCGTTCTTCTGCTCGGTGATGCGGCTGCGGACCTGCTCGTCGAGCTTCTTGATCTGCTCGAGCTTGGAGGAGCGGGCGTTCTTGCCGCCGGCCTGCTTGGTGCGGATCTCGTTGGCCTGGGCAATCAGCTCCTTGCGGCGCTTCTGCTTGGGCGTCTCCTGATCCTTCTTGGGGGCGGCGATGTCGATCTTGGCCTTGACGGCGGCCTATACAAATGGGTCAGAACAAGGTTCCTCCTCCCTAGCATACAAGGAGATAATCATAAGACGGAGAGAAAAACCATACCAGACGGTCCATGGAGGCCTTGTGGGCCTTCTCAGCCTGAGCGAGCTCAGTCTTAAAGGCCTCCTCATCGGGCTTGGTGGGACGGACAGCCTGCTGAGGCTTCTCGGCCTCGGGGGCCTGGGCAGTCTTTGTTTCGGCAGCCATTGTTGGAAATGCGAGGGGGGGATACCAGGAAGGAGAACCGAGAGACGACTAGCAGAAGGACAGAGAGACGAGGAGTCGAGTGATGGGGACAAAAAGTCCAAAAGATTTGATGAATATAGATGGAAGGTTGAGGAAGGGTTGGGGAAGGAGAAGAAAAAAGGGTCGTCGTTCCTGCCAACAAAGAAACTCTGTCGTGTACACACCCTCAACACCTACTGGCTAGGTGGCCTATAATCTACGAATTACAGGCGGGGTTGACCTGTAACTTGGAGATTGACAGGTCCAGGTACCTTTACGGGTATTTTAGCGCTAAAGCTACAGTACGAGTATGGCCTACTACTATCACAGGTGATCCATGTATTACCGAATGCTGTACTCCGTAATACTGATGAATTGTCAATTACGGATACCTAGGGAGATGGGAGCATTTGACCGCTACCCATGACCTGTGCAAGTTGCACTGGAGATATAGAACAGGTGGCATGGGCCTATTCAGAGGCTCTCGGGGTATAATCTGAATTGAATCACGATAGGGGGGGTTTAAGGCCCTGGAAGCTTCCATGGGATGGATCCCCGGTCGGTCAATTGGACCTTTCGCGACGGGAGGGATGGACCCCCAATTGCAATTGCAGTAGCAGTACGTACCTCTACTATCAACGCGGAGTCACGTGCTGATATACGATACCAGCACTATCCATTGTTCCACCGTAAAATCCTGCCAATCAGCTTACCCGGGAGGTACCCAGAAAGTCATCGCTAAACTTTCAGCCAATCCCCAGCCAGAACTTTTTTTTTTCTGGCTCTTGAGAGACAGACCGGAAAGGCTTCAACAAACGTCGGCATCAACCACCATCAACATCACCAACTCAACGAGTTTTGACGACATCTAGCCGCCCCCGCCGCTCGCCTCTCCGACGCATACTTTTTTACGATATCGACGAATTGCAATACCTTGATTGTCGCATTTTGCCGTCGTCGATTCCTTCATCATGGATGACGAGTATGCTGGTGATGATGCCAAGTCTAAGCGTGTGGTGAGACTGTGGCGAGCATGGAGGACGGTGCACGAGATGATGGCGGATCGGGTAAGTTGCTTTTGTCTCTGAAGGAGACAGACATATCCCCCTCGTGTGTGTGTCTGCGCGCGCATGTTGTAGAGAGAGAGATGGGGAATGGGACGCTGACTTGACGATAGGAATATGAGCTGGCTGAGGAGGAAGTCAAGATTTCTCTGGACCGCTTTCGCGACGAGTACTGCCAGCCCGACGGATCGATCAAGTATGTTCATTCTTTGCTTTGTCTAAATATATCTTTTTTGGCATCAACCAAGAGGGAACCCCAAGAGGGAAACCGGAAAGAAAAGAAAAAAGAGAAGAAAGAAAGAAAAAAAAGCTAACCAGTAACTTCCTACAGCCGCGCAAAGCTCAACTTCTCGGCCCGCCCAAGCGAGTCGATGCTCACCAAGAACACACCGCCAGCGACCGAGGCGAACCCGAACCCGACGCCCGACTGCGGCACGGTCTGGGTCGAGTTCCTCAACGACGCGTCCTTTGGCGTGACGCAGATCCGCGCCTTTGCGCGCTACATCATTGCCAACAACTACAAGACGGGCATCATGGTGACGCACGTGGCCCTCAGCCCCGCGGCGCGCAAGTCCCTGGCCTCGATCGAGGGCCTCGCCAAGATTGAGTGCTTCCTCGAGGACGACCTGCTGGTCAACATCACCCACCACGAGCTGGTGCCCCGCCACGTCGTCCTCTCGCGCGACGAGAAGTCGGCCCTGCTCAAGAGGTACCGCCTCAAGGAGACGCAGCTGCCCCGCATCCTGCAGAAGGACCCCGTCGCCCGCTACCTCGGTCTCAAGCGTGGCCAGGTCGTCAAGATTATCAGGACCAGTGAGACGGCTGGTCGGTACGCCAGTTACAGGCTCTGTGTTTGATTTGATGTTGCTTCTGGAAATAAAAATAAAAAAGAGAGCTACGTTCTTCTCGCAAAGTTTGCTGTTGTCTTGAATCAGAGCTAGGGGGGGGACAGTGAAGAGAATTTTTTCTCCCAATGTATGGAGGTGGGCTAGTATCAGGTTTGGCGTTCCTTTTCTTCTCTTATGTGTTTCTTCTTCTTCTTCTTTTTTCTTTTAATGGCGTTTTCTTTTCTTTTCTTGAATCATATATGTTCCTAAATAAAGAAAATAAAGAAAAAACACATCGCTGCCTTGTTCCAGGGGTCTCTTTGACGTCTATACCTATGTACGCTGTTCGATCACCACTACGGAGTACAGCCTGATATGTCACAGTATTCACGCCGTAAGTGATAGTAGTACATTGTATAAACATACTGAACACAGTCCATGTATTCAATGCATCATCATGAGCTACCTAATACCTATTATATACATAGAAAACAAAAACACCTGAAGAAAGCCAAAGCCGAAACCAAAATCAAACCATTCGCGGGGGTATATAACAGCAGCTCCAGAACTACCGAAACCATCCAAAAGATTCAATCCCATAAAAAATATCCCTTATAAGCGCCAAAAAAAAAACATGACCTCTTTTTTTTTGTTGCTCAAAATCCCTCATGCTCATAATTGTGTAAAAGTCGTTAAAAGAAAAAAAAGAAGTTAGAAAACAGTTGAAAAGAAGAAGAAGAAAACAGACATGCACAAAAGTTGTGCAGTAGTAGTGGAAAGAAACGACAAGGCCCAGAGATCTCAACCTAGGAGACCACCTGGGTCTTGTAGAATAGGGTCAGGCTTCCCATGCATATTAAACGTCTGATTACGACGTCTGGGAGGAGACGATGAAGAAGACTGGCCCTGACCGACATGGGTGCCACCATCATCACCATCATCGACCTTTTTTGATGCCCGAGACGCCGAGACTGCGGACCCTCTTCGCGGATCGAGCAGACCGCCCAGATCCTGCAGGAGGGCCGTCGACCCGCGACGAAAGCCGCTTGACGCAGCCGGCAGCGAAGGAGACGGTTCCCTATGCGCAGGGTCCACCGTGGATTCTGACGGACGACGAGCGCCGCCGTTACTCCTCTGTGCCGCTAATGCTGCGCCGACGCGACTGGAACTGCTTCCAGAGCCAGAACCACCACCGCCTTGCTCGAGGAGACCGCCTACGTCAAAGAAGGACACCCTCCTCGGGAAGATGTGGTTGCTCTCCGACTTGGGGGACAGCTGATTCTCATTGGTGAGGAGCATGTCGTCGCTGCGGTCGGCGTTGCTAGTACGACGTTCTTGGTGATGGGAGTCAGCCCATGCGGCGGCATTCTCATCGCTGTTGGAGTGGTCGTGACCACTGCTGCCGGGGTGGGCACCACGCGGGGGGCCCATCTGGCTCTGGAGTTCCGGGTCGATGGCGATGCCGACGTCGCGGACGAGATCCTCATCGCTGCCCCAGTGGTGGTGGAGTGCGGGACGGCGCACGTCGCTCCGTCGGTCGAACGAGTCGGCGAGCGATGTCTGGCGGAACTTTTGCTTCTTGAGA
This sequence comes from Geosmithia flava, assembly GCA_900188565.1. Classification (NCBI taxonomy): domain Eukaryota; kingdom Fungi; phylum Ascomycota; class Sordariomycetes; order Hypocreales; family Bionectriaceae; genus Geosmithia; species Geosmithia flava. The sequence goes on from FYEV01001789.1 coordinate 195,734, forward strand.
CCCCTGTCGCGCACGAAGGATCCGAGGACGAGGGCGTTGGCGGCACCCGTGGCGAAGATGAGCTCCACCGACGCCAGGAGGGAGCGGTACTGCTGTCTGCCCCCCTCCTGGATGACGTGGGGCACGCGGTACAAGGTGATGCCGACGACGGCCAGGCTCAGAGAGAAGAGCATGGTGAGCTGGATCTTGCGCTTCACCGTCATGTGGCTCCGCAGGATGATGGGGATGGGGAAGAAGACGAGGAGGAGGTCGGTGATGATGTTGCAGGTGGCCGTCGTGATGAGCTGGACGTAGCCCTGGCGGCAGCGGGGGCCAGGATCGGGCGTCACCTGCCAGTAGTGGTGGAAGGGTTGGCACTCTGTCAGGTCGCTGATGATGACGGCGATGAAGGTCAGGACCAGGAGCCATCGGATCATGACTAGGGTGCGGTGGTAGGATCTCTCCCATGTCACGTCTGTTAGACGGCGGAAGAATTCGAGGATGGTATTCTTAAGAATCCATATACTGGGCAGTGAGTAGTACGTCAGCAAAAGACGGATTGGTGAATAGGTGAAAAAAAAGAAGAGTCCCAAACATACGTAGCAGCATAGAGTATGCGACTGAGAAGGACTAGACCGCTGGCAATCTCTTTACGATGAAGAGCCTCCGGTGAGAGGTCGACACCCGTCAGGTCGACATTGTTGGTCCCGTGGACGAGGATGAAGTGCACGCAGGCCATGCGCATGAAGAGCGGTATCAGGGCCAGGGCGGCGATCCTGTCCTCGGGGAAGAGTCGCTCGGTGCGGACGAAGCGACCGGCTATGCGCAGGACGATGATGCATGCGCACAGGATTGTCGCCCACCAGCAGACGAGTAATGTGGGTTTGTCGTATCGCCATTCGCGGTAGGATGGGGGATCAGAATAGATGGACATTTTTTTCCTCTTCTTGTTCTTGATCTTTCCGTTATTGACTGGTCTTTTTTTAGGTGAGGAAGTCCCGTATGATCCGCGCCCGTCGAACAAGCCTCCGTAGAGGGTGTGCGACGAGCGAGGATTGCTGGTTTCTGGGTTGTTTTTTTTTTGTGTGTTGGCGGTTAGGCCTTGTCGTTGCAATTCGAGCAGGTATCGTCGCAGAGTGAGTAGGTGTGTGGTAGGAGGCTTGCGTGGGTTGGTCGTCGATATCGTTCGTGTGTGTGCGTTGAAGATGGGAGATGCAGATAGATGCGAGAGAGAAGGAAAGAGAGAAAGACAGAGAGTCAATATGAGCTGAGCAGATTCTCCGACAAGTGTGACGTTGTACGAAGGATTTTTTTTGTTTGAATCTGAATCTGCTTTGCTGTTCTGCTGGCTGGCTGGCTGGCTGGCTGGTCTTGGACTGGGCTTATCTCGCTTGGTGGGCCAGCATCACGATTGTGGCACAGTGACGGGGACGGGCTGATGCGACAGGCGGGGAGGGGGGGGACGGCAAGGTACGACGTAATGGGTGTTTCGGGGGTGTCGAGGCGAGGCGAAGGCGGTGGGAGGGAGGGGGGATCGTAGGCGAGAGGAGGGGTTGAAGGTGAAGCCCTGGAATCGTTGGAGAAGAGAAAGAAAGGTGAGGAGGGTTTGAATGGTATAGAGTAGAGTAAAATGGGTTACATGTAATGGAGTCTGGAGAGAATGAAGTATGTACGGAGTAGAGGTAGTATTACGGAGTAAAGGATGGAGTAGCAGTAGCAGTAGTAGGAGTAGTAGGAGTAGTAGTACATGTACTCGTAGTACTAGAATGGGGAGGAGGGTGTGGGTGTAGGTGTAGGTGTGGTGGGATCTTGGGTTGGTGCTAGTATGGACCTGGAGTAGCTCGTGGTCCGTGGACGTGGGATGTTTTTTTTCTTTTCTTTGTTCTGTCCTAGTAGTACTCGTACTAGGTATGTTCAATTCTTTTTTATTCGTCTTTCTCTCTTTTTCTTTCTCTCTCTCTTTTAGTACAAGTACTATTGACGACATACGGCATGAGGGACACAGCAATAGAGATGGCTAGAGTAGTACGCAGGGGCATCGGTTCGGCTCTTGGGCCTATCTACGAGGGTCCCGGCTGAGTACAGAGAGCAGGCACTAGAGGTCAGAGATATGTAATAGCGTCTAATAATGCTATTTACAGGTCTGTCACTGTAGAGTAGCAGTACTAGGACCTGTAGCAGTACCAAAAGACCTCGTGGTAGTAGTACGGAGTACTTGTAGCTGTATCTCGCTTATCAATACATAGTACGAATACAGGCTCCTAACCGTCCAACTAGTACCATTATCGCAATACGAATGCAACTGACCCAGTATTACTACTACCTGTAGTTACTAGTACTACAAGTACCTGTCCATACATATTGACCAACGACGGAATGAGTCCGTAATTACAGCGGGTTTGCTCATGTTCGTATCTGTATTACTCTGTACCGCTACTCTGGGACGTTTGCTTCAACTTCCTAAGCACGCGACCAACTTCCATCTTGGTCTCTTCTCTCAAAATTCAAAGGATCCAAGTGCAGAGTCCCCGTACAGATAGAAAACGTAGAAATGCATCATGACCTACCTGCCCGTGTACATGTATTCATTCGCGTTACCTTGAATGTTTCCTTCTTTTCACTTCCCTCTCTCCCTTTCCCTCAGCCACATACGACGGCTTACTCGTGCGGCCCCCCCAAGTCTCACCGAACAAAGAACCGAGCGCAAAATGCGCAGCAATACCCTAATAGAGTAGTAGAACAAGAGACTCACCCAGAGACACACTCTCTCAACTCACTCGCACTATGACCCTTAAAAAAAAAGAAAAGAGACAGAAAAAAAAAAGGGTCCCGGTTGTGTGTGTGTGTGCGCGCCTTTTGTCTCTCTATCCCACTCGGTACAACTCGGTGGCTGACAACTAGCATCGGTTCAGAGTTCCTAAAAGTCTCTGTTATTCCCGCACCATTTCAACGTCTTGTGTCTCTATTGAACGGGATATCCCATTGATGATATTGATTGTGTCTTGTTATGTGAAGATCATGATCAAATGTGCTCGGACTGTCCAAAAGACTTGATGCGCTCAGACACACTTTACCAGTACGAGTACAGCAGTACTAGCATCAATACGAGTACATGCAAATCAACACCATCCCGGAAAAGGATCTGAATGCCTGCGTTTAAAACCAACAAATGATGCGACCTGTACAGAGTAATCAATAGTATTCGTACTGATACCTGTAGACTGCACTTTGCACTTTGCCGTCCACTCGCCTCAACTTGCGCCGCTTGCAACCCCCCTCCCAAGCCGTCAGACGGAGATTGGCGCAGTACGAGTACGAGTAGTACAACCGCACCCTCGACGGGTAAGAAAAAAAAAATCGTCAGCAGCCGCGCCTCCGGGAGAGGCGTCGCCCGTTTTCTATCTTCAGTACTGGTACGCCACCATGTGGGAATCGTGTGGTCGATTCGTGTGTATCGGTACATGGTGCTAGGACCCTCGCCGTCTTAAAAAACCATGCGCAACACCTTTGAAGTGCTAGTACGGCTAGTACTGCACGTTATTGGTTGGCCCCCACGGGTTGATAAGGAGCCAGCCATTTCTTTTTCAACCAACAGTTTATTCCGTCTTTAACGGGTACGAGTACGGAGTACTGCACTGTTCAGTGTTCAGAGCTCTCCCTCCTAGTCTTGGTCGTAGTCTTGCTAGGATAGTCCCTCTGCGGGTGTGTCCTCTGCGTACTCCGTACACTTGACATCACTGACCACCATGTCATAACCAATGACGGCCTGCCAGCAGCTCTTCGCTTCCTCTACCAATCGTCAATCTCCTCTCTCTTGTCTCTCCCCGTTGCTGACCCCGTATGACCTTGCAAACCACGTTGGTTGGTCGCTCTACTTGTAGTCCTTATCCCCCCCCTCTGTGCGACGGCCTTTTGGCTCATTCGTCCGTGCCGTCCGTCCCCCTTGAATCAAATCATGTAGCGCATCTCTCTTTTCACTCTCTTTTCGCTCTCTTACAGACCACCAACTCGTACGATTGGCACGGATCCCTCCCTCGTACATACTACCAAGTACATACGTGTGGTTATCCGCCCATTTCCTCCCCGGACAATCTCCCCATCACATAACTCGTCAATACTCGTCATATCCTGCCTAGGGACCCCCCCCCCTGTTGCCGAGGTTATATGTGTACGAGTACGGAGTAGACATCTCTGATATCATTTTGTCCTTCCTGATTCGATCGGGTCGGGGTTAAGATCCTTGCTCGTTCTCGTACTTACTCAGAATAAAAGCGCAACCAGATTACCAACAAAACTACCTACCCTATTGTCCGCACGCGACATCAATCTTGACAAAAGAACTCGATGCGTCAAATAATTGCATAATTCACCCTTTTAACACTCATACGTGTTAATCATTATTTTACTTAGTAACTCTTCACGTGCAAGGAACGTAGTGGGGGGGGGG
>FYEV01001789.1:200202-212603 GCA_900188565.1 Geosmithia flava
GGGGACTTCTCTTGCCCATTACGGAAGTTGGTTAACCACGCCTCCAGGGTCCGTTTTGCCTTTTATGCATACGACATGCTGCATCATCGCAAAAGGCCCTTGAACTTTTTACATCTATCCATTATCACACATATAACACGAGACGGCTGTTAATGCTATGAACACACTTTCATGTGATTCTCTGGCCAAACTCTGTATTGCATCACCATTGACCTACTCCATCTGTAATTCCTGCACAACACTACGAATACGACTCTTGTCAGCCGTACCCCAATCCACACCCGTAAGAACATGTCCATGTCCATCATTACCAGTCGACGAAACAAGAGCCCAAATCTCATCCACAACCGAGACGCGAACCTTGGGCCAAGGATGGAAGAGTAGAGCTCCTAACCTCTTTCGAGCTTCTTGAATACCTGGCACAACCGTATCACCCTCACCAGCTGCACTAGCACCAGCTGCAATCCCCCCATATACCTTGACACAAGCGTCAATCTTGCGCATATTGCCCGTCTTGTATCCCGCCTTCTGCGTCTGAAGACACAGACTGCGCAGGCTGACAGCCTCAGCGCTACACTGCTGGAATAGACCTGCGTGGAAGAGAAAGGCCACGACCTCGAGCGTCGGGACTAGCACCCTGTCCTGGCCCTGGCGTGTCTTGAGATTGTCCAGCAGGGCTCTGCACACGAGTTCCAGGTTCGTCTTGTCTTTTCCTTCGCCGCAAAAGTCCGTCAGGGCAGCTCGACTGGCTACCACGAGATCTTCGTTTCCCGTGTCGGCAGACGTCACCAGCCCGCTGAGAAGGTTGGCCACCCACCCGTCTGCGTCTGACGAGGCCAGTTGCGACACCGAGGGCTCTAGTTCGTCGTTGTCGTTGGAGTGTACTAGCTCTAGGAGGGCGCGGAAATACGTCTTGGACGAGAAGCTCGTTGATCGGAATGCTTTTGCGTGTCTGTTCGATACGGGTTAGTACATGGGGGGAGACCTCGATCACCAGGGCAGTAGAAACTTACTCCTTGTCGAGGACGAGAGATACGGCAATCTGCGCCTCTGGTCGTATCCTGTCTAGCTTCTCCGCTGAGAGTCGCAGTGTGCTGTAGAACAATGCCCTGACCGACTCACCCACCCATTCCCCCTTCTGGCGCATATCGTCTCCCCATAACGCCGTCACCGCCCGTAGAGCCTGCACTCTTACGTGGGAGCCCACATCACCCCTCGCCGTAGTAGTATAGTCGTTGAGCCCGTCGGACAGCACACCTAGGAAGACGAGCGGTTTGTCCTGCAGCAGACGGCTGCGCGTGAGGGCCTGCAGAATGGCCACGCGCGTGTCCACCTCTTCATCGACGGCCCACCGGCTCTTGAGCGCGCGACACACGACGTCGTCGTCGTGGACCCCGCCGTTGCTCACCAGCGGCTGCGCCATGGCCATGGTGTAAAAGTATCCGTCGCCCAGCGTGCCCTTGCGGCTCGTGGGCTTGGTCTCCACCGACGCCGCCCATTCTGCCAGCGTCGACGACCGCTGCGGCTGCGTCGAGAAGAGGAGCAGCACCAGGGCGGCCGCGGAGGCTGGCTGGATGGCATCGGCCTCGCTGCGCGACAGCCATTGGGGTATCACCTCGTGGAGGGCGGACAGGAATTCGTCAATCTCCGGCTTCCTTTGCCCGGCGTCTAGCACAGAGACCAGCGGGAGGTAGCCCTGTGATGTCCCCGATGTCGACGACACGAGGTGCGCCAACGTCTGTAGTTCAGTTGTACAACTGTGGCCGAGAACCTCTTGCTGCAGGATGGGAAGCATGGATGCAACTAGCCTGCTTGCCGCCTCGACCACCAGCTCTGGGCGTCGGTATGTTGTCGTCTTGCAGTCTTGCAGAATGGTAGTCGCCGTGCTGATGATCTTTACCGTCATTTGCGCACTCGCCTCCGTAGCACCCGACTGCTGCACCAGAGACGGGTACTGGTCTAGAATGGCGGCAAAGCACAGTAAAAGACCGTGTCGCTCCTCGACCTGGCGTTTCTCAAGACTCTTGATCTCCTTGGCGACCAAGTCCACAGACGACTGGAACCTGTGGAAGACCCCCTGGGTGTCCGAACCCGCCAGCTGGGCAGTCAGACGACCGAAAGCGGAAGCAGCGTCTCGTCTCGAGGCTGGGTCCGCGTCCCCAATTCCCCTCCATCCGAGGACGCCGTCAATCATGGCCTCTCCATACTGGCTCGACAGCTTCGCGGAGCCGAGTGCCACCTCCTCTATGGCGCGGGACCTGCGTGCAACGGCGTGATAGTCTACCGTCTGCACGACCCAGATTCCCTTGTCGACCGTGTCCGGGTGGCGGCCGATGAGCTCCTGGAGCGCAGCCGAGGCGCCGCGGCGGATATTGCCTGCCGAGTCGAGCGATGCTGTCGTGACGAGCTCCGTGGCAAGGACCTGCAGGATGGAGCTAGAGGCGGGGTGCGCCTTGGCCGCGTACACCGAGTGCGTGGGCACGGCGAGCAGCTCGGCCGTCGTGTAGCGGCGGGCAATGGCCCAGATGCCGAAGCAGGCGGCATCGCGCACGTTGGACCCCACGCTGGTGCCCGTGACGCCGCGCTTCTCAAACGACAGGCCCAGCAGCAGGGCGTGGATGATGTCGGACAGCTGGTCGGCCGGAGGGGAGCGGCGGTACAGCAGGTGAGACAGGGTGAGCATCAGACCGTGCCACTCGGTCGGGTCGACGGTTGCCAGATCGCGCACGCGCTTGGCGTCGTCCCTCGTCGTCTTCTTCCATATGACGTTGCGGTTCAGAGACTCCAGCACCGCCTCTACCACCTGCGACGCCATCTCTGGGTCGAGCTTGAGCGTGATGATGCTGAGCGACTTGCTCGCCGCGAAGCGCACGGGCGTGTCCGTGTCTGAGAGGCTCTCGAGGAGGTACCCGATTGCCGTCTCGGTCATGTCTGTGCTGTCGTCGTCATTGGCAGCACTGCTATCACCGTCCCTGAGGAGCGACACTGTCACGAAGCGAATGACCTTGAGAATCATCTTGCGCGTGAGGGCAAACGACACAATAGATTTGGACGCCTCGTCGTCGCCCTCCTGGCCACTGACGGCAATGCCGTGCACCGTGTCGAATATGGGCCGCAGGAACTCGTTCACGTCGGACGTGTCTGACGACGAGCGCAGGATGCCCGCCAGGAACGACAGCACACCGAGGTAGTGATATGCGGCCTCGGGTGTGACCCCTGGCCGGGGTTGCAGTGCCGTGAGAGACCACTGTATGAGGCTGGATAGCACGCCGGCCTGCTGCATGTCGCGCCGCATGGCGATGCGCACGAGGAGGGCCTTGGCGCCATCGCGTTCCCTGCCTGGCGACGCAATGTACTTGATGGCGAGGGGGATAGCCCTCACAGTGATGCTGGGTAGATTATCCGGGAGTGTGAGTCCCGGGATGACAGGCGCGGCAGCCTGGTCGAGGTCCACGGACGAGATGGTGGACAGGTCAAAGGGCGCCAGCATGAGGTGCGACAGCCACAGGAGAACGACGTAGCGCTGCTCCCAGGACCAGGGTGACGCTGGACCCGTGTTTGCGTCTGTGCCTTTGCTCTCCTCCTCTGCCTCTTCTATGGCCCGCAGAAGGACCTCGAGGTACTTGGCCTCCACGTTGAGGAAGTGCACAATGATCTTCTCGCCGCGCACCTTGCAAAAGGTGTAGAGCATTTTGCAGATGGCATGCTCGACGGAAACGAGGTGCTTGGAGCGGGTAGATGATGATGTCTGTCCACCACCGCCAGCCTGGGCAGGTCCTTCCTGCTGCCGCTGCTGCTGATGTCGCCTGTCTCGGTGCCGGGCGAGTGTGTGGTCTAGGAAAGCTTGTGACAAGAAGGGGATCCATTTGGGTAGGTGGGCATCTAGTAGCTGGGGAAGCTCTTGGAAGGGATCAAGACACTAGAGTGAGGTTAGACACGTTGGGACTTTCTTCATTCACAAGTAAGAGAAATCAAAAAGAGAATGAAAAAGGAAGTGAAAGCTTACAGTGCCGGTTGCCCAGTCCAGGTCGCGGGAGCGGACGCGGGAATAGACCCGTGATCCGCCATTGCCGTCGGGCTTGCGTAGAAAGGTTGGGAGGAAGCGGTCAAAGTCGGCAATGAGGTCGGCCGAGATCTTCTGGAGTTTGATGTCGAACTCCTCTGGAGCATCCATTTTGTCTTTTGTTTGTTTGCGCCTCTTCGTTTATCTCCGTATGTGTGTTTGTACTTCAGTGACACAGCGTGAAGACGGCAATATCTCTCCTGTTTACCCCTCGGTGGGTGGTGGGAAAGGAGGGGTGAGGACTTGGAGGTGAGAGCTCAGGACAAAGACGTCGGTGATGTGATTACCGCGCAGAGCTCCTCTGGGACATTGTGATCAAGGGGTTGTATCACCTGATGCCTTCCACATTGAATTCTGCAAACGAAAAGCTGCGTTGACTTCTCATCGGCCTTGTGGTAAATGGTGATGAGCTCATGTCAATCATCAGGGTCCAAGGTGGGATTTCTACGGATTTCAAAAGCACAGTGCGTCATCACAGTGTTAGTCATCTCTCAAAGACAGTGCCAAAATCTCAGACCAGCAAAAGGTATCAAATGTATTTCCAGCCATGAGCAACATCATGGAAGTTCTGTATATGTCTATAGAAGTAGAAAAGGAAAAGCTCGTCTTTGGAGCTTTTATGAATGAAAGTAAAGAAGAATGCAGAGCAGAAGAAGAAGAAAAAAATAGTCGACCAATCAATGGATCTGTGAAGAAAGAATCTTGTGCGGTTCAACGCCAAGGGACCCAAATCCTTTGTATATATACATGTAACAAATCCCGACGTCTATTAAAAGAACGTTGAAAAAGATGGCACCAAACCTGTATATCCTGTGTTGTAAAAATAAAATAAAATAACAATCGACCCCAACTCCAAGCCATGAGAATAAAAAAGGTGGTATAATATGTCTTTTTTTGGTGGTTTTTTTTCTGTTACTGCTCCCACGTATTGTTTTTTTTTTTTTTTAGACAATCGCAATAGCAGCAATGATAGCATCAAGAGCAGAGCTCTGCGTCTGGGCGGTAGCACCATTAAAGGGGCCCTCCCAGGCAGCGCCAAACTTCTTGAAGCTCCGGTCGTGATCCCAGATGGAGTCAGCGCTGCGGATGATGCTGGCGCGGAAGTCCATGTCGGGGGCCACGTCGGCGAGGTAGCGGAGGTTGCGGACAAAGATGCCCTTGAACTGCTGGCCGTCTGTGCCGCAGTGGCCGGCCTGGATCTCGCACCTGTCCGTCTCGACGATGACGCCGCCCTTCCCGGTGGTGAGGTGGTCGATGGCGGCGGTGGCGATGCGGTGGGCGCTGGCGAGCAGGGAAGGGTCGTTTGTGGCGCGGTACAGCTCGGCCAGGCCGCCGAGGATGACGCCCTGGTTGTAGGACCAGGTCTGCAGTCCGTTGTTGCGGCACTTGTCGTCGAGCCCGTCGTTGATGAGGTTCTGGTCGTTGATCAGCCCGCTGCCCTTGAACCAGGCCCACTGGACGCGGGCGGCCTTGAGGAAGCGCTTCTGCTGCGGGCGGCGGTTGGCCAGCGAGGCCGCGATCGACAGGTACAGCTCGTTGGTGATGGCGTTCTTGTAGTCCCGGTCCTTGGACCAGTAGATGCCGCCGTTGCAGGGGCCGCCGTGACCGCCGCTCATGTCGTCGAAGATGGTGACGGCCGCGTCGAGGTAGTCGTTGTTCTGGGTCAGGTCGTACGACCGGATCATGGCCAGCGCCCACCATCCTTCGTCGTCGTAGTAGTCGTTGAGGAAGTCCACGTATAACCTCTTGTCCAGGCCCTGTGTCTTCTTCTCTCCTCCTTGCTGCTGCTGAGCTTCTGACTCTTCCGACGACTCTTCTTGTGACTCCGGATCCTTCTCCTCCCTCTTGACGGCACCGCCGTCGGGCCTTGTTGATGTCCTCGCCCGGAGGAGCGGTGCTGCCTGCTGCGCCTTGACAAACGTGTTGCTGATGTGGTCTGTGATGTTGAGGTCGGCAGCCAGCTTCGGCCTCAGGATGGCGAACTCGACCAGCGTCGTCAGGGCGTTGGCGCTGTTCCACCATGTTCCAGCCCACAGTCCAGAATCCGGCTGGTACCAGTTGTTGTTGAGGGCTGCGATACCTGTCGCGGCCTGGTTGGTGTAGTTTTGCACGGCCTCCTGTTGCGACATGCCTGTGAGGATGACGTCGACCATGTTGCTCTTATCCTTCTGTCCCGCCAGGGTAGTCAGAAGAGTTGTTAGGGGCATTGCCCATGATGCGAATGCCGGCATTGTCGCTGTGTTGTTGTATGTGTTGCTGATTACTACACGGTAGTATAAAAGAAAATGGATGGAAGAGGTTGAACAAAGAGAGTCGTGTATGTTGTGTGTGGATAGTGACAGGATGTGTTTTGTTATGTATTTGTATTCGATCCCCTCTTTTTTATCAAAAAAAGAAATATTATAATGCAAAAGAAAACAATATAACACTAAAAAAAGAACGAATATGTAAAATGATAAAAGAATGAACAAAAAAGAGTGACGGTGTGGGTGGCGGGATGATGAAAAAGAGAGGCAAAAAAAAAGAAAATGAAAACCAACCTTCCATATATCTCAGGACAATCTGCACATCACAGCCCAACACGGCGGCTCCCTCTCTTTTAGTACTCCGTACCATCTATGATTTTTTCTTCATGTGTGAATGGGAAGAGAAAAACCCACAATTGTTCCACACAAAACAGAGGGGGAGGGGGCGCGGTAGGTAACCGTCGTGTCACTTTGCTTTGCTGGTCCTGCTTAAGCCTATGCCCATCAATGGAAGGGTCCTGTTTCTTCTATTCTGATACACTCGGCGACAGGGGTATATGTCAAGGGGGGGTGGGGAGGGAGGGAAGGATTGAAGGCGTCAAAGAGATGGAAAGGAGTGTGGCATGGCCCTTTGTCTCTCTGTACTCGCACGTCCTTGTACTGTCCACCATGCATACGGCATCTACTAATAGATGAGTTTACTCGTAGTATTAAGGGTGAGCGGCTAGGATGATACCTTCCCACTTCAGCTCTTGGTCTTGTCTGATCTTGTCTTGGCTCCTTCTTGGCTTTTTTCTTTGGTGACCTGGGCCCCTGCTTCCTTCCTCTTCTTGATCTACAGCGCACTGGCTTACTGGCTGCAAAGTACAAGTGCCGATGGTCCGTTTACTCTCAATTGAATGTACATGATGTACGTACCTGTTGGATAGGAGTGGAGAATGCAGGGGGGATTGCCGGGGAGGGGGGATATAAAGGAGGCTGAAGGGATTTGCCTCTTTTGGGGGGTTTGACCGCCAAGTAAAACACACATGTTTTTGTCTGCCAGTGATTATATGTGAATGTGGTTTTCATTTTCATCTTCATCATCTGGTTGCCTCTCTCTCTTAATACTACATGTACTAGTAGTACGCATATGCATGTATGTATCTTCCGTCGTCATGTGCCAACAGAAGATCAACTTTTTATCAATCTCCGAAAACATGGAAAAGATGGACACTCAACTCCCTAGTCTGGTAATTCAACCCCGTGGTGATTGATAATGATGTTCAAAACCACGCTCGCGCGATGCTACCTCTTCAATGGTCCCCTCTTCCAGCTTAGAAAAAAAACCTGTAGCGCCAACGGTCTATGGAGTCAAACCCATGCTACTCTGTACATTCAGGCGCCTAATGTCGGACACTAGCTACTAAGCGGTAATAGTCTTGGTAGACTTAAGCAGGCATTTGATGCAGGACCAGCTGCTGATCGATGGAAAAAAAAATATCAGGCCAAAGATTTGCGCCTGCCCACCCCCAACCACCAGCTTCTACACCTGGCGATCATCATGGCAATTTTTTTTTCGTGCCGCGTTAACTCGTTGTTGCCGTCATTGACTGCCGTGGCTTAATATTAGAACTGAAAAGAGTCTATGATTCTTCTATTAGTTGTAGAAGAATTTCCCATGTCGCACGCATAGCTTCAATCTAGTGATGATGTTACGTACTCTAGAGTCTAGAATGTATCCGTGCGACTCTGGTGAAAGTGCCGAACTCGGAAGCTCTACTCTAATGAAATGAAGCTCCAATCCATTTTCATCCCTGTCACTGATTCTAGGATGGTTTTTTATTGTTCTTCTTCTTGTCTGCCTGATGGCAATCCGTGTACAACGTAGCCACTTGGCTTCTATATCCGTACATGTATGTTAATCATGCTCCGTTCTTAATTCGGAATATTCTGTCCGTCACCGAGGGAATACTACTATGAAGATCAACAATAATATTACCTGTATAACCCCGTGTCTTGACGTCGTAGACACGCGCGCATCATCATCATTGTCTTTCTTGCTCTTCGGTCCTGTTCCTCTACGAGTAGACCGTGACCTACAAAGTTGCACCGCATACTGGTACCTGACTTTCTTAGAGTGACTTGCATTAGGCCATGTGCGTGGCTTTCTCATGTGCCGATGTCTCTAATTACTACTCCCGTTGTCCGTATTTACCGTGCCTCTCATGTGCCGAGATTCGATAACCCACATCCCGGGGGACCAGATTTAAACAACCATCCCAATTGAAGTTTGTTGACAGTAATGATGTTAACAACTCAGCCATCTGTCAGGATCTATCAAGAGCGACAAAGAAAGAGAGAAAAGAACAGGAATGAAGAAGAAGAAGCAAAAACAAGCTTCTCAATTCCACCGCATGAATTGACATGTCGCGTCTTTACGAGCATTGGCGGTTTGACAAAGATCGCCACAGCCCCAGTCCCCAACCCCGGGGACCCTCCCCTTGTCTCTCTCCCCCTAGCAACTCACAGCCTTCAATGTCAATGCGTCCACCGTCAAGGATCAGGATCAGGTTGTACTCGTATCTGCGTAAAGTACGTATATCCTGCGACACGACGAACAAACAAAAAAAGAAGCACTGCATAATACGTGGCGACGAACATCATGACGTGAATCTTGCTCTGGATCACGATGGTGATGCAAGGACATAAGAAATGAACGATACCGTCGTCACCCTTACCTTTGCTTAGTACGAGTAGTAGTTGAGCAACATCGTTGTAATTACAACCAAGCTTTCTTTAACGTGTGTGTGTCGGACCGGTCGGGTTGACATGGTATTTTAGCAGTAGTGGTGATGATCTCAATGAGCGACGACGCGTGGACAATCAGAAACTTTCACTCTTCATCACGAGATTGTCATAGCTGTTCTCATGACGTTCAATTGATTCATTTTGAGTTGGAGAATATCGGTCCGGTCGATCGGGTCAAGTTCGACGGCAGAGTAATGCGTCGGTTTGTCCTGTCTCCGTTCTGTGCATCTCTATGCGCTGTGGCGATGATGGTAATTGGATCCACCAAAAGGTACGGACAGAGCAGTTGAATGGCATTCACCGTCGCTCGAGTACCTGCCTCGACTCCGTAGGGCCTATTAAGTGCAGAGAGCAAGCAATTATGACATCCCCAGGGTCCGGGACCAACTCAATCAATACCAACGTCAATGCAGAACCCTTCGATAGAGCAGATTTCTAGATTACCTGCAATAATAGCAAGACTCTCATTACTCGTACAGACATCCGTACAGGCGGCATGAATACCAAGGATACCCCGTGGTTCTGGTACCTGGGTACCAAGCGACGCCGCCGATTCATGGTGCTTCATGCGGCCCCCCTGGTGCAATTACAATGGCAAGTACTGGACCACAACGTTGCTTATGTCCTCTGTTGTCAGTTAAGTGGTCAATCACGTCGTTCCATGTTTCATTCAGTCAATATGCCCAGAATGTCACTGGACTGGCAGCGATTGTAAATTGTAAGAATATCTACATTGTTTGCAAAATGTGAGAGAGCCGTGCAAGTACATGGAACCGGACATCAATCGACTTTGTGGTAGAGTGGCATACCCTGCGGTCAGGAAGAACATTGAATCACGAAAACGGGTGCATGTGCGCACCGAAACGGAAATTGAAGATGGCAAGAAGCCAGGCACTATGAGAGTGACTGACGAAACCAGTCCTGATGCCGTAAGTAATAACAAACTGAGGGTTAGAATCACCCAGACCCTTCTGGATTGTTTAGCTCCGCCACATTGAATATATTAGGCCTTAGGGTCGTCCCTTTCGCGTTGACCTACTTCCATGAAGATTATCACAAAGAAGAGAAAAAGCTTAGAGGAGGAATAAATCAATGCGACAGGTACTGTAGGGCCCGGCTCCTCCTCTCTTATAACGTACATGTATTCAACATCGTAATTTTGGGTACGCTAAATCCTGTAACGGCTTGATGACACTCTCGCAATATGTCTTTTGAAACCCACTGTCCCACGACAAGTTACCTCTAACACACTGGGAGAGGCACTCTTCCACGGCACACAGGTGATGCGGGAGCAACTTCTTACTGCTGAGCTGCTTCCAGCGCCCGGCGGCCTGAAGCCTATCCCAGAAGGTATTTATGCTCCTCTGCTGTGTCTCAGCAGCCCACGTCTCAATAGACTTGTGGTGCAGGATCTCGAGCATGAGAATGGCGAGCTCAAGCACCGCCTCATTGAGGTATTGTGCGCATGTATCCATTTCCGACGACGATTCAGGCTGTCTGTTTCCATTCAACAGCAAGGGGTCGATGGCCTGCTCGACGTACGGGATATGCGTTGTTGGCCCGTTGTCACCCTGGACCAGGAACTTGATCGCCGTGTTGTTCCACGGAATGCTGCACCACGACGTGTGCCGAAGCTGGAGCACCGCCGTGGCTATATTCAGGACAAGTATCGTCTGCTCTATCGGCCCCATACGGTCACACTGGTGCTGTGTTATGGCCTCTAGAAGGTCTGCGAGGGTCACGACCGAGTCGAAGGTCTGCTTTGGTGGATTGCATGACTCGTCCACCAAGGCAAGAGCGTCCGCTGCGAGCTCGAGGGCAAGGATACTGCCCCGTTCCCTGTTCTTCTGAGCACTCTCGCATATACTTGTAATCCCGGTACCGATGGTAGGCTGGGTGGTGTTGTCGTAGGCGGCTACCACTGTGATTGTGGGAACGTTGAGTCTTCCCGGCTGGTCGTACGACTCCTTTGGTTGCACACATCTAATTCCCACCCTGTCAGCTCGTAGGTTTGTTTATTGTAAGCCTGGAAAGGGAAAGACTAACTGCATGCTCAATTGCCGACTCCTAGCGGCGACCTTTGAAGCTTTTGAAGACTTAGCATGTGCCTTCACATTGACCTCTTGCAATGAGGTCTTGTGTATAGGAAAGTAAAGGTTGAAGGATATGTGCTCTGGCACCTGGCTGGAGTCGCATCGCCCCGGGTCGCCAACCCAGTTTTCTAGCCGAAGCATGATAGTGTGCTGGTCGTAGCAATCACACGACAGGCATTCGCACATTGCCTTGTAAAGCGAAGCCGCACTGTCCTGAACCTGATCAAAGGCTTGGGCCATCTTTGCGGACCCCCGCGACGGTTCCTTGTCCTCCCAGTCTCTCATGGCCTTGGCGTTCTGGATGAATTCCCTGAGAGAGTATCGCTCGTTCTTGAGGTCATTGACCAGGGACTCCAAAGTCTTCCTATCTATGACAAACTTGGCTCGGTCTTTAAAACGGAAGCCGCCCTTTGTGTCCGAGTTTGTGGCGATAACGGAATCCAGATCTGCTTTCCGGACCTAGTGGGCCAATTATCAACGTCTGGGTGTTAACTGAGGCGTCCTTTGTTTGCTTTTCTTTGTGTTGTTCCCTTCCAGGAGGGGAGGGGGTGTACTTGCACCTTTGGGTAGGACAATGTTTCCAAGCCTGTGCACAATGTCCTCGAGACATTCTTCGTAGCATCGTATGACCTGCGTAAAGGGTTCATACAGCTTTCCGAGATAGGCAACGAGTTTCTTGCTGGTCTTTGGATCCTTGAGAATGGCAATACACCTCTTCTCGGATGGGTCGATGTCGTCAAGTATGTCGTGCACCCTGGCCTCGCGGAGGAGCTGAAGAATATCGCAGTAAAAGTGTGTCTTTTGGACTTTCAGTTGGTGTATTAGTGTGTCGAGGAGCCCGCGAAACTTGACTAATGTGGCAACAGGGCCCTTTTTGTCTCTGTAGTCTGATAGTGCGTCTATCGCAAGAGGAAGGGCTCCGAGGACGATTCCCGCGATTTCGAAGCCAGACATTTCCAGGTCGT
This sequence comes from Geosmithia flava, assembly GCA_900188565.1. Taxonomy (NCBI): domain Eukaryota; kingdom Fungi; phylum Ascomycota; class Sordariomycetes; order Hypocreales; family Bionectriaceae; genus Geosmithia; species Geosmithia flava. The sequence continues at coordinate 212,360 of FYEV01001789.1, forward strand.
CTGCCGGACAACCAGGAGGAGATTTTGTAGTGTAGCGTTCCAGATGATCCAGGAACCAAACGCGCCCGGGGGTGTTGTGTATCGTTTCACACAGAGAGGCAAGAAAATGAAGGATTTAATCAAGAAGCTGTGGGTAATCGGGCACAAGAAACGAAGGTACGATGGTGACTGAACCAGAAAGCCAACTCCCTGTAGCATGTGACGAGGAGTTTCTAGCGGGCTCACAAGGCTGCTTCTCCCCCCC
>FYEV01001789.1:212634-287260 GCA_900188565.1 Geosmithia flava
CCCCTGTCAATGTGAACTGACCTAGGTGACTCTCATTGAATACAAGCCAATTCGCAAATGGGTTTAGGACGGTGCATGCGCAATGTGTAATGTGCACCAATGTAAATGCACATTGATGCCCGACGGGGATAGTATAGATAGTTGCACCCAATTATGTGATGATTACAGACATTGAACAGAGAGGAATGAGGGGTAAATACTGGCATCTGCGATTTTTTTACGGAGCAGTCGTGCCCTGCCTCGTCTTACATGCAGTCGTTCCGGCACGCCCTTCCGCACGCCCTCCCCCGCGCGCATCAACGGGAGCAGAGTGAGCAAGAGATGGAATACCGCAGGAATTGCAACACAGTTAGATTGGTAAATGGGACAGGGCTAATCTGTATCAAAATGATTAAGAATACACACACCCAACTTTAGCGGAGATACGTGTAATCACGAGAGGGTAAATAGTACGAATAGGAGTACATGTAGTACATGTTCATGTATTCAATCACACGGATATGTAGCTCCATCTTCTGCGTTGCATTTGTGTTGTCTCGCATAAGACCCTGTAGTCTCCCATCATTGATATTGGCATGTACATAAACATCAGCAGGCATATTCTGCTTTGTAAACACCACATGCCCACCAACCCGCCACGATGGACGCCTACAGCACGTACCAGGAAGGGCTCCAACCTCTTGGGCTCATGATACAACGTGAATTTCGAAAACTAGCCGCAGCACAATTGAATGATGACGGGCCCTCTACTGTATCGCTGCGGCGAAGTATGGAGCTGGAGGAAGAGAGGTTCTGGCTTTGGGCGCAAAGCATGGGTCTATTCCAAGCGGCTCACGCATCTTTAGATTACAGGGTCCGGGACTCGTCGGTGATTAAGACATCTTTGGAAGAACTGTTAATTGAGCTGAAGGACCACCTTTACAATTGTGAGTTCGCCCTCTCAAATATCACCGGGGTTGCATTAATTGCATACATGCTCACCAATACATTCCAGTCTCGTCAATCGTTCTCGGCCAGCGGGCACCCTTAAACCAGGATAACCATCCCGGCAAAAGCGGTGCTACACAAGGCAGTTCAGATGAAGGGGAGTCCATGATCTCTTTTAGCAGTGGGAGCTCCTTCAACGAGGCCGAATTCCGCCTGGAAAGCGTGGTGGGACGACTTGACTCATTGTACTCGCTGGCAGCAAGGATTCGGAACCCCCAGAATCGCCCGCAGAGGGCAACAAGGGATCTGTATAAGAACGTTCCCGAAAATGAGCGTACGGAATATCAGCGCAGCCAGGAGCAAACAGAGACGTTCCGAATCTCGTTCTACCAGGCACAGCTGAAGGCCGGCATCGATGAGGAGAAGTACGCCTCGCCCTCGCACTGGCTGGTCCGTCGAATTGGCAAGGCAAATGCACGGCGGAGACAACAGCTTGTATACTGGGAACGACACGCCGCGATACTAGCGCAGGATGTCCATACTCCTGCTCCAACACACGATAAACCGGTGACCGGCGAGGTTAGTGCTGTGACAGGACCACGACCAGAACCTTCTCACGCAACTTCGGCAACCAAGCTCCAGTTTGATGATATTCGCTTCATGGTACCAGACGATGCCACATCAGCCATCTCCCGCCATACTCGCATATCCTCGGTCATCAGCCCGGAGGGTCAGAGATTGGAATGGCCGCCGCCACCTAGCCATCTGGCCGGCCGCAAGTTTTTTTCCTGCCCCTATTGCAAGTTTATCTGCCCGGAGTCTTATCTCTCCGAGGACGGATGGCGGTACGTGCACACATTCAAATCCATGTGACGCCAATCTTCTTGGTCAGTCCCGCGCTTTGGGGCTTAACGTGTCATAACTAACACTAGGGGGCGTCTACTCCTCACTTTTTACAAGAACACACCAGATCCATGACTTGCAACCGTATCAGTGCACATACGAGGACTGTTCGGACCCGGATAGACTGTATGGAACACGTAGGGAGTGGATCGAGCATGAGAACCAACACCAGCAAGTATGGCACTGCCACGCCCACGGGTTGGAGTTTCATACGCAAAAGGGGCACACCGAGCACATGGAGGCCGAGCATCCCGGAGACGACTTCCGACCTGAGCTGTCGGCACTTTTCTCTGGGTCATCCCTTCAGCCTCACAGGGACTGTCCCCTCTGCCCGACCGGCTTCTCAGACCTGTCCCACATGCGCAAGCACATGGCCTATCACCTGGAGAGATTCGCAATCTTCACGCTTCCAGACCCGGAGGAACATCCAAGCGACCAGTTTGTATCCGGGAAGTCGCTGGATAGCAACCAAGGTGTACAGGTGCGTGGTCGCCGTGAGTCTCTTTTACGTGATTTCACCTCGGATGATGTCACCATATTCAGCAAGCTGGAGTATAAGCTCGACGCAGACAGCTCACAAGGTCCGACGGAGACTGTACTACAAGAAATACAAGGCCAAGATCCCGACCCCGTGTCGGTCGCAGAGGGTACTAATGACCAGTCCGTCCAGGATTGGCTATCTGGAGTCGAAGACTTGATTTCTATACAGTACGAGTCTCGTTTGGTGGACTATCTACGTACAGAAAGAAGCCGACTTGGGGACATACCGTCGTCGGCGACGGGAGGAAGGGATCAAGCCGGAAGCCCTGTAGATTCGGACGAGGCCGACTTACCCTCAGATTCGGCATCGGCACAAGGCGAGTACCATGATTGGAATAGGATTTCTCTACCCAGGGTGGGAGAATTTGTTCGCTTGGAAGAATCGAGACGCCACGAACAGACATGGCAGTGTCACTGGTGTTCATTTTCAGGCCTGGCGGTTCTCGAGCACCCGGTCTGTGTTCGGTGCGCTCATCCGCGCTGCGAGATTTGCGCCGTCCTCTAAGACTGGATCTAGGAAGCTGAGTCTACTGGTATATATGTAGTAAAACACTTCTATGCATGGTTCTTTATTTGATGACACTATGTACATACATTTACCTAGAGTGTAAAGTTAAGCTTGTTTCGGGAGAACCCTAAAATAATAGATACAGAGTATGCTACATATATGTAATCACGAGCCCTACCGCCTATGCAGTTGCATGTAAAATTGACTCACCATTAGACTAGATACACATCCTGTCGAGAATGCCCGATAGTATTGATGAGGCACTGAAGACAATGGCCATGCTTACAGCTACTCGCGGCCTGTGGGAGAATCGTTGAAGATCATGTTGCTCATATAATAACACGGCGCAAATTGGATAGAGGTAAACAGTTGATTTTATATTCGGAGTGAAATTTAAAGTTGTAGAAAAGGAGTCAGCGGTGGGTTATGAGTGAATACATGTATGCTCAGTATGTGGTATCAGCTAAACTTCAGTCATACCCGCCCTTTTCCCCTTCAGTTTTGTGCATGTCGCTGGGGCTTTGCAGTGATTTTCAATGTCTTGCGGTCACCTTATTGTGAATCATTTGCCACGTTCGGAACAAGGTCCTTCATACAAGATCTAGGGTCCGCATCTGTGCCAAGTCCCTGAAATCTCGCAGAAACTCGTCCTCAATGTCAACCTGCTCCCGCCCACAAAATTCGGCCAGGCCTTCCCAATCCTCGTCGGGTTGAAACCTTCCCCTCACATCATTGTGAAGGATCCCGATGCGCCGATATCTAGTGGTCTCTGCACCACCGGCAACACCCTGGACGATTAGGTACGACCGCATCCAGTCGGGCCCCCCGTAATCCGATTCTATCTTCTCGTAACTCAGCAGGTGGACCAGCAAGATATCCTGGCCGCCGATGAGGATCGAATCGTCGGAAAAGTCCTTGATGAAGGGATAGACGACCGCGTCAGAATCTGATGACTTGCCAGGCAGTGTGAAACCTGGAATGGCTCGGCCTGTGCCCTTTGGTGAAGAATTCTGCAAGCTTGCCGGACATACAAGACCATGTACCGAAATCACGGCAGTGTCGAGGTTCCCCAAAAGCGAAGGTTGTTCGGGAATGCACTCCTCCACGCTGACTTCCGACGCATTGACGAGAAGCATGTTTTTGTGACCGTCTTCGCCCCATGGCCCCTTCATAAAGTAATATAGAACAAATTCGTACCCAACCTGCCCTTGGATGCAGGCCCACGACCAGGAAGGGATACCGGACGACTCCCTGGGATTTCCAGACGTCTTCTTTGCCGACCAACAAAGCCAGAAAACGAGGTCCTCTTCCCACAAGCCTGCCAGGTACCGTGATGAGTGGTACTGTGATTGCTGCATCAGTGTGGCGATACCGCCCAAGGATGGGAGCTGGTCGCTTATGAGAGTGAAGTTCAGCCTGGTCAGGTTCTCGATCTGCTCGAGCCAGAGCGTGATCTTTTTATCCATTGGCAGTTTCGACCCGGTTATGGCCAATGCCTGGTTGGAAGACTCGGCGCCTTCTGGGTTCATCTCCAGAGCAGCCTTACCGCCACCGCATTGGCAGTCAACTTCCTCGCGGCACTCCCAGTGTACCTCTCGAGGTCCGAAGTGGAGGAAGCATCTTGACAAGATGCGTTCCTGGTAAACCCAGCCTCGTGATATCAGGGGAAAATGCTCGTATATCTTCTCCCGGTCCAGGACGTCATGCAAATGGGCTAGAGGCCGACGTGCACGAACTAGAAACGGTGATTGGGTTTTCGGGTCAACCCCCTCAATCTCAATGGCTGTTTCTCCGGGCGTGGGAAGATTGTACAGACCGCCAGCTCCGTCCGATGAGCCAGTTGCCGCAATGGTGAACTCGCCGTTTGTGTAGTACAGAGCCATCTTTGCCGCCTCTATCGACCAGTCTTCAGAGCTGTTTTGGATAATGCAGAGCGAATCTATCCAGATGTTCTGTATGCCCATGCGCCAGGCCACTGTAATAGCTTGCTGGAAGGTCCTGGACAGTTCAGCCCACGGGATCTGCTCCTTGTACTGGTCGATGTTGGTCGTTTTCGTTGTGATGATGGGGTTCTTGCCCCAGCAGTGGCTCAAGCAGATGTATCTCCCATACTCGCTACCATTTGTCTCATGAACCTGTACTGTCGGGGTGGTTGAATATGAGTCGCCAGTGTCACTTATACGAACGACTCGTCTAGGCAACGGCGCCTGAGTATTCAGAGCGCACTTCGGATGGCCCTCTTGACACTGTGCGAGCCATGTCTGCGCTTGCTGCACTGCGCTGTCGAGATCGAACTCGAAGTCGTCTGCTGGTCCAACGACATCCCAAGGACACGGATAGCCTAGCACATCCAAGTTTTAGAACAACGTTTCGGGATCATATGCAAGGAAACAAAAAGCTGGACGGCTGAATTACCTCGAGGCGAATACAGCTCAATGAATCTGTCCGTCTGACCAATATCCATTGGATCTTCACCAGGATGGAGCAGATTCCATCGCATCGGCCCATCAAAACCGTGGAAATCGAGTCGGTGCCCCGCAGGAGAATCAAGTACATAAGGGTAACAGTGCTTCAGAGCTTTCAGAAGAATGCCGCATGAGGGGCAACCCTCTGAAGCTGTTTTCTCAATCTCTCCCGGACGGGTGAAAAAGCCGTCGTATGCATTTGGTTGAAGCTGATCCCATTCAAAGTCGACGCAATTGGGACATCCGACGAAACGGCGTCCTCTCCGCCTTCCCGAGCCCATCTTCGGTTGCGTTATTCTTTAGGAAGAGAGAGAAGTGCTTGTATGTAGTCTGTTGTTGAACGCTATGACAACATTGAAGCAGCATGAGATTTTAAAGGAGGGGGAATTGTTTGGATGTTGGGGGTTTTGGGCTTACGGCTGAGGTGCGCATGCAGTGAGATCAATGTCAATGCTGACAGACTGACACGTCAGCCCTATCGGTTACGTGTTCGTTTGGTGATTTAATGTGAGTGTACCTGTATATATTGATATTTGGTGGCCGCTGCCATCGTCAGTGCGTTGTTCTAAACCCATCGCTGGTTGAATTATGTTATTTCTCTATGGGGTTTGCAACGCTTATTTACACACAGGGAAACATGTGTATTGAACACGCCGACACCACGACTCAAAGCTTGGCCTTGCTAGACTCGGTAGTGGACATAACTGATGCCCACGTAAGAAGTACATCGACAAGATTGCAAATTTCGTCGCGGGAATTTGTCGCATGCATCATCAATCGAATGCGCTCGGCGTCCTTGGGGACAACAGGGTAGTGTAGCGCATGTACGAGAAAGCCATGCTGCCTCATTTCTCTCTGCAGAGACACACAAAGCCCGGGCCCTGTAATTATGGGGATAATCGGTATTTGGTACAAGACCTCGCTGTGCAGTCTGTTTATGCCCGGGATCGAGACCACCCTGGACTTTCGCACTGGTTCCCAAAGAGAGTGCCGGGTAACACTGGTGTAGAAGAGGCGGATGAGATTGCTTAGCTCCGTTCGTCTCTATTTCTATTCTGTTAGTACGAAATGATCCTGTATGGATGCTAGATGTAGCGACATGGTAGTTCTTACACGATCCCCTTCTGCACTGCGAAGTATATCAATGCTCGCTCGAATCGTGGCAATGGTGGGAAATGATGGACCTGTCGAATACATAATGCTACGTGCGTAGTTGATCAAGTATTCCTTGACTACCTGCGGGCAGAGCACAGCGGCTGTGAACGTCAGACCTGCCAGCCTCATGCAATTGACATACACGCATGTAAATGAAGGGTGTGTTGATACATGTACTTACCCCCTAAGACGCCAGGACCTTTGGCATAACTGTGCATCTGTATGATCCCTTCATTCTCAAGTCCGAGGTGTCGGATATAGCCTGCGCCCTGAGGCCCAATGAGTCCAGTAGAATGGGCCTCGTCGATTATGAAGACGATATTCCGTGCTGGGAGAGCACACTTGGCACGATTTAGTATCTCTCGAACGGGCGACGCATCGCCTTCCATGCTATAGAAGGATTCGATAGCAACAAAGACGGTACGCTGGCCCTCCATGATATCCGAAGAGGCGATTTTGATTCTCTCAATGATCTGCCCGAGAGATTCGACATCATTGTGCTCGAATCCCACGGTGATAGATGCCCGGCTTTCCCGTATCCCATCAATGATACTTGCGTGGATCTGTGAGTCATGGACAAGTGCATCTCCTTGTCGCGGAAGAAGGCCAAAAAGAGCGCGGTTGGCTTCGTATCCAGAGTTGAATAGCATACTGGATTCGGAGCCGTGGTAAGCAGCAATGTCGCGCTCTAGGTCCATGACAGGTCTGTGGGATCCATCTAGGACACGGCTGCCACCGGCGCCGAGAGTGAATGATGGATTTGAGTGAAGCAGGTGCAAGAACCGCTCGCGGACAACGTCACTTTTTCGGAGCGACAGACTGTCGTTTGATCCAAAGTCTACCAGTCCCAGTTGCTCTGCAGGGCCACCGAATTGAAAGTACTGGTCTTGTCTGTGACGTTTGTCCAGCCCGGCTTGGAGAGATTCGAGAAACGGTCGTGGGAACTGCATGGTGTAATGAATTCTTTCATTTGGTTTTGGTAAGCACTCCTAGTATGATGTCAATGCCAAAGATTGCACGTCCTGTATATATCTGGCGGCCACAGGTGTGCATGCGGCCGTGTGCCACGGCCTCTCGACTCTAAGTGCCCTACCTTGATCGACAAGTTACTTCTTGAAAGAAGTGCAATCGGGCCACAGTCCAGTGACTCTTTCGGTGGCTCACTGGGAATCTCTGCCAAGCTTGACTCGCATCCCTGTATATGTTATGTAGTATATGTCCTCAATGGTTTCCATTGTATGCGTCATTTACTATTTTTGTTGAATACAAAACTTGCATTGTCGAGATCACTTACATATGGCTTCGACCCACCCAAGACTGACGGTTGCGGTTGCATTACATGTACGTACATATAGGCACATGACTGGAGTCAAGACGCACACTTGGAGAGATTGCAGGTTCTAGCGACCAATACGCCGCCAGCCTGGCCCTCCAATTCGATTTCACCAACGTCCCGTCAAGGGACAGAATAGAAAAACCTGATATTAACGCCCGCGCATGATCATCTTTATCGGGCCTTGAGGGCGGAAGATGGGGGAGCGGGAGCCCGTATGGCCATCTATCTCCCGCCCCTACCTACTCATCATGACCCGTTACATCTAGATCTTGACATCTTACACCACCATATAATCTATACAACTGAGCATTTAGTATTTAAATAAAGTCGCCGACATGGATCAAATTATTCGGCAGTATGCATACCGAAGGCCTGAACAAGAGGCGGTCATTGATGGACCCCTGTCTTTGACCTACTCCGAGCTTTTGGCGGCAGTTGGACATTACGCACATGCCCTCAACCTAGATCATGGTCAGCTTGTTGGTATCCTCCTCCCACCAGGGCTGAGACAAGTCGTTGCGCAGGTGGCAGTTCGGACTGCTGGCGCTGTATGTGTGCCGATTGGTATCCTGCAGCCTGTCAAGAGGGTTAAAGACATGTTACACGACATCAACGTTGAGAAACTCTTTCTTGACGAAGAATTGGCTCACGAATTCCCCGAGTTCGCCTGCGTTCTGATGAGGGACTCAGACGTGGCCCAATTCAGAGATACATGCATCCAGGGGTTCGTCCCAGACACTCCGAATAGAGTTGAGAAAACACTTGGGCGGCGTAGCCATGTTCTATTCACCTCGGGCTCCACAGGCAAGCCGAAACCTGTCATCGTCCTCGAACGAAGCATCATCCATCTGTCTCTCGAAACAAGCATCACTCCCCTGGATAAAGATGACCGCGTTTCTGCCTTTAACGACCCCGGGTTCGATTTGAGCTTGTTTGAGTACTGGACCACGCTGCTCTCTGGGGCAACCATTGTTGTGGTTCCCAAAAGCGTGATCACGGATCCAGGAGCTCTGCCGTCATTTTTCGAGACGAACAGAATCACCGTCTCCATCATACCTACAGCTCTGTTCAACATTGTCGCCTCTGTTTCTCCGCATGCCTTCCGAGGCCTTCGTCACGTCATTGTTGCAGGAGAGGTCGCAAACCCCCGGGCAATGCGCGCTGTTCTCCACAACCAATCGCCCCAGAACTTGTGGAATGCGTACGGACCAACAGAGTGCACAACCATGGCAACAATGTTTCAAGTGACCATCCCCGAAACTGAAAGAGGCCGCATCAGTATCGGATATCCAATTGGCAATACTCAGGTCTTTCTTGTCGACGAACACGAGAACATTATCTTTGACGGCAGGATAAAAGGGGAGATTTGCATTGCTGGACCAGGCGTTTCGCCCGGATACCTTAATCGCGGCGACGATAATGCAGAGAGGTTCACAACCATAACGGATCATGGCGGCACGTCTCTAGTAGCATACCGAACCGGTGATATGGGCGAGTGGAGGTGCGACTTGCCTGGCTGTCTGGAATTTATCGGACGTCAGGACAGCCAAGTCAAATGCAACGGCTTCCGGATCAATCTTGGCGAGGTCGAGGGCGTTTTCCAAGGTATTGAAAATGTGGAAGCTGCTGCTGTCTTGAAGCATGCCAGCACGGAGGCAGGCTTAGACAGTCTGTCGGCATACATTAGTCTACTACACAAAACCGATGAAGACTGCTCTATCTCCCTACTTGAAGAGGCTAAGAAAGTCCTCCCGTCCTATATGGTCCCGCGGAGGATTGAAATACTCGACAAGATACCTTTGACGCCCAATGGAAAGGTAGACAGAGCTGCACTGATGGATCCACTTAAGAAGATGCCGCAAGGGGTTGAGGACGACGGCAAACGGTCATCAAGGTCTGTCAATAGCACGGGGGGCTGGAAATCGACTGTGATCAAATTATGGAAAGATGTCCTACAGCTTTCCAGTGTCAGCGAGGACGACGATTTTTTCAATCTTGGCGGCGACTCTATGCAATCAGCCGCATTCTTGGCCTCTCTACGGTACCGAATTGGGCGTATTGTTGCTATGGAAGAGCTGGAGAGACATTCGCGACTTGGAGATCTTCTTAACTTCCTTGGTGTCAATACAGAAGGGAATAATACCAGCGCCGACGATACACTGGCGTGGAAAGCCGGTATCGATATTGTCGACAAACTCACGTGCACATGGGACAGCGAGTCCCCTATTCCCAGTTGGACATCAGACGATGAGGGAAAGGTTTTTATAACCGGTGTAACTGGATTTTTTGGTGCGCATATGCTGCATCGACTTTTGCATAAGTCCGAGGTCAAGCAGGTAGCTTGCTTGGTACGTCGGAAACAAGGGCACAGCAGGAGCGGTGCTTCACGTCTCCAAATGACCATGGAAAGATATGACTTGATATGTTCCTCTCCAGAGGCCATACAGAAGCTCATCGTTCTAGAGGGCGACATGGCGGAGGAGGACCTGGGCCTTGGGCGTGAACGGTTTGTCTGGCTAGCTAATTGGGCCAGTGTCATCTTCCACCTTGGTGCAAAAGTCAACTTTTGCGAGTCCTACCAGCAGCACTACGACAGCAATGTGTTGGGGACATACCACATTGTTCAATTAGCCGCCGAGGGCCGTTGCAAGGCATTGCACTACATGTCCAGCATCGACGTGTGGGGGCCAGTAGGACAAGTCCTGGGAATGCGCGAGGTCATGGAAGACGGTCCACTTGATCCACACCTGCAAGCTTTGCGCTACGATCTGGGATATGCGCAAAGCCAGTGGACGGCAGAGGCCATGATCCGGCGGATGCAGAAGGATCGCGGGCTCCCGGCTGCCATTTATCGGCCTGGGTTCGTCATCGGCGACAGTCGCACGGGGGTCAGCAATCCAGACGACTTTATAACACGACTCATCGTGGGCTGCATTGGTATGAGATGCTTTCCGCGAATTGCGGACATGCGTTTTGAGTATGTCACCATCGACTTTGTGGTCGAGGCTGCGCTGCATATTGCCTCTAAAATGGAGAGTCTGGGTCGTTGCTATCATTTACTGTCCCCGGACCAAAGCAAGTCTCTTACAATTGAAGAAACATACGACCTAATCAGTCGGGCGGGATATGATGTGGAAATGGCTGAGTACGATGTGTGGCTGCAGAAGGTGCTCGAAACGCAGAAGCCCGGTACTCCTCTTGCACCGCTTATACCCGTTCTGCAAGAGCGAGTGCTCGGCCAAATGACGCGATGGGAGGTCGGTCAGTATTCGCCTCGGTATGACACGGCTAATGCCGTCAGTGGCCTAGCTGACCGTCCGGATATTCGATACGTGCCATTCACAGTTGATGTTTTGAGAAGGAGCATTGAGTTCTGGAACAGAAAAGGTTTCTACCAAATGTGAAGTACATACCGTTTGAAAAATTATACAATTATTGCCATGGTGATAGATGCAAGTGATACGTATGAAGGACGGGCAAGAACGGTAGTCATGTTTTGTGGCGTTTTGCGTATTACTGCATTTGGAAATAAACGGTCGAGACAGGCAAATCGCGTCTTAGCGGGAAACCTCACACTCAACGCCACACGCCACCTACAACGTTCCATGGTCAGATCAATCTGCTGTAGATAAAAAACAGTTATATATCTAATGATATTTGTGACTCCATTGCGTATACTCAAAGATCAATGATTGAAAATGGGTTCCCAGAGGAGAATAGACTGTGTTGATACGAGCCCCTCTCCTTAGCCAAAGCGTGCGTGCAGATACTTGAGTAAGAAGGCACCAATGATCGCAAGACCACCAAAGAGGATGAGAATCTGATAACCGTATTTGTAATGAGGCGCATCGTAGGTTGGGAAGAGGACCACTAATCAATCAGTCAGTTAAACGCCCACAGCCACAAGCTAGTACGATGCAATAGAGAAGCCAAACTCACAGGGTAGCCATGTCCCAAAGCTATAGGTAAATATGTTTCCGGTCGCAACAAGGAGCTGACGCAAATTTGGATCAGCGGCGTTGAGATGTTGACCCCAAGACTACACGAATCAAATTGTTAGCACACCGATAATGCCGAGACATTCGGTAGATAGACACAAGGATAGAGAAGAGTAAATCGATACTTACAATGATGATGGGTTGTGCTGCACTGCTGACATATGATAGGAAATACGCTGCAAGCCGCCCTTGGTCTGGAATATACCAGATAGCCAGCAAGATGTTGGACAGCATGACTACACCTTGCACGAAGATGGTCATAGTCAAACGAGCCCCCGTGGCATCGACGATTCCACCCACCACAAAGGCGGAGACAACGCTGATTGCGTTTCCGGCAGTTGGTAGAACATTCGTCTGTACCACGCTGTAACCCTTGGCCTTGAGATAGAGGTTGAAGTAGCTTGTTCCACTACCGGCTTCGGCAACCATCCTGAAGGTATATATCGTGTGAGCCTCCACCATATATTTACGAAGTAGAAGTCCACGGCGTGGGTACTTACAGGTAAGGGATGATAAAAATCCAAAGCCTCCAGTTGGTGAAAACACCCCACACGGCGCGCAGGGTGAGCTTCTTGGGCGCAGCACGGCCATATCTCTCTGCGCGACGAATGCCGTATTCTTTGTCCTATTGATTGTCAATTGTCTGCTTCTCCAATCGTTACACATCTACTCCAACGATGAACTTACATCATTTCTCCAGTAAAATGCTCGGGTGGTATGGGGAAGATCTGGGATGGCAAAGAAGCCCCACACGGCGATTGGTATCGATATGATTCTGTTTGTATGATGTTAACATATGCGTTATCTATTGCGGTTACCGAAGCGCCGATTCTCATAATTACCCGTCAAAAATGAACAGCCATTGCCAACCTGCTAGACCATGGCGGCCCCCGAGACCCTGATACAGCCCGGCTTGAAGATACCCACTGAACATGGCAGCTATGCCGCTCGTCTGCTCAAAGATGGCCATGCGCTTGGTCAGTTCGCGGGGTCCGTACCATCCTCCAAGTAGGGCGGCATATCCGGGAAATGCTGTCGCTTCCAGTAGACCAACGAAGAATCGCAGTGCATAAAGCTGTCAGATGATGGTTAGATGGACTGTGGCTCCATATCGGTTGATTGGGTGAGGAGAGGGGGAGGGGGGCTTCGTTTTTCCGATTATGTCAACTTACTGTCTCAACGTTCTTGGCTCCTGCCATGGCCATGACGAGAATGGACCACGTCACTTCGCACACTGGAATCCAGACTGAAGGCCTGATGAACCTCAGCTGGATTATCTGTGCTGGAACTGTCCCGATTAGAATGCCAATGTTGAAGTAGCTGTTGAGCCAGTTCCGTTCATTTCCATATAGACCGAGCTGCAGACCGCTGTGTTAGCTATGGTTAATCTACTCATGTCCTGGGGTTTCAGGGAGCTTACGTCTTCCTTCATTCCACTGACAAAGGCATTGCCTGATGAAAATTGTGAGCCATTGGAGCAAGAATTCAGAACCAGCGTCTGTCACATACTGATGTTTGTCTGATCGAGATATTTAATGAAATACCCCAGGCAAATATATGAACTGTCAAAGTTGTTAGACGCGGAGAAAAGCACTTAAGCGAAATCAAGAGCTCACTTACAACAGAAACGTGTCCAGCTTTTGGACATACCGCTTGTCCCTGGGATCGCCATCCACCGAGTCCCAGAAGATTCCGGCAACTCGTCTCCAGAGAGGGCGTTTAACAGGGACGTGGTCATCGTCAAGACTCACAATCACAGGGCCTGCAACCTCCTCGTCTGTGGAAGACGGAGAGACCTCAGCAGAAGCAGTGGTTGTTGGTGCCTTGACAGTCGACATGGCGCAGCTTTCGTCACACCCACGAATGATGAATGTAAGTGCCTGGATTGGTCTAGATGCCGTCTCTCGGACCTGGTGGCTGACTGCCCGTTATTAACTCTATTTTATCTTGGTTGCACACTCCGGAGCCGGACGGCATGAGGTCCGATGTGGTTGCGTACTCGGTCGTCGTCATGGCCGATACAGATGGCGAGCTGCGTGATACAGGTTGAATATATTGATATGATAGCTATTTACGTGCAAGTGAGCGAATGAGAGTTACGGAAATAAGGAATCGTCATCGGGGAGATAATCATGCGACATCTTGTAAGAAATAAATACGATCGCAAACTGCGTTGGTCCAGGGTCACAGGTTGTGGTCACATCAGCGTCATCCAAGATGTTGCCATACTCGACGCACCGCGGGGTCAGCAGCTCTGCCGTTCCGGTATTCATCGCGGCATATCTTTTTATGTATGTGTGTTTATCTTTTTGAATATTGAACATCCCCGCTTTCCAAATGTCTTAATTACAAAGCATATAGCCTGGGCCTAGATGTAGAACCCGAGAAATAATATTAAAGAATGGGACGTCGTGCGTGCATGCAGACATGAACTTGAAATGCAAGACATCCATCACCAACAGATATTGAAATCTTGGAGATAGCGCCATATCATATCATCGACCCTTGTCCGGTTACTCACTTATACTACTTGTAGTCACCATGTCTAACACTGCCACCACCACTACTACTGCAACGTCTGCGGACAAGGTTGCCCAGCTGAGTTTTGACACTTCAATCGACTACAAGACCGACGAGGTTAGTACTTGCAGCCAAAGAAGAATAGGGTGCAGAGTTTTATGTTCTCAATTGCTAAATACTTCCAGTATAAATACTCCCATTACCTCCCACACTTCCAACCAGGCCTGCAGCCTCCCCTGGAAGAGTTCAAGCATGAAGATGTCGGGTTGCGTGCTGATCCCAGCAAGGCGGCCCTGCTGGGTGCTGCAGGTTCCTCATTTGAGGACATCACACCTGCCATCGGCACTGAGGTCCGCGGCCTCCAGCTGAGCGCCCTTGATGCAAAGCAGAAAGATGAGCTAGCCCTGCTGGCCGCAGAAAGGGGAGTTGTCGTCTTCAAAGACCAGGACTTTGTCGACATCGGCTTCCAGAGGCAGAAGGAGTTTGCTGCCCACTTTGGGCCTTTGCATGTGCATCAGAACGGTGGCCATGTCAAGGACCATCCAGAGCTGCTGTCAATCTACCGGGACTTTACGTATGTCGCTGTTAATATGAGTGCCAGAAGTGGAACCGAACCAGGCTGCTAACTCTCACATAGGGCTGGTGCAGTAGACAATCAGATCAAGAACAATGTCAGCAGTATCAAGTGGCATACCGACATGTCCTATGAGGTGTAAGTATTTTCCTTTCTTTTTGCAGGATAGGTCTTGAGCTGACTTCAATGATTCAATGTCTGCAGAAATGGCATGGGAACGACTACCTTCTTGGCACTTGACACCCCCAAGACGGGAGGTGACACCTTGTATCTATCTACAGTTGCCGCATACAATGCATTGTCGCCAACCTACCGCGAGAGGCTTCACGGACTTGAGGCGACACACTCTGGTTTTGATCAAGCGCGCGTGGCTGATCACAAGGAGCGATTCATCCGCGAGCCAATCGAGACTGACCACCCGGTAGTTCGGACGCACCCTGTAAGTGCACCCGTCCTTCAGTTGCGGTACTGTCCATGAATAGGAGTACTAACAGGGATCACCTACAGGTCACCAAAGCCAAGTCACTGTATGTGAACCGCCTGTATACCCGCCGTATCAAAGGTCTCAAGGAGGAAGAAAGCGGTATGTTTGTTACAAATAGAACCCCGTTTGTTATTCCTGGATACGGTTACGCTGATCGATGAACACATATAGCCAACATTCTCAACTTTCTTTACAACCATATTGAACATGGGCAAGACTGGCACATCCGCGTGCACTGGACACCTGGAACGGTGCTTGTCTACGATAACCGCGTCACTCAACAGTATGTTACTTGGAATCCGTATTCGTCCGGTATTCTCACGAAGCGACTTTGAAAACTTACCAGCTGCTGTGAATAGTTCCGCGCTTCGCGATTTCCAGGTTGAAGGATTGACTCGCCGGCACATGCTCCGTCTTACACCCCAGGGAGAGAGGCCATACTTTGATCCGAGCGTGTAAGCTCAGTGTCGACTCATTGCACACAATGGTGACTTCTTGAAAACAACAAGGCCAACCGGAAGAGCAGGAAAGACGGTTCTCACTGAAAGAGGGTAAGACAAGAAGAGAGGAGGACAAATAGCATACATGTAAGGAAGGGGTGAACACTTGACTGCACGTTTAGCCTCTACTACAAGCGTGGGGTCTGCATTCTGGGTGGGGGTCAAGGTTGGGGTCCATAGCAGGATTAGTTGACTGCACATACAGGACATCAACTTACCGTGCAATCAGGAACACCCTCCCACAGCCAATTGCCATGTAACTGTCCGTATATGATTGGCCCCGGACATCTCCAGGCACGCAATCCCCAAACAAAGCACGACACCATCACGACATCGGCAGCCAAGCAGACTCCGCCGCGGAAGTGTGCAACCCCCGCGGAAACCACAGCTTTGAAGTCCTTAATGCCGAAATTGGCCCCCCTCCCCCTCCGAGCCCTCTCCCCATACGGGGTAAAGAGCATAGTGGGACCTTTTGAAATCATCCATCAATATATCAGACGTAGTTTTCGGGGATATGACAGAACTGATGCTTGGAGGTCAAGATCAATTGGTGATGAATTATTATTTGAGGACATGAAGCACGATGCATGTCGCAATTGACTAGGAGGGCACACATCATACCTAAAGAGGAAAATGACGTGTTCAAGGCGAAGGAGGGAGGGCCCTTTCATATCCTGCCCTTTTCCCCAAATGTATTCTGCTGTTTCTTCTACGGATTCTAGCCCCCGCTTTCAATGATTACAGTATTCTCAGCGACGGACCGTCTGTGTTTAATGCGACACCAGACTTGACTGCATATATACGCGTTCAACGACCTGACTGAGTGGTCATGGCTGAGACAAAAGAGACTGCCACCGGGTCGCCGCCCGAATTAAGCGACGACAGTGGCCCTGTTGAGGCCGGTGCTACCATAAATGAGAGATCGCTCTTGAGAAAGCTCGATTGGAAGCTTTTGCCCGCCGTTGGGGTGCTATACCTACTGTCGTTTTTGGATCGCAGCAATGGTAAGTCTCAATTGTCTGCTGGGGTATTAGGCATCCATGATCTTACTGACGGTTTTCGATGCAATTAGTTGGAAATGCTCGGATCGAAGGCATGGTCGATGACCTCAACATGAGTAAGTCCCGCGTGAAAGTAACGCTCAACGTCAATTAATCACACCACACTCACATATAATAGCTGGTAACGAATATCTCACCGGTCTCACCCTCTACTTTATCGGCTACGTGATCTTTGAGGTAATTGCTTCTCCATTGCCTGAAACTGAAGATAACGATATGACTGACCTTCCCTAAGATACCCTGCAACATCATCCTTAAACGAACTACACCCCGACTGTGGTTACCCACCCTCACAATAGCATGGGGCATCGTAGCCACGCTTCTGGGCATCGTCCAGAATCTGACAGGTTTCCTCATCGCCCGATTCTTCCTCGGTGTGACAGAGAGCGGCCTCTTTCCCGGTGTCGTCTTCTACTTCTCCATGTGGTATAAGCGCCGTGAGAGACAATATCGAATTTCCCTATTCTTTAGTGCAGCATCGCTTGCCGGTGCCTTTGGTGGTATCTTGGCCTATGTAAGTACTTCTCTACCAATGAGAACCTATCAAATCATGTTCATAGAGATAGCTAATGCAATGGACAGGGAATTGGGAAAATGGCCGGTGTCGTCTGGGAAAATGGGTGGCGTTGGATTTTTATTCTCGTAAGTCTCATCAAGACCAGACGCATTGACCCCAGGTGACGTTACACGTAAACAGGCCCCTAACGGTGCTATAGGAGGGTATCGCGACCGTCGTAATCGCCTTCGGCGCATTCTGGTTCATCCAGAACTACCCCGAGACATCCAAGTTTCTCAACCCCGCCGAGCGAAAGTTCATTCACGACCGCCTCACAGCCGACAGCGACGCCATGCGCCAGGAGAAGTTCACTTGGGCCGCCGTGGGTGAGGCCCTGCGCGACCCGTCATGCTGGCTGTACGGGTTGGGATTCCACACCATGAGTCTTCCGCTGTACACCCTGTCACTGTTTCTGCCAACCATCATCAAAGACCTCGGGTACCAGGCTGCCGTTGCGCAGCTGTTGACGATTCCACCCTACGCCGTCTCATTCCTCACGACACTCACTGTGGCCATCTTCTCGGAGCGCACGGGTCAGCGCGCCGTCTTCATCGCCGGATCGGCCATTGTCGGCGCTATAGGGTATATCATCCTGCTGGCTAACACGAACCCGACAGCCCGGCCCGGCGTGTCGTATGTGGGGACCTTTTTTGCCGCGGCGGGGATATACCCTGCTACGGCTCTGGTGCTGTCATGGCCGGCGATCAATGTGTCCGGTCAGACTAAGCGTGCTATCGCCAATGCTATGCAGATCAGTATTGGAAATCTTGGTGCTGTCATGGGAACGCAGCTGTACCGCAGCGATGATGGGCCGCGCTTCGTTGTCGGGCATTCGCTGGCATTGGCTTATCTGCTTGCGAATGCTGTCGTTGTCACCGTCCTGGCATGGCGGTTGAAGAAGCAGAACAAGGAGAGGGAGGTTATTGCTGAGGAGATTAAGCATGTTGGTGAGGTGGAAGATTGGAGGGGTGACTCTGACCCGCGTTGGCGATTTGAGTACTAATCTTGAAATGGGTTGTCAAACGTATTCTTGGTGGATTGGTCTATTGCAATTTCTAGTCAACAACGACTAGAATCAGATACCAACACAATTCGACTATGAACCCATCCAAAGATATACAAACCACTTCGCGTTGCACAAAACCGGAAATGAACGTTCCGAATATGAAAGATTCACTGGATATATAAAATTTCAAGGCATTGCTAATAGAGGACCCAAAATCGTTCGCATATATACATCTCCTGTCACGCTCAAATACAGATACCCTAAGGCTTCCTCCCGTACACGGCGAAACTGAAGCAAAGTTAGCATATGCCTATCACAGACAGAGGATTTGAACAGTGATCAAACTCACATCGGCCAAGAGGCATGAGTTTTCCGATCTCCCAGAGCCTTTCTCAATTCCGTGATGAATACGGTAACACTTTCATGGGACCAGTCATGAGCTCTCGTCAGTGGAGCCATGGATATTCCCTCGAGGCCGCTGCCAATGCTCTCGTAGGCCCAAGCGCCGAGTTCCTTATACCGCTTCTCTTTCGGCCACGGGTTAATAGGCCACCTGAACCGCTCAATCTTGACATCCACAAAGCCAATCTCGATCATTGTATCGGCCAGCCCAGGGACATCAACGAATGGCCGACCAAACTTGTCCGCGGCCTCGCTTAGCAGCTTGATCCATTTGGTTAGTGGGCTGTCCTTCGGAATGGTGTCGTCGTCGCACTCGAGGTAGAAGCCGATCTCTTGTATTTCGAGGTAGCCGCCTGGTTTGAGGTTTCTGGAGTTTCACGTGATGGTAAGCCCACAATGTGCAGCAGGCAAGGAAAAGGGGAGGAAAAAAAAAGCTTACTTGAAAGATTGAGTGAGATAATTTGTCCAATCGGCAACACAGGAAGTCATGAACCGGGTGTGGATGTAGTCAAAGGGTTCGGAAAAGGTCCATTCGTCATCGAGGTCATCAATCTGGAAACTGAGGTTTGGGGGGATGCTGAGAAAAGACTTCGTGTTAGATGGTGACGGACTGTGTTGCACGTGTGGAGGGTTCATCTTACAAGCCCGGTTGGATGGGGGAGAGGTCTGTGCCGACGACCTGGGCAAGGGACCGATGTTAGCTTGACATCCTCTCAACATCGCAGGGTGAGACCAATGGTGAAGATACGCACTTTTGCTTCCGGATGCTCGTCGGCGTAGTCTATCGCCCAAATGCCTGTTCCTGTCCCCAGGTCCAAGACGTGAGAGACTTTTGCATCTCGCGCACAGGGAGGCGAAACACCAAGTTTATCGTTGAGTGTAAGCAGACACAGGTTGTGCTGCAGATCTGTCGTATATGTGAGCTCTAGTCCCCGACCGGCCGACCTATTCATGCCCGTGTACTGAAGTAAGATACATACCTAGTCGTTCGCTCTCCTGCTCATCATTTGGCAGGTTGTATTCTAAGTTGGCATCGTCAATATGACTACTTTTTCAATGAAAAAGGCATTTTGTTGAATACGAGAAAACTCACTTCCGTCTTTATAGGCGTGGTATGTCCGCCCATTTTCTTGTCGATAGTCGAAAATGGAGTTTGCGACGCTCGTTGTGGAAGATCCCGTGTCCTAGAAGTAATTGAGCTCCAGCGTCAGCGAGCATGATCGCATAATGTGCCGCGGTGTTTTTGTCTCTTCATCTTGACGTACCTCACGAAGACCAGACTCGTAGCCATCCTGTTAAGTACGATTAGCCAATTCTGTTGTGAATCGTGTATACAGTACATGTATGGTCAATGCAGAGGCACTGACATCATTATCTGCTTCGATCGCTGGTTGGTGAATGATTTCGGCCATTTCGACAATGCTGCAGGGTTGGGTGTTGAAAAGTCGAGAAATGTTGTTGGCTGTCGTTGGTTGTCGAAGAGGTTCTATGGCCCCCTCTTTATTGTCTTCAACGTTCTCGGTCTTTTTTTAGTCAGAGTCGCGGGAAAAGAGGGATATGCATAACTCTGGGTTGTGTATTGCGGCGCGGAGACGGGCCGGGGCTATCATGCATACATGCTAACCACTGCCCGCATGTACTATGGGATCCAAGGATCCTTGTGGTAAGTCCCGCTACAACAAGTACAGAGCACTTACTAGATGACATCTTTAAATGTCTGTTATTTCTTGTCTTCTCTTTTGGGGGATGTTCCGGGCATGCACCGTATTCGAAATTATCAACCCAACAAATGTATAGGGATTCAATGTGCCGCCGGGTGGGCAACGTCATCCCGGCACATACATTCATAACCCTTGTGCTTCCTCTGTTTTGTGATTCGTCCCTCTACATGTGCATGCGACATATTACATGCAGCGATAACGTTAGGCTGCACATATTATATAGTCACAATCAACTGATATCCCCGCTTCTTGCTGTCATTCTGTAGAATGAAATTTCTATCAAACCTGCAATACGACGTTGGAAGTCTTCAATGCCACTTGACTAAAAAGGAAGATGAAAATGGGTGGCAACCTCAACGTTGCCAAAGCTACCCCCTCATTTTCAGTCATGGTATGAGCATGATTGTATCTACGAGTAAGTATTGAACACATGTATAGACTTATAAGAATATGACGTAGTGCTAACAACATATGTCATCACAAAAGGATAAAAAAAAAGGTCAAGGCGCTTGTCTGAGACTTTACACACGCCTACTTTATGTAGTTTAGTGGCGTATATCGAGGTTGATGTATCTACGTTTGATAGTACATGCATCATGCACCTTCAGTCCTATCCTCACGTACATTTCTAGAGCTGAGAGCCCTGTAGGTAACGTGTGACTCAGAATCAAAGCTGAAAGCTGAGTGGTACGAATGGTGCATAAAATCACTTACAGCGATTGAATCTAAGGAAATTGACATATATTGTTACCAAAATTCGCAAATTCTACTTCAATGATTCATGCTAAACGAGTGTCTATCCCAGCCCTCTGTGCTTATACCGACTCCTGCCTGTGCGTATATGGAGTATTTCCTTCAAAGCGGACCGGCCGCGTCGACGTTGACACCCTTTCCGCGGCAAGACTGAACAATGCCCTCCGTGTCGCTAAGTTCGCCAATGCAGACATTTACCATGAAGAGACACTTCGTCGCGGGGTCAATGGGGAGCGTGTCACCGAAGGGGTACACTCCCTGCTCCTTGTTCACCTCCTCAAAGCAGTCGGCCGGGTCGCGCATGATCTGCTCCCTGGTCATTCCGTAGTCTGCGGTCAACTTATCGATAATGTCTATCTGAGACTCCGCGTTGTCGTCGCCGTCGCGCCTGATGAAGATATACTGGATCTGGGTACCGTCGGCCTCATCGGTGCACAGCATAGCCGAGTTGCTTTCGGAACAGCCACTGGTCACGGGTCCGTTCTTTTGGATGAAAATGCCCTGTCCCTGCAGGATAAGCCCGATAGTGTAGAGCTCCATGGAGCGGAGGACGTTGTCTTGGAGTTCGGCCTGGGTGACGTTGCGGTGGGTTCCGAGGAACTTTCCGTCGCGCACATACTCGAGGATACCGCCGGCCGTGGCGGGGTCGTTGTCGACACCGGCCTGGATGGCATTGGACAGGGATCCCTGCCAGTCTTGCACGAGGTCGCCGAGAGAGCTGGCTATGTTGGACCACGCAACGAACTTGTCCGTCGGCTCAGGGACCTGGAGGTTGGTCGAGATGAACCCTACAGTTCCCGAGACGGCACCCGCGGCAGTGCTAAGGGCTCCGGTGAATGGGACGAGAGAGAGGGCACCACTGAAGACACGAGTGAAGGTCTTGAGTGGGGTGACGTCGTCGCGGGGCTGGAGGTTGAGGTCTGTGACGAGGGCGGGCAACTTCAGGCCCATGATGTTGGAAGTCGCGATGACGGCAGTAAAAAGCGAGTTCATGTAGCTGTTCCAGTTTTGGATAGCAACAAGGGCGTACCTGTAAGGATTACATTAGTACTTATTCCAACCTATAGTACATGTAGCTGCACTACATATGAATTGTTAGGGAATTGGATTTGAACATACCAGGCAGGGAGCTCAACTGGCGTGCAAGGCTGGCCGGCGTTGCAGAAGCTGTCGACACCACTATATAGACTGTTAGTCACGGAAGGAGCTGCACAAGAAGCGGGATGTTCGACATACCAGAAGAAGTTGGGGGCGCCCATTGCCGTTGCGATTTTCTGGACTCCTTCACTACCAGTAGCTGTCACGTTGTTGGTGATGAAATCTTCAAGGAAGGTTTCCATGCCGAGCGATGTCCATGTATCCTGGTTCAGTTCCTCTGCAGTGCATCCGTCGGCGCCATCAGCCTGAGGAAGAGGCGAGGCTTGCACGGTGGCAAGGGCACACGCGAAGAGGAACGAACTCAAGCGCATTGTGACGTTTTCGGGATAGAGTAAGATATGGCTTGTGTATAATTCAGAGTGAGGCTTTCAAAGAGAGTGCAACGATGAGTTATGGAATGAGTGGAATGGGAAAAGAACGAGGGGGTAGAAGGCAAGATTGACGATGTAAGTCTGAAAGAAAGTATGTTGATCTGGAAAGCAAATTAGACCTAGGCAGGTATGGAGGACAAGGCATTATATATGAAATCAACGAGACTTTTCATGAAACCCATCAACCTCGTATACTTCTAGTGTAGGGGAAGGGGAAGCCCATGCAGCGGGAGTGGAAGACCGGCTATCGGTAGTCCATGTTGATCTCGGTACATGTAGTTTTCGAAGATTCCAAACTCAATATTAAACTACGAAACAGCCAAGATGATCCCCTACATAACCCAAGAGGGACCTGCGGATGCTCGTAAGGCTACGCCAAGTCTGGTGGCCTGTCGCAGATCAAAATCAAACGAGGGCCTGTTCTCTCCCACAGGGTTACAGAGGAGCGGTTGCAAAGTGGGATAACTGGCTGGCACCTGCATATTTGGCGGCTTATATGACCTACTAAATATAGGTGTAGGAAGGGGTCTCCTGGAGTCCGCAAATTCATACAACCAGGATCAAACTCCGCATTGTCCACGTCGTACGATATAAGCCATAGGGCGAGGTAGAACATTGAAGCATCAATGCAACCGATTTAGCCCCCACGACTCTAGGTACGAGACGTAACTCATTGGAAGACACACTATCGGCACATGCGTATTATGGGTCGACACTCGTATAAGCCCATACAACCTCACGGGCAGAAGCAGGGGGGTCAGTGATCTTCCACCATTTTAAGCTATTGTAACCGGGCCCTGTTCAATTTGTAACATCCATGTCAACCACTTGGGCTAAATACGAAGTATGGATCATTCGAAGAACAATGTTACCCCGTGATACACCATGCACACAGAAGAAGATAGTGTTAATGGGATCCTATTTGCTACTTCCGTGTGGGGGCATTTTTTGACATTGCGAACACTCAGTCGTCCCCACTTCAATGGTTCGACAACGAGGGACCGGCCGCATGATGATCTATCGTGTAAGTCAGGCTCAACGTTTTAACACTAGACCTTTATTACATGCTCAAGTTCGACGGAATCCGGGACACTTCCTGAGGCTTCGTCGATCTCTGCACCTTATGACAAATTCGTTAAAAGAGACGCGGAGTGGGATGAGTTGGCTAGGGGAATACCTGTGCATTCGAGATTGCGGGGACAACCTGTAAGAAGCTCAGGGCAGTTGTCACCTGAATGAATGCGCACGGATGTGTTACAGCTGAGGCTGTTGGATCAAGGAGGTATTTTGAATTGGAGATAACAATCAACTTTGCCTTTTACATGAAACCATGGGAACCAACCGATTTGATTGCATCTGTACAGTTCCATTCCACCCGGGCGGCGCAGGTGGGAGTTGGCAGGCGGATCAGCCCTGGCATCGCAGCTCTGCCACGTTCATGATGCAGGTGGGCGGATAAGCCCCATCCAGGGGGGATCATTGAGAGAAGGGTACCACCTACAACGTCCAGTTCAACTTCCTCATGGGTCAACGCTACAGCAGCAAAGCGAGTGTCAGGATGTGGATTAAGCTAAAATTGGATAAATGGCAGTTAGGCGGTCTTTGTCCCTCCCAGCTTGCATTAGCGTTGAAAATAAAGGACAAAGAAGGGAATGTTCAATGTTGTTGCGGAAGGAGGCTTCCTGGCCGACCACGGGAGGTGGAGGACGACATTCCTTCCTTTGAAGGTGAACGAAGAAGAAAAGATGTCACGCGAAATTATGGACTGAGTTATATGGAAGAAAGCGGAGGCGTAAGCAAAGAAGTGGTCTCTTTCTTGTGGTAAAAGAGCATTGAAGGCAGACCGTTCAATTCTAACGTGAACATACATGTAAGATTCGACATCACGCTACCCTATGTAGGCTGCCTGAAGTTGAGACCGGCGAGTGGCGCAGATCTTCTCCATGAATTGAGTCCCTTGGCGTATCCTCTTGGTTTCGTTTCTACTATTGATCTCTGTCGTAATTGTAGGTAAGCACGTTTACTTTAGAGAAAAGGCTTCTTTTCAGCGAGAATAGAGAAACTTTCAGTGTGAGTAGGATGACTTATTGCAATTTGTCATTCTTATTATTATGCTGACAATGGTTAAAATG
Source organism: Geosmithia flava (assembly GCA_900188565.1). Taxonomy (NCBI): domain Eukaryota; kingdom Fungi; phylum Ascomycota; class Sordariomycetes; order Hypocreales; family Bionectriaceae; genus Geosmithia; species Geosmithia flava. Next base: position 237,705 of record FYEV01001789.1, read on the forward strand.
ATCCTGGTTCCCCTTATGTCTGACAAAGAAGAGAATGAAAATGCGTATGTTAAAATCAACAACAACCAGCTTACACCTGCCCGAGCCCAACCTTTCGCGGAGGGCTGTGCAGTACCTGGTGTGCATATTTCCTGTTCAGAGCTTGCGCTCCGCCTCTTCAAAGAGGACACTAGCAATTGCAAAAATCACATTTCATCTTCATTTTCAACATTGTGAGCATCTACTCGTAAAGCTCGGGTAGGACTACCATGAGCCCTGACACCTGGATAGGACCCTGTCTAATCAACAGCGGTTGGGGATAAATCTGGAAAGATTGGCTTGAAAACATATACGATTGGGAAAATCGTAAGTGATTGACTGCAGTTACAGCCCTGTCGAACTGTTTATTACTACTAGTATCTACCCAATTTGGACTTACACGGGATTGGACCCATCGGGTTCGGTCTCGGGTTCGGTACCGGGCCGCCTGCCGACCAATAGGGCTGGAAGTGCAAGGCAAGTAACACCAAAACATCAACAGTGTACGATGATCGTCTCAGATTTCGAGATTCAACGAAAAGCTGGCCAACTAGGTGGCAGTCCGATACCGAGATTGAATCAATTGCAGAGGCAGTGTCAATCTGCCCTACAGATATCTTTCACCATAGCTTTTATGTACTAGAGATTAGAGGCTAAAGCAAGCTTAACCTGAGTCAAAATATATATAGAGGCAATGTCCCAACAGTCTGTTCCTATCTTGCAGCATCACTATCACCATCGACAGCAATCTTACACTCCAATCGACCCTCAGGCCTTCCCAGAATACAGATATCGCCGACAATCCAACTTCCCCGAATCAACCGCCGCCCAAACACCAACATATCCCAAACCACGTTGCTACAATGGCCAACTTCTTTACCAGCCTCTTCGATCATCGTTTCAAACTGCCGCTTCACATTGCCGAACTATTCCTGGTCGTGGTGGTCCTAATCCTCTCTGTTGTAAAACTCTTCATCCAACCTAAGAATGCGCCCCGGGGTCGATCCAACACCATGGCACTAGGAATGGTATGTATTCTCTCGTGAAATACCTACCCGGAATCCAGTGCAGGAGCTCACCATACGTGTTATATGTATAGGCCGCAAAGTCTCTCATCATCATCCTATACCAAGTCCTGTCGAGCCATGTCAACGCTTTCAAGAGATGGGCCAGCCTCAAGGCCTTTGTGATTCTCAACGCACTGGAGATTGTGTTTTGGGCTGCGGTGGTCTTCATGGTGATGCGGGCGAACATGCAATTCTGCGAGGGCATCAGCTGTACTCTGAGTTGGATCATCTTTGTTCTGGGCATCTTCATGAGGTTCGTTCAAGCCAACGCTGGGAAATTACGCAAATGACATAGGAGAAAACTCTGCTGACCACCAGTTTTCATATAGCTCCCTTGCTTCCCACATGACCGCCATCACCTGGCTCGACTTCAGGCACTTCCGCAACTACGGGACGGCCCGTGTTCACCACTACCAGGGCAAGGATATCGGGAACCCAGTCGTCTAAATGAACGGGTCCTCGCCCTAACTTACATCTTGCATAGCGCTCGTACCCCATGAGGACCGTACAGATATGGTAAATTTATCATGGAACAATTCCGTTTCTTCCGGATTTCTCAAGTCATTTCATATCTCATAATGACTTCTTATTATATACATACTATCAACAAGCACTTATAGACCTTATTCTCGATGAAATCAACGTCAATGAGATACCCTTCACCTCATGCTTCGTCCTATTGTCTGATTTTGTAAAGAGGAGATGTTATGGTGGACGGTAAACATATTTCGTCTTATACAACATGTCACTCTTCCAGGGGGTTTGAATATGATACACGATATCCGTCTGGAGATCGCCCGTGTATACTCCATTCGGGCTATAGACTTCCTAGTGCGAATGTGTTACTATAACTGAGTTACGAGTCGTTATGCTTCTTATGCTTAAGATCAACACTCTTACAGGCATATATACACGATACTGATAACGGCATCCAGTGAATTTCAAGAACCCTTATTACAAATAGAGATTGCTCTTACCTAACAATAGCTTCGACACGCGGGGAAAACTGCCACGACCCACTAGTAACCGGGACCATTGATATGTTTTTTGGCCGTAGGGCGTAATCTACATATGGGCTGATTAATTGTATTCTCGGAGTGGCATAGTACACACCCATTGCTGCGGTCAAAAGGGCAAGACATAGCGAATGATAGGATTGGAACGCAGTTAAACTTACCGATATCGCTCGTTTTTGCACCACTCTTCAGGACAGTATCCACAAGGAAAATCGTACCTGGGTGCACCTCAAAAAGAGCACGGGATTAAAAATACCAACCTGTAGTACATGTGTCAATTCTGTACTATTAAAAGGCGACAATAGTCCCAGTATGAAAGAGTCGAGTGCTCACATTCTATTATCAGCTTACACGCACCATTGGCCCCGTTCATACACATTTTCCATCATTCATCGTATCCTGCATCGATACGATACCTTGCCACTTGACCGATCAGCTTAATTTCATACACCATGTCTTCCACCAGAAGGGCTGTTCTGAGCGAGAATGCTCCCGCACCTAGCCCCCTCATGTCGCAGGCTATCGTGAACAACGGCACAGTGTACTGCTCTGGCTCCCTGGGAATTGACCCCAAGACTGGCACATTTGTCGAAGGCACTGTTACTGACAGGACGGTAAGATCTCGCGCTATCTTCCTCAATTGCGGTTGATTCAACCCTTTTCTTTATAAAAAGAGATCCAGTCGGAATCATGGTTTACCGCACCATCTTGGACTTGGCACGTATGCTAACAACACGGTTTGACCGCCAATAGGTCCAAGCTCTTCGCAACCTGGAGCAGGTTCTCATCGCCGCTGGTAGTGACCTGAGCAAGGTCCTTAAAGTCACAATCTTCATTTCCAGCATGGATCATTACGCCAGTGTCAACGAGGGCTATGCCAAGGTTATCACCCATGACGTTAAGCCTGTGAGTTCTTATGCCCTTTTGGATGATACGAAAGGAGATATGTACTCGTACAGTCTACCGATACTATCCTCAGAGGCTAACACGGAGACCCAAATGGTAGTGCAGGACGTGTGTTGCAGTTGCGCAGCTTCCTCTCGACGCCGAGGTGGAGATTGAGCTCATTGCCACTGTTTAATTAGTGTTGAATGTAAACGCATTGAACCCTGTATTCTCCAATTCCACAGTGATGCCGTATCCATTCAGTGAAATCGCACAAGAAGGATGAGTTTCCTTTATCTTGATGACCAATCTGCACAATGACGCTGGGCTTACAACAATGTGGCTCTAAGCGTGAAGACTTTCCCTCATCTTGGACATCAAGAACACTCGCACAGTCCAAACAGGTTAGCAATAAATGAAATATGACAGCCATATCACCTTAACGTCTAATAGATAACATACGAAGAAGATTGTTGCTCAAATCGCAAGGAATTCGAGCTTCTCGCCTCTCGCTATGTCCTTCCCTGGTTGCACAGCCTTGTCCGCCTCAAATTTCCACAATCAACGGACCCGGAACCGGAGCTTGTGTGTATATGCGGGGACTGATACCCGGGATCCACTAGATATGGTCATGGCAATTGACACACGTACCTGTATTGGATTCATCTCTGGCCTGTATGTAAGTTTTCATCATCTTAACCCTTCGCTTCGCTGTCAACTGCCTACCTTGTCTGGTAAATAATACCACATGTAAATGCAGGATTCCATGGTAGATTGTATCGCAGGTATTGATCAAGGCAAAAGACCTAGGACGGTACTGATTGATTGCTCACTATGTTCTGTTTATCTTATTGTGTTATCGTCTACTAATTCATGTACATGTATCCATACAAATACGTTTACGCCGATTATTACGCCCGGAACCGCCAATTACGCCGGCAACAACAACAACAACAACAACAGAATACTACGTCGATTCCGCAGACAAAACACCATGTAATTATAAAAGTGCCAACGCGTATCTGGAGCAGCACCCTCAGATACGAGATTTAATGTCACCGATAATCCCCTTGAATCTACCACCAGACCCCGAGACACCCTCCTTCGAAATGCCATCAAGTAGCCGGACCACCTCTGCAGCGCAACCATAAGAGCCCAGATAGCCCCAAGAGTCGTGACCGTAATTATGGATAACCCAAGCACCCTGTGTCCCTTTTTCCTTGCCGATCCTAACACCGCCCTCCCGGAAGGGGCGGAACCCGACGCCATGCCTGATAACTCTCAGACCTGCCACGCCCTCGCCGTTGGCGACGGAAGGTTCAACCTCAACCACTCGCTGCATGATGCGGCGCGCAATATCTGAGTCCGGGTTGGGGTCCCAGTTGCCTAGATCGTAAGTCCCCCCGAGGACAGTCCCTCCGCCGACAGCTCGCTGCATAGCGTACGTTTCTTCGCCGTGGCCAGCATCATTCCCGGAAAACATCAGCATGGCCGGAATGTCGTTCTGTACTATGACGGTCTGGCCACGCGCAGGCCTCATCTTGGTATCCTTGACGCCGCCTAGCTTCAGGGATCCCAGGCCGGTGCAGTTGACAATGATGTCTGCGGCTTTCCCGTCGTGACTCAAGGACGCGGCGTCGTCGATGTGCTCCAGTGTCGCACGCTTGATGAACACACCCTGCTTCGCACATTGACCGACGAGCCACGATAGGTAGATGGTGGTGTTGATGCATACAGTCGTAAAAGTGAACCCGGCGTCGTATCCGGGTGATAACTCGCTCTGCTGCATGGGCCTGAAATCGTCGAATAGGTTTTTGAACCATGGGTTGGCCGAAAACGCTCCTTGGAACCCGGACGAGTGCGGGTCATTCATGTCTTTCAATCGTCGCTGAAGGCGAAGTTCTGCAAATTTCAAGTACCATCATTTCAGTCTTTCTGTCTTACTGGACTTTTCAGTTGGCAGTATGTGCTCACTCTGGAAATGGATTCCGGCTTCCGGTACGCTCGTCGCGAGTCGTTTCAATTCGTACCACGTTGTTCTCTCGCGCTCGTTTTGTGAACCGGACAGTCTGTGATTATTTCTGTGAGTTCCGAGTTTTATTTCAAAAACAGAGCCTTGGTCGTAAACGCACGGTATGAAGTTGGCACCAGCCCAGGGAGATGCGTATTCTGCAAAATAGTCCCCAGGCATATGCTGGGCCACAACGGTTACATTGTTATCTTTGTTTTTGGATAGAAGCAAAGCCGACGTCAATCCAGATACCCCGGCACTGCGAATGCATCAGCGTCAGTTCAACGATACACCAGACAATGGAGACTGAAAACAAGTGGAAGCTCTCGCAGCTCACCCGACAACCACAATATTGTGACCCATGCTTGCAATTCAGGTTCAACGATAGGTATATATTCTTCAGCTATGAGATGAGCATCTGTCAATAGATGGATGTACGAAATATGATCACTGCCGACGGTGGAAATTCTGACACTAATGACCCCCTTCGAATCTGCGGGGTTCAGAAGCATTGCATTAATGTACGATATGTAAGAGATAATTCAGGATATAGCTCTCGCCAACTCCTGTCAGTTTAGGTACTGCGGGCACGGGTCACATCTCCGCGCCACGGACATGATCCCCGTCCCCACCAACTCGGACCCCGCAGCCGACCAGACATTCGGGGTGAGTCGCCCGACATGCGAAAAAGAAGAAGAAAAAAGTGTAAGCTTTAACTGAGAAACCTCCCTACGACCTGATATAAAGTATAAGAACTGGTGGCCAATTGCAATACAGTCATGCTGCTTGTAGATGATTTCAGAAATGCCTTGCTAGTAGGGGAAGTCGCAATGAAAGGCGCGCGTGCATCTGTACAAGAACAAGCAAAGATGGTGCTCACAGGCAAGATAAGACATGAGAATGCAGCTGGGTGTCGAGCTTTTAAGAAGAGTCTCACGAGTCTCAGTGTAAAACGCACAGCCGTGAGTTCGGTGTCGGGGTATCAAACAGCCGGAGTGCTAAAGAAGGAGGCACAATCGCCTCCAGTCAGTCACAGTGGTCTAAAGCTCTCTTCATAATCACGATAGGCGTTTTCACATCTCTTTAGTGTTGGATAGGTATAGTCATACTCGTTTCCCATACTCACCGGTATTTCGACGGCTTTAAATGGTATCTACGCCCGTGTAAGCAATACAGTACGTATCGCAAGCTTCGGCGATCGCTGAACAACGCCTATCATCAGGTTATTCACCTCGCCGATCGGCCTATCAATCACCGGTAATGCCGGCGTCAGATATCGCCTTAAAGTACAACGAGACTCACGGTGGTATCAAACGAACAAGGTCAACACCCGCCTACATAAATTGAAGACGTACCAATCGATAGTGTCCGTAAAATAAGAACTAGCAGGCTCTGTGTAGACAGCCACTGAATCAATAATGGCCACTATCAATACCTCTCGTCCAAGGGACTTCCAGGGATATGGCGAGAACCCACCCAAGTTCTCCTGGCCAGGCGGCAAGAAGGTCGCCATCAACTTTGCCATCAACTACGAAGAGGGCACTGAGAGAAACCCGTTGGTGGGCGATGACCAGCGAGACTCCCGCACGTGGGTCAGGAGCGCACTCCCAGACAACCAGAGAGATCTGATGCAAGAGGGCGAATACGAGTACGGCACCCGCGTGGGAATATGGCGCCTGCTACGACTCTTCAAAGAATTCAACGCCCCCTACAGCGTCTTCGTATCTTCAGAGGCCCTGGCCGTCAATCCAGCTCTTGCCGAGCGACTCAAGACGGAGGATTGCGACATCGCCTCGCACGGGACTAGGTCAATCAGCCGCGTCAACCTAACCGAGGACATGGAGAGGAAGGATCTTCGGAAGTGCATCGATCAGACCCTAGAGCTGACGGGCAAGAAGATCCTGGGTGCCTTCCCCAGACCCCCAATCACCGAAAACAGCCGCCGTGTCATGGCGGAGGAGGGCCTCCTGTACGACTCGGCCACTACCAACGACGACCGCCCGTATTTTGCTGATGTCGCCGGTCGACCCATGCTCATCCTCCCATACGCCCTCGACACAAACGATGCGCGTTTCTGGGGCGGCCAGACTGGTCCCGGGTACACGGGTTCCACAGACTTCTTCGACTATCTCAAGGATGCGTTCACGATATTGTACCGCGAGTCCGGTGAGAGTGCTACTGTCATGTCAATTGGTCTCCATGCACGAATCATGCGTCCTGGCCGCGCTGCCGCTCTTCTCCGATTCCTAGAGTACGTGAACAAATTTGACGACGTCTGGGTCGCAAAGAGGAGTGATATCGCGGCACACTTTGCGCGTGAATTCGCCCCTGCCGACACCTGGAATCTTGATGCTATCAAGAGTCTATGAAGAGGAACATGCCGGAGGGGTCGCAGGGAGAAGCTAGGGTGGGGACAGGGCAAGCCGAGGTTGGGCACACTATGTCGGGATCTAGCAGCATAGCGAGATAGTCAAATTGAAAACAGAGGGATGAATTGAGAATGACTTGATTTCGTGCCTCGTCGTTCAAGGACTTGCAGTCTCCTTGTTGATGGTTTCATCTGAATGTTGATGTCGAGGTTCAAGTTGAATACATGTAGTTGAGCTTGTGCACCAGTTATTATAGTGGGGAGGATATTAGTCGTAGTCAGATAATGTGGTAATCGGCCGATAATGGCAAATGGCAACTTATCTAGTCATCTCAGTGTAAGTAACGAGGGCGATAACGCACAGTGGCCCCTCTCCCTTGTACATTGATAAGTTGATACGTCTCGCGAGGACCTTCACTCCTGCGTCTTTCCATCCTGCCCCGTAACTCATTTGTCCCATTGAAAGCGAACACTGGGCAAAAAGTGCATGTACGTCGTAATAGTATGCCGCCGAAACGTTCATACAGAGGCAGTTCCTGCCACCGCTGCCACAGGCAAAAGGTCAAATGCTCCAAGGGTATAGCGCCCCATTTCTTCTCCGTCTTGTCCCGATCCATATGCCCTCAATATGTAACTCTTGAACCGAGCTGAGCATTGAAGCATTGCAGGAAACCCTTGTCGGAATTGCACCATAGCCAACAAGCCGTGCACGTATGCTGTTCCGGATCGCAAGGTGACCGTGAGCGAGGATTACCTGGAGCGTCTGCAGAGCGCTGCGGCCGCTGGCCAGAGACGTATTGATAAGGATGCACATCCCCAGCCGCATTACCCTGGACGAGGCACATGGAGCCATGGGCTGGGTACGCCAGCCACGGGAAGTATCACAAGCGTCGGCGGACCCGATCGTGCAGATGCTCTTATAGAGAATTCGACGGCCGAGCTGTTCGTTTCCAAATTACGAGAAACGGAAAGGTTCAGTGCTTTGTCCAAGTCGCCAGTTTCTCGTACAGAGGCAGAATCTCCTGCAACGAACCATACGCTTCAAGATGTCGGAGCCACGCCCCCATATGAGTATATCGCCCTCAGTTATGACACTATGCGTAAGTGGTCACGGTATTACAGGCCATATTCAATCGAAACTAACATGGTGATCATATTTCATAGACGTCAAATGCACATTTAGGCTCCCTCCATATCCTTACGCCATATGTCTGGTGGAGCAGTTCCTGACGTACATCGGTCATGACTGGCACTGGTTCTGCCTGCGGAGCTTTCGACAACGACTGGAGGCGACGTATAAGATTGTCAACTCTGCAGAATCGCGAGATAGGATGTGGATATGCAAGCTTCTTGTCGTCTTTGCCATAAGCAAAGCCTTCAATGGCGAGATCGGAGACATTGAAATATCCACTGGTGGGCAGAGCCCTGCAGAGCACCAACGTTTCGATCTCACCGTCGCATCGCCCAGCGAAGCGAGTCCTGGGAAGGAGTTTTTCGAACAGGCCCTGCAGCTTCTCAAGGTGCCCTACGAGGAAGTCTCGGTAGAACATGTCGAGGTTCTTAACTTGGTGGTACGTAACTAAAGTTCACTTGTCACATCATCCTATATATGCAACAAAACATCTAACATCGACGGAGCAGGCACTATACTCCAACGCGCTCAATCGCAAAAGGACAGCGTACATGTACGCCGGAGCCGCAGCCCGGGTCAGCAACATCTTGCAGCTTCATAGGAGATCTAGCTCAAAAGACTGCACTGCGGTGGAGAGAGAGCACCGGAAACGTCTCTGGTGGTCGACGTTCTGCCTCGACAGAATGGCAAGCACACAGCTCGGTCTCCTGCCTAATCTTCAACTAGAGCAGACAGATTTGGACTACCCCTCACCTGAGCCCGAGGGTGTATCACAGGAAGACAGCGTCGAATTCTCCGATGCAGACGTGTTGACAGCCCGCTCCGAGTTGACTGTCATCCAGGGGATCAATGCGAGCCATGTGGCTCACCTTGGAAGGGACGACGCGCTTGACGTTGACACTGTTGTCAGGCCTGCGCTCAATCGTCTTCAAGATTGGAAGGAAAAACTCCCGTCCCGCCTTGTTTTGTGCTCAGATACTGGTCTTCCGGCGTCTAGTTCCCTTCCATTTGTCAGATCATACGCAAATTTGCATATTCGGTTCAATCATGTCAGTACACTCTCTTCTCAAATAACGTTATCCTCTAAGTCATACACCAAGTGAGACTAACACATAATTATACGCAGTCCATGGTGCTGCTACTTCGTCCGCTTCTCCTCAACCAGATCAGAAACATATTCCTTGGGGAGAACACTACAAAGGCGCTACAAGAGGCCACCTACGATATGCAGGACAAATGCCTCCGCTCGGCGCGGTCCAACGTTAGCTTGCTACTGCATCTCCAGGCCTGTGGCCTTCTGGGTACGTCTTGATCTGTTAGCTGTATCTCGCGCATCATCTAACATTGAAGTTTGTAACAGTACGACGAGGTTTCATGGAAAATACGCATCTGTTCTCTAGCCTCATGATTATGTGTCTCGCAATGGCTATTAGCACACGACGCCCGGGGAGTTTCTTGGTGGAGCCAGATGACACCGTCACCTACGAAGCTGGCAGGGATATTCTTCGCGAGATGATCCAAGCAGGAAGTGTACCTGCGAAGGGGTTCAGAGTCATGCTCGAGGATGTCGAGGCTCTAGGAGAGCGTATTTCAAAGGACCCGAGTTTGTTAAACCCCGTTGATCTGGCAGAATGGGATGGTGATGAATGGATGATGCAGCTATTAGAAGGCGAGAACACGGTATATGGAGAGTAGGGGAGCAGCATCACACCTACGAGAAGCAATATTTAAGAAAAAGCGTTTTACTCATATGCACATGTTTATCGGTCTAAATTTTCGCTTTTATTTTGTAATTGTCTATTTACTCTCAAGAGCAGCCACTGCCGGACCCTGGTCAACGATAGCCTCATACGGGAACGGCTCCTTGATGAGACTTCCGGCAGCAATGCCTTTCTGCCAGCGATCAAATCCCTGATGAGACACCACGGGCGATGTCCACATAGAGTTTTGGCGATACACGTTCGCAACATCGACAACAGTATCGATCGGAAGAGCAGGGAAGATCGCAGCAAGGTGATCCCTGAAAGTCTCGGCGTCATTGTTTTGGATCCAGTCGATAGCCTTAGCCATGGCGATGCAGAACCTTTTCTGCACGTCGAGAATCTCGGGAGTGATTGTCGCTGTCTCGCGGTAGTAGACACTCCAGGGAATTTCGCCGCCATCCTTGACCATCTCAAAAGCCACCGTCACGTCGGGGTTCAGCTTGGCCATGGTGCGGGCAGAAATTATGTCGGTGAGGAAGTAGTCGCCCATGCCGCCTTGGAAGAGCTTTGCTAGCATGGCCGCATCGAGATCTTGAACATAGTTGACAGACTTGGGGTCCACACCGTTCTCCTTGATCAGCATCTTGAAGAAGAGGCCGACGCTAGCGCCGTTACCGGAACGCATCAGGACAGTCCCTCCAACCACATCGGACAGCTTGAAGGTTTCAGATGAGCCACGCTTGACAAGAGCGAGGGGACAGCGGTTGGAAACTTGTGCGAATGTCGTGTACTGCTTGACTGTGTTGCGGTACATCGATGGCACCCAGATACCGCCCAGTGCTGCGTCGGCAGACCCATCCTCTAAATGATCAAGGACGAGATCCCATGGCTTTGGGACACATGCAGAGCGTTCAATTCCTTGCTCCTTGAAGAAACCGAGTCTGTCGGCCATGTACTCGGGGAGATAGTTGAGGCTGTGGCCCGTTGCAGAAACATGGAAGCGCGCCATTGGGATGGTTTGAAGAGAAGGAGAACTGGCGGAGGAGGAGGAGGGGGGGTTATCTTTGTCAATCTGAGCGAGGATCGAAGACAGAAATGAAGTATGCAGATTCAGATATAGAGCTCAGCACCATGAACGCCCTGAGCCTACTGGATTACAAGGAAATTGCATACATACATATACATCGTTAACCGTCCGGTCGAAGTCGGTGGAAAATGTCCAAACAGCCGGGAGGGAGGTCCGATAGACCCCCCTCCGGTCGATTGAGCAGAAAGTCCTATCAAAAATCGTCCATAAGCACGACAAGAACGCCGACATGCCCCAGACGAATGGCAACACTATTCCCGGGGTCTATCACCATAGTCAAGCTTGTATAAAACGTTCTTTTATCAGACCCGCGACACGATCGGTGTTTTCTCCAGAAACACCGATCACCGAGTCACGCTAATTGGCCTTCTACGCCCTAGGACTCATCAACCCCAGTACACGTATCTGATACACTGGTCGTGCGTCGACAGCCTGTAAGCGGTAGCCGTTTTCTTTTCACGATCTGGTACATGGTCTATGAACTCAGGGTGTGCTTCATCCATGTGGTGTGAAGATAGCATAGAATCTAAGTGGTGTGTTCCTAGTACATGTCACGGAAATGCATACCACTTATACGACGGTCCCTGTAGCATGAATACACGCACCTACAGGTCACATGTATCTCGTAAGTAGAGTGTTTGCTGTCAAGGTCGCCGAATCTAGGGTGATTATACCCTGGGAACATCCCTTACTGGGAGTACTCCTGAGCGGCCGTGCCATCCCATATCTCACCTGGTAGCGGCGGAGTTAAATATTGCGGGTGCCCTATAGGTCGCGGTTTTACGCGGTTTTACATCAAGCCCACCAGTGGCCGTGTTTCGTCCCTAGAGTAATGGCCTTCTAACTTCCGGCTGCTTGTTCGAACAATACATGCACGAGCGCAGTAGGGGGAAGCAAGATGCTCATCTCTTCAATGTTAGATAGACACCAGTCCTCTCGGCAATGTTTGAAATATAACGCGGAACCCCGCGCTCTTCGTACTGCCTCCACAACACCCGCTCCGCGGCCAGCTCGGCGTCGTACCGGGGTATCGCCTCATATAAGGCCCGATACCAGTCCTGTCGAGGAAACAAGCCGTAGTGTGCCTTGGTAAACTCCCAGTACTCCGGGTACCAACCAGAAAACGCCCAGTCTACAATAGCAGCGACATTGCCCTTGTAGACGATGATGTTACGCGGGACCAGGTCAGCGTGCGCAAAGCGTGTCTGATAATTCTTCGAGTGTGCCTCAACTACTAACGGTCCGAAGAAGCTCTCAGCGTGTTGCAATGGGACACCTCCACGAAGAAACGAGTGGAAGGCGGCATGACTCTCGAACGGACCCGCGACGTCTGGCCCGATGCGGGCATCCCAAAGGCTTCCTGCTGTCGATGCCGATGCCACGGCGTCGTGTTGCGGTGCTGGGAGGTCACGGAGCTGGGTGACGGCGTTTTGGATATCAGCCATGATGTTCTTCTTCTCATCATCTAGCAAACCCCCGGTCTTCATCCACAGCTCCGCGAGGCTAGTGCCCTCGACAAACTCCATCTCGATATACAGGCTGCCCTTGGAGGTAGTGTGCACTCGATAGACTGTGGGTACCGGGATTGTCGTATGCTTCTTAATGTATACCATCGCCTCAATCTCCGATGGGTGGCAAGGACCCTTGATGATGCGGTGCGGGCTGACCTGGACGACAGTCGATGTGAGGGTCTTGAAGAACTTGCGGCCCATGCGCAGGCGAAAGGCGACTGGCAGCAGCCAACATAACGAGAATGGGAAAAGCCCCATGATGGGGTACAGTCTTGCAATAACTGAGGCCTTCCGTCCGAGCACACAGCAATGTTGGGGAAGGACAGGCCAGAGTAAAGTCCATGAACTGTACCAACATACCTGCATGTATTCTATCAAACAGTGAGCTGCTTAGCGGCACGACAAACAGGGGCTGGCCGTCGCTGGCACAGTGTAATGTCAATATTCACACTCATCGCACGCGGTACAAGGTCAGTACCAGCTTTGGACCCGCATTTTCAGTATGACCTGATCCTATTATTTATCCCATTAATCACACTCCCCCCCTTCACATCGGTATACAATATGAATGCATCGTTTAAACAACAGAACATGTGGCCCTGTACCCTACAGGCTACATGATACGGCAAGACCAAGGATATGATTGAGATGCTGGGCGCGTTCTGTGTCCGATCAGTACCGCTATTACTATACAGTACTGCCTATCGAGGGTACGTCTAAAGTGGAGTACCCCGTAACGATAAGACGTGAAAGAATGAGCGCTAAGAAATATACACCGTATGTGTACCAGGTATACGTTTATACCATAGATTCTCTATCTATCCAGCCATAATGCATCGTTGCTACTACACACCCTACGGATGCGACATCCATACTCGCGCCTACAAAAGATGGCATAAATTCAAAGCCACCTGCCCCTTCTTTTCTTTAGGATGCCTTCTCTCCAGTCTTTTTTCATACCGTGCACTTGATCCGTCTGCTGGTTTCCTCCTTGAGAATTTTCCTTGACACCCTGAAATCAAGAATCTTCCTACCGCAGCCATGTCTGATATTGACATGAAGGGCCTCGATACGGACAAAAAGGGGGCCATAACTGCCACCGACCCCATGGATGCCAATACAACATCAGAGGGCTCGACCCACGATGTGCCGTCCGAAGCAGTAGCAGACATCTACATTGACCCCGAGAGAGAGAAGGCTGCTCTGCGAAAGTTTGACATCTGGCTCGTGCCCGTGGCCTTTACTTTTCTCGTCCTGTCCTCTCTAGACCGAATCAATGTAAGTCGCATATGCCCACAATCTCGATATCCCATGCTGATCACCACCTGTCCCACAGCTCGGAAATGCCGTTGTTTTCGGCTTCGCAGACGACATCGGCCTCAAAGGCGGCATGTTTGGCAACATCACCACCCTCCTGAGTGTCAGCCTGATCCTCTTCGAGGTGCCCTGGGTTCTGGCCATCCGGCGATTCGGCGCCAACAAGGCCCTGGGCACAGCCCTTATCCTATGGAGCATGGTGACCCTGGCGACAGGCTTCATCCACACCTACGGACAGGCCATTGCCGTGCGCATGCTCCTGGGCGCCTGCGAGGCCGGCGTGTCCCCCGGCTTCGCCTACCTCTTCTCGACCATCTACCCGCAGAGGCTGGCGGGAAAACGCATCATGATGACCAACCTCGCCAACTGCACGTCCGGTGCCTTTGGTGGCCTGTTCGCCTACGCCGTGCAGAGCATGGGCACGCGTCGCGGCCTGGAGCCCTGGCGGTGGCTCTTCATCGTGGAGTCGTGCATCACCGTCGTCGTCGGCGGCATCGGGTGGTCTATCCTGCCGCACTCGCCTGAGTCGGCCTGGTTCCTGTCCGACGAGGAGAAGGAGACGATGCGCCTGCGCAAGAAGCGCGACGAGATCTTTCGCGGAAAGGACAAGTTCGAGAATAAGTGGATCAAGGCTTCGCTCAGGGACCCCTTCATCTACATCTGTGGTCTTGCCTTCTTCACCTCTTCCGTCGCTATCACCGGCTTTGGAGTCTTTTTGCCAACAATCATTTCCGGTCTTGGGTCAGTCTCAGTTTGCTCCATATACTACATATATACCGCCTCGGTTGTATAATCGTTGACATTTGCTAACATGTACAAACAGATACGCTTCCATCAAGGTCAACTACATGACCATCCCCGTCTACGTTCTCGGAGCCATATCCCTCGTCACATGCTGCTACATCTCCGACAAGTTCAACCGCCGCGCCCCCTTCCTCGTAGCATGCTGTGTCCCTGTCATTGTCGGCTACCTAGTTGCTGTCGGATCACCCAACCCTCACGCTGGATTCGCCGGCATGTTTATCTTGGTTCTCGGTATGTCTTTTGCCTCTCATCAAACCCAACAGCCACATGTTCTAACAAGCACCCCCTGCAGGCCTCTACCCCATCTCCACCCTAGTCGTAGCCTGGGTAGGAACAAACATATCACCCGACTCCAAACGCGCCTTCGCCCTACCATACTTCTACTCCATCGGCAACCTGTCCATGCTGGTGTCGTCGCAGCTGTACCCATCGCAGCAGGGGCCACGTTACATCATGGGGAACGCCACGTCTGCTGGACTGGAAGTCATCGCCGCATTTCTCTACATGGCTAGCTGGTTCCTCCTGCGTCGTCGGAACCAGCAGAAGAAGAAGCTTAAGGAGGAGGGTGCTACTTCCAATGGTAAGGAGGGCGATAGGGCGCTGGACTTTCAGTACGGATTGTGATGTAATTGGAGATACAACGCGGAGGTGTGTATTTGAGAAAATGTGCACGTGTCAACCCATCTAGTATTGATGCAAGGTTCAATTTCTGCAGTTTTGGCGATACCCTACATCAACCATCCAAACTCCAACCCGTTTCTTATGAAGGGTATAGTCAATTCATATTAAACAATACCAAAATAATAATAAGAACAAAGTCCAATTCTTTTCAACGCCTGCTAAAATGCTCCTGTACCCAAGAATTAGGGTAACAGGATATGTTTGAAATTATAAACAAAAGAAGAGAAGGTCCCTAATCCTATTATATCGCCAATTATGCCAGTCCATTCAACTGTTAACCCTGCCAATGTATGCACGCACCCCGGACTAAGCCTATCGATTCTTTCGCAAAGAAAACTTAGACATGATAGACGACGACCGCGCCTGCTCCTCTCTAAGAGACATGGTCCTTTCCTGGGACCCAGCCGCCGGCTCCTTGATGGTGTTGATGTCGATGAAAGCCTGCGGAAAGATGCCGGATTTCTTCTTTTCATTCGTCCCCGACCAGCACCAATGATCTCGGTAGACCCCTGATTGCATTGTGTTAGCTTTAGTATCCTCCAAGAATGAAAAACCAGCGTCAAGTAAATGAACCAAGAGAGGATAAGAAGGGGGGGAAATAAACTCACAACACAAGTTACTGATAGTCTCGCCCTTGTCAAACTTGAGCCAATCGCCATACTCCTTGTCCTTGACAGCAAACCTCCACTTCGCTTTTGCCGTCATGAGACTTCTCCTATCGTACCGAATCTCCTTAGACGGCGGCACCTCGAGCCTGACAATGTCAAAGGGTATGGAGGCAAAGGCGCCTTCGTGCCATCCAAAACACCACTCGCCATTGTACTGACCTGGCCAGCGGAGCGACGTGATCCTAGCCCCTTGCGCAACCTGCAACGCTGGCGACCGATCAGGCAGTAGCCTCTGGCCGTACATCCTCCTGCTTTGCTCCTTTGCAATGCCCGTTGGCATACTAGAGCCGACGTCGTCAATCTTGTCGAGAACAGGGTGTGGCCGCGGCGGGTTCTTGAAGTGAATGTCGTAGTCGTTGTAGTGCCTGTCCGGCACAGTGTCGCCTTCGATGATGGTCATGCCCGGTACGACGGGGAGCGGTCGCGGGTGTCGAGCCAGGTGGTCGAATAGGGTTCGTGCGCTGAAGAAGACGGTCGCGTCGCTCTTGTCGAGGGTGTGGCCTTGGTGCACGCAGAAGACGCAGCCGAACTGGACGTCGTCGACACGGTTGACGTTCAGGTGGCTTTTTTGTAGGAAGCGTATCCGGTAGTCTATGCCGTTCATGGTACTGTTTCCCTTGTCTAGAGACGTTTGTCAGCCTGTGTTGCATGTACCTTTCATATACATTGCCACTGTGCCATGTATAAATGGCTGGCTTACCTTGGCGGTTGACGTCGGCCTCGATGCGTGAAAAGTCCAGTTCATACAGGCACTGGATGCACCTTGCTACTTGTGTCGCACTGACGATAGCCTGGAGGTACTATGTCAGTATTCCATTTTGAACCCACAACATATTCTATTTCCGCTACAAGGGGTACATACCGGCTTTTTCACTCTCTTGACCCCAATACCACCCTTGAGGACATCCGTGGCGCCCTCGCAGAACCCGCCACACAGACTAATGGAGCTGTCGGGGACAATCTTGGCGTCCTCCTTCTGCTCCTTTGTCACCACCTTGGCAGATGCCAGCGCAGTTTCCGTCTCGACAGGGATGAGTCCCGTGTCAATCTGCGGAATGGCGCTATCGGGAACAACTTCAGGCGATTGCGACATCGCAGTTTCCGGTCCGGGATCGGACTTAACAAACCCAGGAAGAATGGAGGGCTGCTGTGTCTTCGTAAAGGTGTCTGCTGCCGGGGGCGATGACGTTCTTGGGGCTGTCGGTGACATCGGTGACCCGATTCCTGAGTCGCGCCGGACAGACATGCGATTTTGACCGGGAGTGGGCGGCAGCGACGACAGTGGCGGCGGCCCTGGCGGCAGGCTACCTGGTACCGGTGATGCAGATCCAGTGGAACGGATATAGGGCGGCGACACGTGCTGCTGCTCTACCTCATCTTCGGGGATGGAGAAGCCCGACAGGCCCGTGTTATGCCTCGGGCGGGAGTACTGATCCGAGTGGCCGCTGTATGAGCTGCTAGCGACGCTCATTCGCCTGTCAGCAATGCTTCCATCGTGGCTTCCGCGCCATTGGTCACCACCGCCTAATGGAGGTGGTTGGATAACGGCTGCTCCCGAGGGGGCATCGGTGCTGAGCCACGCGGCTGGCAGGACAGGCGACTCATCGTCCACGGCCCTGCGATTCACATCCACGTCAGCTGGAGATGGGCGTGGTGGGGCCCCGTCGACGGGCGGCTTCTGCTGCCAGTCCCAAGGGTTGGACATGGGTGGGCGTGGCGGGCCGGGGTCTCTCGAGTCTCGTCGGTCCATTGTGTGGTCGGCGACGCTGCCACTTCCATCGGTGCTGGGAGCAGAAGGATACATGGCGCGCAGCTGGGCGGTGGCGTCGTGTACATCGGCCATGGCGACGTTACTGCTTGACCCGGAGCCTCGGTGGAAGTAGCCGCTGTTGTTGCTTAGACCGATGTTGCTGAGCGCGCTGTTAGACTGACTGGAGCGGGCGACGGCAGCGTGCGACATGGGCGGGGTGGGGAGTTGGATGATGGAGCCGCGCGACGACGAGGACGTGGCTGTGTCGTTGAATTGCGGCACCTCAAGCTTCATGCATTTGAGGGCTTCGACCGTAGCCAAGGCGGCCTTTCGCGAGGCATCCTTGAGTTTGACAAATTCGGCGGCGTCAAAATCTTCGGGCTCGATGAAGTCGTCGAATTCCCAGAGGAGGTCAGTGAGAATGGTCCGGTGCTGGGAAATGACGGCTGTTGTCGGAGAGGTCAGTATGTAAGTCAGGCAAGCTTCTCCGGGGAGGTTTCGGGTCATTTCGCGGCATACCATTATCCTTGACCGCAGTGGTGAATATAGAGCCATATTCCTCGAGATATTTAGTGCAGAGTGGCTCAATGTTGGATACGGCGCGCCCTCCTTCCTTGAGCAGAGCGCTTCCGGCCTTGATCATGTCGACATTGTCACCTCCGGCATTCCCCACTGCCTGTCGGGCCTTGTCGACAATGAGCCTGAAGGGGTTCAGGATGAGGTCGTCGACCTCGCTCATGTTGAAGGCGACAAATCGTTGTCTTGGGGAGGGGGGAAAGTTGAGATCTGTCCAACCGTCAAAGAGGCTGCGGGCGTCGAAATCCAGGTGCGTCGTAGGTTGCGACTGATCGTCGAGAATATTGGAAGTTGAGAACGGAGACGGGTCTTGGCGCATAGAAATGGAAAAGAAGTAGAGAAGGGGGGACAAAGAGATAATAGAAGAGATACGTTACACACGGACAAGAGGGGGATAGAGAGAGAGAGAGAAAGAGAAAGCGAGAATGGGCACGAGAATGAGGGGAGAGTGAATGAGGCTGAAACGGGAAAGCTCGAGAGAAGCTGCAAGGACATGGTCGTACGGGAAAGAGGCACAGTCGAAGGCAGGCGCGGCAGGTCCAAGGCCGATCGGGTGTTATCTCCCAGGTCCTACTACTGCAGTAGTACTATGTATACATGTACACAATAATAATGTGCATGTGTGTCCCGTAGTAGTGCTCACACAAAGAGACACGGAGACGGGAAAGAGTCAATCCAATAGCACAATAGAGAGAGGCTACTGACTACCAACCAGTCATTGGAGTAAAATGGCAGCCAAAGCAGGGATCACAGGAAATGGTGCTGTGCATGCGACTCACGAATAGAACGGCATGCATGGTCCGCCACCTTGACCACCAACGGGACGGAGGGCGGGGTGGTGGGTGGGGGAGGGGTCCGAGCAGGCAGGGAATACCTCGTAGTCTAGTCCATGACCATACTGTAGTTGCTCCGTAGTTGTACATGTACAGAAAGTGAGGCGAGTACAAGGAAGATAGCAGAGATCACTCGTAATGATCAGGTATCAGTCATTGTAGCCAACAGCATAAAAAAAGTAATACGGTGTAACATTTGACTCGAAAACGGATGGATCAATAGGACAAAGGGTCAAAACAGGCAAAAGCAGGGAAGTCCTAGGATGGATGACCAGGATGGAAGACCCCCTACCTACATGTAGTATTGAGGATAAAGACTAGAAAGGCTAGAAAGACTAGGAAAACGCCCGACGCCCCGTTTGACCGTTGGGTTGGCGCCCGTCCGTGCCCTATTCCACCCCATGAGCCTGCCATTGAGCCTTGAGCCAACAAAGTCTTTTGACAAGTTGACAATAGCTTCTAAGTGTGAGACTAAACCACACCGTAACTAGTCTCTGCTAGTAGTTTCCGGTTATGAATACAACATTGACAGCCGAGGACAATAAGAAGAGGTCCAGGCTTTATCATTTACCAGGTAGTGCAGAGTATTACTCGTAGTTCAATGTATTATTGACACGTTGAACTGCCCCGTGCTTCTTGGGGTACACCTTCATCCCAAGTTGCCATACCATTACTCCATGATTCAAACACCCCCATTTCCTCTCCCCTTCTTGACCTCTCTCTCTCCTTGTCACCGTTTAAACCAAAAAGCCCCCATCACCTTCCTAAGCCATAATCCCTAACATCCTGGTAAAGGACCAGACATGTGGGGTTCTACCAAGAGCACGTGTCCGATCCCGAAGCCGTGACTAGGCGGAATCTCTGTCCCCTGCTCCATAGTTCTCCATATCTTTAGCACGACGTAGACGGGGGACAAGGCAAGGACAGGACAGGGTCCGTCTTTCAATAAATCGCTCCCGGGGTGGAGGCCCGTTTAAATACTTCAATAGTAACCCACTTGCTGTTTTTGTCGCCATCTGCGAACACGTTGACGGGCTGTCAGTACGAGTGCAGTAATGTGGAATACGGAATACTACATGCGGATTAATACTTTTCGAATCATACGAGTCCCTGATTGAAAGCGTTGCAAGTCCTCGGTCTGACTTTCTGGTTCAGTGGTAAGCGGGCTGTGAGTAATATTGCCCAGACTCAGCCCTACACGACATTTACATCACCGAGTTCCATTCAAAACCAGTGCACCAGTACAACAACAAAAGGGAATCCTCCTGAACCATTTCGGAGAAGAAGAAGAAGAAGGAGAAGAAATTTATCAATTTTAAACTTCTTAGTGGGAAACAAAAAGACAACTGCACCCCTGCTGCTCTCCATTACAGTCATGATCATCATGTCCTGACATCTAAGCGCCTGGGGTCAGATGTGATGATCCCCCAATTCAGAATCAACTTTTACAAAAGAGGAAGCCGAGTACCGAGAACCCTTGCGACCAAGCCGTACTGTTAGACTAGTATATATGTGGATTTCCCTTGCGTCTTTTTTCGACTTTTTATCCCTCTCTCGCGCACATCATCCCATCTGCCCCCGCTCACCGGTTATCGCGCTTCATCGGGCCTTGAGGAGCCCATCCACAAAAACAATCACCGTTAACATTGCGATAGAGAAGGAAACCAGTTATTGCTTTTTTTTTTTCTTCTATTTAGCAGATTTTACTTTTTTACTGTACGAGATTCGAATTTCTCCTTCTTTTCATCCTCACAACATGCCACAATGATTATTCAACACGACCGCAAAATCCCATTCCAAGTTGATGTTTCAGTATTGCACTTCCCAAGGGCATGACATCACTGGGCCTTGGGGCTAGGTTCAGGAGCAGGCTTTTCAGAAGAAGAACCCTTGTCCTCGTCGACGAGCTGCGCAAAATAAATGTTAGCCATCTCGTGTATATCTGGTCCAATCATGTTTCCTCGACTCACCTCTTGAATCATCCTGCGACCAATCGTGATGGACTCATCCGTGCTACGCTGACGCAGCCAGAAACTATTCATATCAAGCCAAGTCAGCAAACATTCATCAGGTTTTAATCAACCACCAAACAGAGACTCACAATTCCTCAGCAGTTCCATGTCCCTTGAGCGACTGCTCACGCGCCTCATCCTCGAGCGATTGACGCGTAATCTCGGGTACGCCCGCACCAGCCGCAGCACTGACGCTGGCAGTCCGCGGGGCTGAAGACGGCGCCCTCTGCCTCATACTCTGCAGCTGGCTCTCGCCCAGCAGGTTTTTCTTAAGGTGGAATCGCTCCCTGCGCTCCTTCTGCAAACCAGGGCTCTCCATCTTCGCCATGACGTAGTCGGCGGCGATCTGGACGGCAAAGTAAAAGTGCTCAGCAAAGAAGATGCTGGCCAGGAATCCTGCAAGCGTAATCTTGGAGGCGGTGCTCAGCTCCTCGTCCTGGGGACGGCTGCAGAGAAAGACGATGGCCGAGCTGGTGATGCTGCCGAGCCACGAGAGGAAGCCGAGGGCCGTCAGCCAGGGGCCGATGGAGTCACAGCGCCACGGGATGGGACGACGGCTGCTAACGGCGATCTTGAAGGCATCGGAGCGGAGCTCAACCCAGTTGTTGACGATGAAGCACACTGACGCCAGGGGCCAGGCGACAGAGAACATGGACAGGTAGCCTAGATTTGGTCAGAAAAGGAAAGCGAGGTAGTAAACGACGCAGTCATTGTAGAGACTCACCAAACTGAATCACCATCTCGCGGTAATCGACACTGACGTCATAGACATCGAGTCCGCATTCGTGCCTGACCCTCTGCATGATATCCGTCTCCTCGGGATGGTCCTTGGCAGCCGGGTCCTCCTTGTTCTGCAACTCCTTGGCCTTGGCAGAAGCCTTGCGCGTGACCCAGGGGAGTACCACCTCCATACCGAGGTTAATGACCTGTCCCGTGACAGTGAGACCAAACATCTGCTTGCTGATACGGCTAGGATCCATCCGGAGCTGCTGGGTGGGAAGCGGCTTCTCGCTGAAAGTGACGACCTGGGCCGTCTTGCTCCAGAATTCAAGGAAGGGCTTCAGAACATGGCTGAAGGGAATGTAAACGAATGCCGTGAAGAGCAGAGGCATGTAGAACGTAATGAAGTTCAGGACGAATTGCTTCTGAATGAGGGCAGCATTGTAGGCTAAGGTGTGTTAGTAGAGGACCAATACCGGTCGCAGAAATAATAGGCTGCCAACTTACCATCAACTGTCTGGTAGTTTTCCATCTCAGTCAGAACCTGGGCTCCGTACATGAGCAGGGCAGACAGGGCGGGTGTCGCAGTACTGATGATAATGGTAGGGATGAGAGCCTATATCAATGTCAGCAATCCAGTTCAATAGCACTTGAGGGTGGTGAATGGACTCTTACCAGAACCATCTTGCCTCCACCGCTGTAGACCTCGTTGATGAAGACTTCGAGAGAGTTGCAAGCAATGACCAGACCACCAAGAAGACCAATGCACAGCAGGGCAAAGGGAATCTGGAGGAGCTGGACGCGCAGGCGCTTAAGGTGGCTGTAGACCTTGACGGGTTCCCCGGTGACGGGGTCCTCGGCCTCATGGTCCCACTTGAACTCCGGACGCGGGTGCGAGATGTTGGAGACGTTGCGCACACCCCACAAGACAGCCAGGTCGACCTCCTTCTTCTTCCAGAACTCAAAGAAGAAGACACACCAGAGGCAGCTGAGCATGGCGTAAGCGACGGAGAACTGGCCGAGGAACATCCAGGCCGTCAGGCCCAGGCCGGCAGGGAACAGCAGCAAGATAAAGTATGACCGGACAAAGGCGAAGTAGAAGGCGACGGTCTCGCCAAACTTGTCGCGAATCTCGTTGAGGTCATCCTGGTCTAGCAGGTACTTTGTACTCCACTTCTTGAGCCAGGCCTTGTTGAACTCGTTGTTGTGCAGGGGGAAGAAGGACTCGACGTAGCGCCAGCGGCCCGAGCCGGGGTGTATCCCCGCGCCGCCCTCGGAGGGGGACTTGCTAAGCATAAGGTACACCAGGCGCGACCGCTCGGCCTCGGTGATGGGTTCGTCGTTGAGCGTGGCCTCGACGTTCTTGTCTGGCAGCGAGGAGCGGATACCCTGCAGCCAGTCCTGGACCCGGGCGTGGTAGACGTTTTGCGCGAGGATCTCCTCCGAGGCCAGCTTGATGAAGACGAAGAGCGACGAGTCCGGGCCGTTGCGGACCTGCGTGTCCAGGCCGACCTTGTGCAGGTCGGTCATCAGCTGGACAAAGGCAGCCTCAGCCTCGGAATACTCTGGATTTTTATGTTAGAGGGTGGGATAACGGGAACAGGGTCCAAGGGGGAGGGGGAACAGCTAGCTAGCAAGGTAGCTTACCTTTGGCGGGGATCTTGTAGTGGAGGACATAGTCAATGCTAGAGAGGAAAGTAATCGTCAGTGGGCGGGATTGTGTCAATTCGATTAGAATCGGGTCATGAGAATGTACCCAAAGTTGCCCTCGACGGCACCGTTCTTGCCTTTGGGCTGGGTCGCAGCCATGATGAGCAATCACGGCGTTGCGGCGGTTCGAGTAGGGCAGGGGTTGTGGGGGCGGCGTTTGTCTGGTCGATCGTAAGGCAGTTCACTTGGCGAGCATCGATACGCGGGTCGTCGGGATCGGAGGTGCAGGTGAGAAGCGATGGGGAAGGGGAAGGAGGAATTGTCGTCTGAATGACCCGATACACCTCTGTAAAGGAGAACAGACAGGATGTTGGATAGAAAAAGGAAAGGAAAGGAAAAAAGAAGAAGTGAAGCTATTTTTTTTTTCTCTGGTGACGTGCGGGGGGGAAAGAGGATGAGAGATGAAGTACGCGTAATGGAGATCAGGGAGGGAACCAAACGCTGGGATCAGGTTATTAGAGCATCCAGGTCGTCATGGGAGTTCCAATGGATCACTATAGCTAGAGGTAAGGTAGCTACCACTACAGTACAGCCTAATAATCGTACAGCTTGCTACTACAGCTGCTACCTGTACAGCTGCTACTACCTAGTAGTACTAATGTCTGGTAATAAATTAGTATAGCCCTAAGAATGTAATCCATCAGTATTACTCGTCGATACTATTTAAATCGTCGTAATCTACTCCGTACTCGGTACGTATGCGTGCGTACATGTATGCGGGCAAGCTGCACAGCTTTGTGAGGTCATTGCGTCACCGCCCGACACAGCGGGGTCCATTTCATTGGACTTGACATCAATTCGTTGGACTCGTTTTTTTCAGCTGCCTTTGGCCCTTGGCCCTGTACGTCCGCGTAATCTGGGCTGTTTGGGGCCTGAGGTGGTCCCCGCTTCATTGCCGCTTGCTTCTATTTTAGGCTGCTGTAAATCCATCGAGGTCCTCTGTAACCCTGTCAGTATCATGGAGAAATGCACAGTTTACCCTACAATGCACACAATTTATTCCCCATCCTCCATTTCCATCGTCTTCTTCGTCTAATACAAGAAACTGTTGAAGACGGCATGTATTCACTCGTGCAATCGTTCAATCCGATCAAAGACCAAGCTAGGACTTGACCCAAAAGACTTTCGACGGCGTCATCTCCACATCCCACCATCACCACTTGTCAAATATCCCCACCACCCCAGATCGACAACATTCAATACGTCATCATCAAACATCTCCGGACAGAATACGATACACCTAACCAATATATTGATGCACCTCTACTCGTATTCACTCAACCTCCATATATCACACATTCTTATACGCCACGCCACCAGCCCTCGCATCAAACTCCATACACTTCACCAACCCACACGCATCAAATAGGCTCCTAACCCCCTCTGCGCCCGCAGCATCGGCCTTGCCCGTTTCCTTCATCTGGCGCATCGCCATCTTAGCAGCCTGCATCACCGGTGCGATGGCCAATCCCGGGTGAACCATGATGCGGAATCCCATATCCCTTGCCTCACCAACACTAGCCTGGGGCGTCACACCTCCGGGTACCATATTGAGCAGAACAGGCAGCGGGCTGAGATCACGACACGCACTCCGACACTGGTCCAGCGACGTGGGACCCTCGAGGAAGGCAACGTCGGCGCCAATCTCGGCTGCCGCCCTCAACCTGGCAACGGCCTCGTCGTAGCCCAAGCTCTGCAAGGCATCTGTCCTGGCGATGATGACAATGTCGCCTCCCACGGTGCGTGCCAGCTCGTCGCGTGCCATGACGGCCGCACGTATCCGCGACAGGAACGTCTCTGCGTCCACGAGCTCCTTGCCACCCAGGTGTCCGCATCGCTTGCTGATGACCTGGTCTTCCAGGTGGAGGGCTGCCACCCCGGCCACCATGTACGACTGCACTGTTCGGGCGACGGAGAGTGTCCCACCGTACCCCGTGTCCGCGTCGGCAATGAGTGGCACTGTCCGGTCGAGAGAGGCAATCATGGAGGCATTGTCGAGCATGTCGTTCATCGTCGCCATACCTAGGTCCGGCTGGCCGAGTCTAGATGCTGATGTGCCGGCACCAGTCTGCGAGGGTCAAAATTTGAACGGTAAAACAGCTAAGTCTGTGTCTCCGTTTGACGTACCATGTAAAGACAGTCAAAGCCCTCTTGCAGAGCCAGTCGAGCTGTAAGTCCATCGTAAACACCAGGGCAGTTGATGAGCTTCGACTCATCAGCCAGAAGCTCTCTCAAACGCTGCGCAGCTGATTTCATGGCCATGTTTCCCATTCCTTGTACAATGTAATTCGTAATTGTAAAAAAGTATGAACTTCTCTTGAGAAAACAAAAGAGATCATGTCACTTTTAACTTCTTACTTCGACACACCCTCGGCACGGCAGTTGATGCTCACCCCCGACCCCCGATGGTCATGTCCCGATTGGGCAATTTTGTCAACTCAAACGCCGATCGGCACCGACGGTTGTCTTGTAAGTGGATTGGCCGACCGCAGTTAACGGGAATAAAGTGATCTACCTTACTATGCGTCTGCCGAAACGGTACCGACGAATCCCAAGGGGGTTTTGAAATGGAAATGATTCTGTTGGACAGTCATTGTAGTTGAAATATAAATGTATAAGTCGATGTGGTGTCCGGGTTGGAAAGATCCAGTATCGTTGACCCTTCGTTGTGGCCGTGTCTAGTTGAAGCGCGGCAACCTCAGGACATTACCAAAGACCACATACATTATCCATTCTCGAAATATCCCAAACAAGGGGAAAAGGAACCGAAAAAAAAAAAAAAAAAACGCAATGGCGCCTATTCAAGACCCAAGAGGCGACTTCAATGATCTTCTGCGACTTCTTCGTGAATCTCGCAAAGTGGAGGTTGCCCAGGATGAATGTAAGTGCCGACGCGCTAATTCAATTTCAATGGGGGGCGGATATCTGACTACATGTACCTATCAACAGCAGCCCCTTCAAGCGCCAACATTCTCAACCACGTGGAACATCTATCATCCATTCTTAAAAAGGATGGCCATCTCCGCGAGGCCGAGGCCCTCCATGATGTTCTGTCCCGCTGCCTGACATCTCCCGACTTTGGCGGGCTAGGTCTGCAGCAGCAGCATGACCATCATCTCAGTGAAGCAGAAAGATCAGAAGTGCTCTTCCTTATTTCAGCGTACTTGGAAACACTCAACTCGGCAGACAGGACGGCACATTACACGGAAGAGAAACCGCCCTCGGAACGCCCTGCGGGCCGTAGAGGCATGACACTCGCCGAGAAGATCTTTGCAGCCCACGACGTCGAGCGCAAAGGCCAAGTCAAGCCCGGCGACGTGATCCGTGTCGACGTGGACTGGGTGATAGCCTCTGAGCTGTCATGGTCCGCCATGGCAACAACCTACGACAACCTGGGACAGCCGGGCGTGTTCCGCAATGACCGCATCTGGCTGGCGGGTGACCACGTCGTGGATCCGCGCATCAGCCAGCACCCCAAGATCAAGCCGCTTGTCGAGGCGAGCGAGAAGGCCAGACAGGTCTTCAAGATGACAGAGTACCAGGGGATGAACTACACAATTATGCATACCGAGTTCTGTCGGGAGCGTGCGCAACCCGGAATGCTTGTTATCGGGTCAGACTCGCACACGTGCTCGGCCGGGTCTGTCTCCGCCCTGGCAATTGGCATGGGCGTCGCAGACGTCACGATGCCGCTCGTGTTGGGCCAGACGTGGTTCAAGATCCCTGAGACGGTGGAGATCAGATTTATCAACGAGCCCAAGCCTGGTCTCGGCGGAAAAGATGTTATTCTGTACGTCCTAAAGGAGCTAAAGCGCAATACTGTCGCTGCCGATCGTGTCGTCGAGTACACGGGTCCTGGAGTGAAGCACCTATCGTGTGATGCACGCTTTGCTATTTCTAATATGACCACGGTAAGTGCACGTTAAAGGAGACTCGAATACTGTCCATGGTACTAACTGAAAAACAGGAGTTTGGTGGCGTCACGGGCATCTTCGTTCCAGACGACACGACTGTGCAGTTCGTCAACCGCCGCAAACAACCAAAGTACAAGAAATACTCGACATACTACCAGCCCGACTCGGACTGCGAGTACGCGGAGACGTACATCATTGACTTGGCCCAAGTCCAGTCATTTGTCGCACGGTACCCCTCCCCGGACGACGTAGTGCCCGTCCGCGAGGTGGTAGGCACCAGACTAGACGGCTGCTTCATCGGCGCCTGCACCACAGCCGAGGAGGACATTGTTCTCGCCGCGCTAGTTCTCAGAGCCGGTCTACAGAAGGGCATAAAGCCCATCGACCATGGAAAACGCAAGGTCGTTCCGGGATCGCGCCCCATCCTACACCATCTCAAAGAGACGGGCCTGGCCAAAGTGTATGAGGAAGCTGGATTCGAGGTCGGAGTCCCCGGGTGCAGCTACTGCGTGGGGATGGCCGCCGACATGGCCGGGCAGGGAGAGGTCTGGCTGAGCAGTCAGAACCGCAACTTTGAGAATCGCATGGGCCCCGGTGCCATTGGAAGCATTTCATCTGCTGTTACTGTTGCAGCCAGCAGCTTCAACATGGAGACGACAGATCCAACCGATTTTCTTAGCATGATTGACTTGGATGAGATGAGAAGCCTACTGGGCATTCAACCCGATACCTCCTCCGCTGGAATATCATATGTCCACCCTCCATCCGGGATCCTACCATCCAATGAGGACCGTGAGATGCAACGGGCCCCCCCGGGACCAACCGAATCAGGGGGGTCTTCCAAGATATCTGGCCACATCCAGACACTAGGCGACTTCATCGACACAGACGCCCTCGCCCCCGCTGAGGTTCTCTCCCCCACCGCCACGATGGATGACTTGGCAAACGCCTGTCTCAAGTACACGCATCCCGGGTTCCGTCAGCGCGTCGACTCTGGTCTGAACATCGTCGTCGCGGGACGTGCATTCGGCGTGGGGAGCTCGCGTGAAAATGCCGTCACCGCCCTCCAGGCAGCTGGTGTACGTGTCGTTATTGCGAAGTCGTTTGCCTTTATCTATGGGCGCAACCAGCCCAACCTGGGACTTCTTGGCTTTGTCGTGACTGACCAGAGCTTCTATGATCTTGCTACGGATGGAGAGGCCATTGAGATTGATGTCGAGGCGAGAACACTTGTTGTCGCGGGGCGTCAGTTTGGGTTCCAGCTTAGCGACTTGGAGTGGGAGTTGGTCAGGATGGGTGGGATGACCAAGGCTTTTCACCAGTGGGGAAGGGACGTTCTTGCTTCCATGACGGGACAAAAGAGTAAGGTGACCCCCGGGGATTTGGACAAAAATACGTCTGGGAAACCGCTGGATTGGTAGAGTTTTGTTTTGATCTTACTTGCATGCATCGAGGAGCTTTTGTTTAGACATAGATATAAATTGCCGTGTATGTATATTGAATTCCAGTATATATAGACAATGTATTCGTCCTTGAATGCGTATAGATGCATATCCAGAAATGAAATAGGGTAAAATAATAAATAAAAATGTATGGGATAAGAGTAGGCAACCCCAAGTCATACAATTGAGCCTTAGTGTGAAACCGCATCTACTGCTGCGAGTTTCCATTGTTCGCCATTCGGTTAGGCGACCCATGAAGGTCATTGTTGACGACATCCTTGCCCGAGTTCTTAATAAGATGGGCAGTAATATCAGCAGGGCCAGTGACACCATCGACGCTAATGGCATAGAGAGCAAGGCCAGCAACGTGCGGGCAGGCCATAGAGGTTCCAGAAAGGGAGGCAGTAGCAGTGTCGCTAGCAATGGAAGAAGACACAATCTCGTTGCCAGGGGCAAAGATGTCAAGCACGGTGCCAAAGTTGGAGCCCTGCTCAATAAGGGAGCTGCCGAACCAGCCCCTAGCAATGTCCCAGTTTTCATCGACAGCACCGACCGTGACGGCAGACTCGGCCGAGGCGGGCGAGACGTCCTTAGCGTCTACACGGTCATTACCTGCTGCTACGATGCTGAGCACACCTTGTCCGGTGGACTTCTCGACGAGATCATTGAAGGCCTGCGAGAAGGGACCGCCGAGCGACATGCTGACGACGGACTGTGCCTGACGCTTCTTGTCGACGATGTCGGTCACGGCCCACTGGTAGCCAGACATGATGGAAGACGTGGTGGCCTCACGACCGCGGAAGACCTTGACAGCAACAATGTTGGCCTTCTTGGCCACGCCATACGTGGCACCGGCAATTGTTCCGGCGCAGTGTGTGCCGTGACCCAAGGTGTCCTCCTCCTCGCCCTCGTAGACTGTGTGGCCTAGCGTAGCGCGGCCCTCAAACTCCTCATGGGTCAGGCGCACGCCGCTGTCCACGACGTAGGCGTAGGTTCCCTCGCCAGCCTTGGTGTCGTAGATGTATCCGCTGGTCTTGGGCTTGCGGTGAGAGACGGAGGAAAGGCCCCAGGTGGAGGTGCTCTGCGTCGTGAGGTCACGCTTGTCTAGGCTGGAGGGGATCTCGAACGTGGTCCAGATCTGGTCCCTTTCGATATAGGCAACCTTTACATTTAAGTTAGCTTTTTCTGGTGGCCCGTTGAATAACAAAAAGATGGTGGCCACGGTCGGATGGTGGGAGAGTAGCTGCACTAACGTCAACGTTGTTTTTAATCTCCGAGAGCGTCGCCTCGTCGAATTTGCCAACGTATCCGTGGAAACCGAGGGCGTTGAATTCCCTCTCTATGCCCGGGAAGAGGAACGCCCGCTTGCCGACGCTGCGGGCGTGGATATCACCAATCCATTGGAGATGGCTCGCGATGGAGACGTCGTCCTTCAGCTTGATGATGTAGCCTAGATCGGACTCCTGGATGGGCTCAATAGGCGCACCGAAGGCAGCAGACGCAAGGCCCAGGGCGGCAACAAGACTCTTGAAAATGGCCATTGTACTTGATACGAGATAGAATATACTGAAGAAGGGTGATTCTATAAGTGAGCAGTGGACAGAACCGGGGTCGTCTAGCAGTAGTATTTATACATGTCTGCATGTAAGCCACATCCAGCTTTCGGCAACTGAGCGTCTGCCGTATGCAGATCGCGTCAAGTCACACAGACATCGCGCTCCCAGAGTCAAGAGACATTTGCTAGATCATAAAGGGAAGGTTGCTCCCAGGTAGCGTATACTATTCTGTTTTCTGTTCCACTCACAGACGCCAAGCCGCGAGTGAGATGGGTCTCGTGTCTTGTTAACCAAGCTGTAGAATACCCCATCCATCCAACGAGGAGCCATGCTGCCAATCAGTACATGTAGTGTTCCAACGCAAGCCGATTCATTCAATGATGAGCAGTGCACAGGTACGAACTCGGGATCGGATCATGTACATACAGGTACTGTGTTCACCGAAGGTCTTCGTGAAACAGAAAAAGCACGCGGGATAATAGAGATGAGGGGGCCGGAATCAATAGGTCGAACATGACTCTCGTGAGCTGCATCGTTCCTCATGAACGGGGTACCATTCGGGCCTCTCCGATGGGTTTTCCTTCTCTATCCTAGTTTATTCCAAGTTTATTTCTTTAGCGGGGGACACTCCCGGCAACCTAAAACGTGATGTCTAATCTGTACGAAGCATTGGAATGTACACACACAGCCCCTCTCTACATGGATTCTCTATTCCACATGAGAGGGGGGGGCTTCAAAGTAGCGCTGGCGATCTGATATCTCTTTTGGAATAGGCACCCGATCTTTGCAGTAGTCTGGGTTTACAAGCCTTGTTCTTTGCAAGAAAAAGAAGGAGAAAACCAGAAGAATTGTTATCTTTCTGCATGTTGGGAATAAAGTAACTTGGATGGAATGAAAACTCCTTGTATTTTTTAGTCCATACCATATGCGGCGAAACCTGTAAACATGTTCCGTGCGGGGGCAAAGTAAGTCGACTTTGTCTGCCCTACGAGTAATGATTATAATGGGGATGTGTTGTGGTGGACTGTACGAGGTGTGATGAAAGATTGTGTGACGAGATATAAGGAGTACAGGACGATGCTGCATGTACATCACGGAGTATATGATATTTCTTGGGGTGATTCCAGGGCCGGGATTAATGAAGCGAGCCAGAAAGCAGGTGGAACCGCTGCTATAGACTGGTCGACACGCATACATGTAGGTATCCGTATGATGAACCGAACCACAGACTCCAACCACACCAATCCTTGAAATAGAAGACCATGGCATGAGGCAAGAAAACGTATCGGACGATGAATAGCATTATCTACTAGTATACGCTTTGTTGTTAGTATGCATCGTGCCTTGGCTGTTGGCCGTATGCCTTGGACAATCGCCCCATCCCCCCGCCTTCTTGACTCGTGTAAGTGCATGTGTGTTGTTGTCTTTACCGAGTCACTTGGAAAGAGAAACAAGGAATCCCGTTGAGGAAAAAGCCATGTCTTCCAATATACATTCTAAAGCACACTCACGCGGACAATCTAGCGCATAGGCAGTCGGCATACCGGAGAAATCGGTCTATCTATACTAAAATAGTCGTCTGATCCCGAGCAACCAGCTGAAGCTCCAAGTGTCCCCAGGATTGCCGTGGAACTAAGGCCGGTCGGTACACCACTGTAATACGCGTGTGGGAACTGACCTGAATACGAGCGAGCGTGTGGGGTAAAATGTCAGGAAACAGGATGAAACCTTCAGCTGTCAATCAATGTCCAAGTTGTCCGAGCTCATCCGGTTTCCAAGTCCAACAAGCTTTCTTCCAGAGTGGGCATGTCAGACGCACCTGTACTGTTTTGAACAAGAGGAAGAAAGTAACGATATTCACCTATCCCCATGTCGATTCCTCAGTGAGAAAGGCAAAGCCAAGCTGATCCCTGACGTTGGCCTGGTTGTAAGGCGATCACTGACGATCCGCTTCCCACCACGGCGCACGCAACTCTACGCTCCCCGCCGTTTCTCATGTTGATCCTATGCAGGGGTGGTCCCTGATGAGCAGCAGGCGAGAACAAAACGCGTGGTATGCCAAATGTACAGAAAACTCCGAGATAAGTTTCAGCCTTGCCAGCCCCAGTCTATCCCCGAGAAAGATGTTGTTCCTGAGACATGGTATGTGCTCAGCAGCCTGAGCTCAGTGAGTCGTTCATACACAGCTGCACTGAGATGGATCCCTTTCGACTTAGGGCCAAGGCTCGCTCTCCATCGTGTTGGACGTGACCAAATTTGGCGGGCACTCCGAGACACACGACAGCAACGCACGCCACTTCCTGATGATATGCAATCGTCTACGACGAGGTAGTATATCGGCCCAATACAGAAGCCATGTGAAAACTCACAATCTGTACCTGGGATACACGTGGTGGTTGATACCGATGAGCCGGATCTCCAGTCCTCAGCCTGGCATGGTTGACCTCTGCGACATGTCGAGACAAGCTGAGCGCGTTTCTCTCCTGCTTGGCACATAATCTCGCCTGTTTGTACATGCTGAAAATCAAGACTCAGCATGTAGACGAATCTCATCGTACATCGAAGTTCATGATCCTATGCCGTCCAGGGTATTCTTTCGTGCTGTTGAGATGACCAGGATCAAGTTCCCTGTTGGCGGGGAAGGAGCTCTCAAGGTCGGCGACTGCCAATCGGACAACAACCGGTGCCAATAGACGCCTCCGACAACAAAATCGACAGGCAGGAAATCACATGGCTGTAGGTAATCCAGGCTTTACAATGATCTATTGAATGAGACGATGCAAGAGATTGGAAGAATAATCCATCCCCGCAAGTCAATCGAAGCCATTGCCGAGCTCCGAAATCGATGCCCGCCCTAAACAGGCTCATCACTGGAGCTCCCACTGTAACCACCCAATAACAGACCTATCCCCACTGTGCCTGTCCCCTGTGCTGCATCCCTCCCAGGCCATTGGACCAATTGCTCCCGCTGTATTCAATTGTAATGACATCAGCGGCTCGTACCTCAAACACACACAATCTTGAAGCACCCGTCAATTGAACCTTGGGCAACCTCTCAATCCCTTCATCACCACCATCCGCCAAACTCTCCTCGCCCCCCTTCCCCCTAGAGCCATGGGACTCCTACGATTCATCGGCCTTCGCCGACCAAACCAATGGGAACCGCCAACCCTACTAGACAACCTCCTCACCTCGCCGCTGAACCTGGTAGCCACGCTGATCTACCACATCGTATTATTCCTGCGCACACTGAGCTTCAGCCCATCATCCTCTGTCCTGCGCCCCCCTCGCGGCAGGAAACCCATCCGCGTGGTGTGCATTTCAGACACGCACGAGCAGAAAGTCGACATCCCCAAGGGAGATGTGCTCATCCACGCGGGTGACCTGACGGACAGTGGACTGGCGCGCGACATCCAGAAGCAGGTCGACTGGCTCAGGGCTCAGCCTCACCCGGTCAAGGTGATTGTGGCGGGGAACCACGACTCGTGGTTCGACAAGACGGCGCGCTTCGCATCAGACTCGGACGGGAAGGTCGACCTCGAAGGCGTAATATACCTCGAGGGAGAGCTTACGGTCCAGGAAGTCCACGGCCGTCGTCTGTCCATCTTTGGCGTCCCCGACATTCCAAAGTGTGGCCCTAGCAGCTTTGCGTGAGTTTTCACCCATCCCTCGACAATGTCTCACACTCCGTGAAGAGAGAGAGCGAAAAGACTAACATGTTACATCCCCATCATTTTAGTTTCCAGTATTCCCCCGAGAAACATCCCTGGCTTAGTAAAATCCCACCTCAAACCGACATTCTCATCACCCACACTCCCCCTGTAAGTCCTTTTTTAAGAAAAACTTTGACATCTACGTTGGTCCTAAAAGTGAGACACTTTAAAAAAGACCACAAGGCTAACGAAAAGTGAAAGAAACACCATCGTGACATTGGCCTCGGCTGCCCCGGCCTCCTCCGTGAATTGTGGCGAGTCCAACCCCGTCTCCACGTATTCGGCCACGTCCACTCTGGAGCAGGAAGCGAGCCCATTTACTTTGACGATTTCCAAGCCGCCTACGAGCGTGTCCTCAGCCGGCCCCTCCCCGCCGGTCCCATCCGCGAAGTCGTCATCCCCAATGCTAAGTGGCTCGACGTCGTGGCCCTGGTGTATCTTGGCGTTGAGAGTGTGCTGTGGAAGTGGCTCATGGCTGGTCCCGGGCCGGATGACAGGGGCCATCTCCTGGTGAATGCTGCGCAGATGTACAGGACCTCGGGCAAGGTGAAGAGTCGTGCTACGGTGATTGATCTGTGATGGAGGTTGTTCTTGTATATAAATATCCTGTAATAGATTCAACGAAAAGTTATATACTGCCACGGTTACTTCTATAGAAATAAAGGAATGGACATACTTGCACAATTCGAGATGTACAAGTTAGTAGTAGTCATAGCAGTAGTGGTGATAGTAGTGTAACATTAGTGATACTAATAGATTTAACCAAAGTCAAAGAAACATACAAAAAGACACATCACAGGCATATAGAAGAGAAAATAGTGAAAAGAGCTGTATATTGTGCTCACTAATCTAAACTGTCTAAATGATAATGAATAGATCCCAGATCCCCAAAAACGCCTTTTTTAAAACAAATTATGCTGGAGCCATTATACCCCAATGCCATCATTAAAATGTCGTAATGTGATCGTGAAAAAGAGTGTGAGTATGTAAAAAAGAGCAAACGCGCCAACCCAAATATGCAAGAATATGAAATGCAAGTTCGTACCCAGTCGTACTTGTTGTGAGGGAGGAAATAAAGGAAAAAGAGAAAAGGGAAGAAACTAAAGAGTAAGGAAAAGACCAGCCACGACGACAGACACAAGAGTCAAGATCGAAGGGCCAGACACATCAGCCCCAGCGATAGGCGGGCTAGTAATAACAGCAGTGCCATTGTTAGGCAGACCGGTAGCCGTGGCAGTGTAGAGCGTAGAGGAAGGGCAGATGGTCGTGCTGGCGGTGGCAGTAGCCGTGACAATGTCCTCGCTGTCGCCATCGGGCGAGTCAGCCCACTTGGGAGGGGTGGTAGCCATGGGAGGGGGGTTCATGGAGCGGGTCTCGTCCTGGACGGCGCCGTAGACGTTCATGAGGTGCTCGGACTGGGAGCCGCAGAGCTCGAGGGCGTTTCCGGGGCAGGGCTGGTCGCACTGGGCGTTGGTCTCGTCCGTCGTCGACGTCGTGGCGCGGGTGTGGTCGTCCAGGGCGTCGGAGCAGTAGCACTTGCTCCCCGAGATGGCGGCGTAGACGTGGCCCGCGCACTGGGACGTGCACATGTCGATTGTCATGGCGTCGTTGCTGGCCGTCGCGTTGAAGCAGCTGAACTGGGAGGTCGAGCCGAAGCAGCCCAGGTGCGAGAAGCGGTTGACCGTCACGGGGTTGGTAGCAACGGGGTTGGTGCCGGTGGCAGTGGCAGTGGCGGTGTTGGAACCGGGAGTGGCAACGGCAGTGGTGGCAGTGGTGGCAGCAGGAGTGGTGGTGGTCGTCACCGAAGGAGTGGTGGCAACAGGGGAAGAAGAAGAGGTGGGGGAGGAAGAAGGAGTGCTGGTGCTGCTGGCAGACGACGAGGTGGAGGTGGGAGTGGCATCATCGTTCAGCTGGTAGGCATCGATGTAGTTGACGTCCCAGTAGGCGTTCTTGAAGGCGGCAGGGTTGTTGGCGACGTACTCGGAGCAAGAGTCGGCGAAGTTGTTGCAGCTGTCGTCGGTGCCCCAGGCAGCGTCGCCGTAGTCACCGCAGAAGTTGAT
Organism: Geosmithia flava; assembly: GCA_900188565.1. Classification (NCBI taxonomy): domain Eukaryota; kingdom Fungi; phylum Ascomycota; class Sordariomycetes; order Hypocreales; family Bionectriaceae; genus Geosmithia; species Geosmithia flava. Next base: position 274,259 of record FYEV01001789.1, read on the forward strand.
GTTGATGACGAGGCTCATGTTGCTGAAGAACTTGTCGACGTTGCAGCTGTCGCCACCGAAGAGGGCGTCGGGCAGACCCCAGCCGGACGGGTCGGGGGTCTTGTCCGAGATGTCGCTGGGGACGTTACCGCGCGAGAAGTGCCAGACGCTGATGTGGTCGCTGTCCCACTTCATGGCGTAGACGCCGCCGTTGACAGCGTTGAAGGAGTCGCCGTAGGAAGTCACGTCGTCCTCGGGCAGGTTGTACCCGCAGCCGATGTTGTCAGAGCCGATGGAGCAGTCCTGGTTGCGCTGCTCGCCGGCGTACAGGCCGTCCTGAGAGCTGTCCTGCTTGCAGCCGTCGTCGGTGTGGGCAGAGATGATGTTGCTGTGGGCCGTGTTGGCACCCTCGATGATGTCGAGCTCGCCGCCGTGAGGCCAGTCGGCACCGTAGGCCCAGAAGGCAGGCCAGAGACCGCACTGGGAGGGGGGCATGTGCGAGAAGTCGGCGATGAACAGGCCGTGGTCGTAGGTCTCCTTGCTCTCGAGGCGGATAGAAGGGCGACCCTCGTCGAGGGCGTAGGTGTTTGTGTAGTCGACGCCCAGGCGGGTGGCGTTGGTGGTGGTGTCAATGGACACGAGGCCCATGTCCTCTGCCGACTCGCGGTTCTGGTAAGACACGAAGCCGTTGGAAGGGTCCGTGGTGTCGAACCAGTTGAAGCCCGACAGGAGGGACTCGCCCACGTAGGAGGTGGCGAGAGAGTAGGCCATCTTGAGGGGGTGTAGAAGTAGTAGACTTGGGGTGGTAAGTCGATACTATGTTTCTCTCTCTCTCAAGATATGCCGAGAGTGTGGTGTCTGGATTGTATATATAAGACAAGACACAAAATAGAAAGTAGATGTGTATAGAAGAGATGATGTATTTGAGTGTGTGTATAAGAGATTAGATGAGAGTATTGTGTGAGTGTGGTGATGATTGTATGAGTGATGAGAGTGATGATGAGAATAATGAGAATAGCCATGGCCGACCATCCAGTCCCTTTTATCCTCCTCTTGACATCTTCATCCTGCCCTTCCATGATTAAGAGGTTGGGCGCAATTGCCAGGAATGGCATTGCGATAATCCATCAGAGAGTGAAAAGAGAGCCGCGCGGAAGAATGGACGTTGCATCCCACGAGGGAGAGAGGTCGGGAGAGAGTAGAGGTTTCACAGCCACCTCGGGAACTAGCGTACAAGCCCACGTGTGGGAGCACTGAGATGGTAGAATAGACGCTGTGGTTGGTCAATCTCGACCAAATGATAGAGAAAAAGGACGAGGTATTCCATTCCTCAACTCTTCAATGGCGTCTCTGTCGTCAGACTCGTCTCTTCCACAAACTCGGATGTGGCCGGCTATTGGAGTGGATTCAATGTTGTGGGTCAAATGTCTCTCAATCTGCCACTATCACTGCCGTTGGTGTTGGCGTTGGCGCCGTTTTGTTCAGTCTTTCCCCTGTGGCGCGCCGCCCTTGACTTCCTCTGGCCCTGGTCCTGGCCCTGACTTGCCCTGACTTGCCCTGACTTGGTCAAATATCTGAGACAAATGCACTTAACAATGCATTCCATCAAACGGCACTTCAAATTCCAGCGTGTGATTTCTCTTGCCCTTTTTCTTTATTCCCCTTTGACTACCACCCAAATGTGCTTTCCCCAAGGGCGATGCCGCATACCTGGTAGAGGCCAATGTCACTGGGGTAGCAGCACTTGCGAGTGTTGGAATGCCATTATCCTCTACCACGTAGCACCATGAACAATATATTTGAGTCCCGGCCTCGCCCTTTTTTTTTAGATCTTGATTTTGGTTTTGATTTTTATACTTTTCTGCTTCCCCTTGTTTCAATGATGGGGAATATGAAGCTGACGATAGAAAGAAAGAAAAAAAAAGGTTTCTTGGCAGGGGTATAATGCAGGGAGGAAGCAGATCAAGGGAGATGGATACAGATAGAGTACAGGTGAGAAGATGATGATGATGAAGATAAGTTTAGACCATGATCCTTCGGAGACCCTCGGTGCCACCAAGGACACGACGTCCGGTAACGGGACACCGACCTTGGCCGCTCTCCCATTGTCCTTGGCGGTTCTCCATGAATGACTCTTGCATCGGGTGCATGCCCTCTATCCACCTGTGGATGCACGTGTAGCAGTACACCAGCCCGGTCTGGCAGGCTGTCGGGGTGACAATGTCGCCCTGGCAAATGGGGCACAGCGACGAGTCGTCGGGCGTGCTGACGGTGTAGATGGGCAGCATCGATGGTGTCGCTACGGGCGCGTCCTCTGGCGACGGCTCCTGCTGTTCCTCACCTGCCTTGTCCTTCTCACCATCGTCCTTCTTCTTGTCCCTATTGTTTTTCCTGGTCTGGCCAGCCAATGTAGGCGGCGGCAACTCAATATTCTCGGTAGCCTTTTGCGACAGCTGCTTTGCAAAGTCCGACTGGTACCACCACTCCAGAAACTTGAGAGCAAAGATACTCATAGGGAGCAGCATGGATAGATTCGACATGATCCGGGGGCCCAGCTCTCTCGGAGAAAGCATGGAGATCCAACCAGGGCGCTTGCCGGGAGTAGCGCCGGGTCCCGGGGACGACAGCGCATCGATGGCCTGGTAGTCTGCCGCCGTCATGCGCCGCACCCGCGTTCCAATCAGCCACATGAGCGGGCTGTGGTACTTTGTCCCGTCAAACAGGTATGCAAGGTTGAAGGCCAGCATAGCGAAGCAGTAGCCCGCATTGACGCTAGGGTATATGTTGCGCAGGAACCAGCGGTAGTAGTGCAGGAACCGCTGTCGGAGGGTCGGGTTGTCGGGCATGCGCGTGTAGGCCGCGCCGAGCAGGGCCCGCGGGGCATTGACCTCGTACGACTCCTCGAGCTTGCGTCGCAGGTAGGGGACCGCCACGAGGACGGCGAGGTTGCGCCAGACGTCGCTCGACGAGAGTCGGAGCGCCTCGCGTGCGGAGTGCGGTGCGGCCGCGCCGGCGCGCGGGATCTCGGCTCGCAGGGCTTTGTCGCGCTTCAGCCCGTAGAAGTTCTCGGTGAATGATCCGCCCCGGGTACGCAGGTAGTGTCGCTCGATGACGAGCATCACCAGGGCGTACAGCTCATCGAACGAGTTGAGTATGCGGAGGAGATAACGCGGGTGTCGGTGCGTTGCCACGGTCAGGAGGTATCTTAATGTCGGGGGAAGGAGCCCGTTGAGCTGCTGTTCTGATAGGATCTCGAAGAGTGACGGTTTCTGGTCGTCAAAGGTGCCCCGTAGGGCAGTGACGAATTCCATGATGATGGGTGCACTGTCGGGGGAGGTGAGGAAGACGTCGTGTCTATTTCGTGGGCGTTATCTGTTTCGAAAATGTGTTGAGACAGACGACGCCGAGGAATGCCAAAAGATGAAGTTGTCACGAGGGGGCGTCGTGATGGTGACGGATAAGGCCGTGATGGGTGTGCCGAGGCGTTGACGTAGATTGCCCGTCGGCGGATGAATAAGCGGGTCCCTTTTTTGGTGGTCGAATTTGCCTCGGCACATGCGTCTGAAATACAGGGGGGCTGAGGACCGCTATAAAGTAATGATTGGCGCTGTAATCGGCAAAATACATACCTAGAGACTTGGACCTCCCCCCCGCAAGAACTTAAGCATCACGGGCGGGCAACAAAAACAAAAGAAGGCGCCCAAAGCGGACGTAAAAGTGTCCGAGCTGCATGCATATTTGTCTGCATATTCATTATTGAGGGTTTATTGATGTTTGTATTGTTCATTTTTTGAATAATCATCAATCTGTGCTACCACTGCTAGGGTACTACAAGTACCAATCTCCCATTTACCCCGGCTTGACTTTTCCCATCCCTATCTCTCTCTCTCTCTCTTTCTGTCACTCACACTCTCTCATACTCGTCTCTTTACTCTACTTTGGCCCAACTCTTTTTCACCTTCAACTTCTCTGCATCTTCACCCCACATCATCGCCACCATGGCCGAATCCGACAAGAAATCCTCCTCCAAGGGGGTCAATTCAGTGGAATACTACAATAGTCTTCTCAAAGCTACACCAGAAGAGCGAGTTCTGGGATGGATGCAAATGAAGAAGACTGACGAGGGGGACCATATGATGGGAGTACGTCATTTACTACATATTATCCCATTTCATTCAATCTCATACATCCCCACCCCCAGTCATTTCATCCCCATCTTCTGGCATATTACGTACCCTTGGTTCCTCTCACTGACTAACAAACACATGAAAAAGCAGGACTGGATGAGCTCCATCATGCCCTCAGTCGAACTCATCTCTGTCGACGTCGACTCCCCCAACCCCACCACCACCTTCTCCTACACCGTCCACAAGGACCACTGCAACCGCCTGCGCAACCTCCACGGCGGCGCCGCAGCCACCCTATTCGACTACCTAACCACCATGGCCATCGCCGCCGTCAGCGCCCCCGACTTCTGGAAGTACATGGGCGTCAGCCGCACCCTCAATGTCACATACTTCCGCCCCGTCCCCGCCGGGTGCGAGGTCATCGTCAAGACGGAGATTGTCCAGATCGGTCGCAAGCTGGCCACCCTCAGGGGTACCATTACCCGCAAGTCCGACGGGGCCGTCATGGCTACCTGTGAGCATGGCAAGGTGAATATCGACAGTGACATTGACGCTAAGGCGAAGGCGAAGGCCAAAGCCAACTTGTGATCTTATCACTCTAGTCTGCTCTGCTTTGGGTTCTTATGAAGAGATGAAAATGAAATTCAAAATATCTGTACATTACTCACTTTATATACATGGAGAATCAAATGAAATGGCATAGATCCAAAATAAGAAGAAACAAAGACACCAAACATCGTAATAGAAAAGAAAAACAAGAGGCAGAGAAGGAACAAAGACCCGGACATTAACAAACACACTCACACCGCCGGCCCAGCATGCTGATGCATCGCCACATCCACCAAGTCCATCTCAGCATCAAGGAGCAGCCCGGGCAACTCATCATCCACGGGATCCAGATCCGCATCCCAATCGTCGTCATCGTCATCGTCCTCGCCGTTACCATCTAGAAAGATCATGTCGTCTTCGTCGGCCGGCACGCCCTGCGGCCACCCCGGGTCCACCATGCCGCCGCCCGCCATATCTTCCAGTAGCGCGTCGCGTGGGTTCTCTCCGTCGGCCGCCTTCCAAAAGGCTGTAGGGCCCACAGGGCCATGCATGTCGTAGTCCCTAGACTTTCGTCAGCATTGTTGTGCAAAATTCATATCATCGCCGTTTGCGCGTGCTGCCGATGAGAATTGGACGCGGAGAGATGAAGAGAGAAACGCACCTGTCAAACCACGTCCCCAACACCCCTCGCGCAGACTGTACCCCGCCAACCTGAATCCCCTCGCTCCGCCAGCGCTCGTGTCCGTGAAAGACAGACACGGTAGTCCACCGCACTTCTCCCTCTTGTGTCAGGCGGACGGATCCTGCAAAGCACACAAGTCAGTTAGATCAAACATGTTCAACAACTTCAGTCTCCCATGCACTACGACCACGTACCTCGCAGCCCGGAATTGGCATTCTCATCAACTGCGTGGTCTATCGACCGCGACTCCCCCTCAAAGTTCACAATAGGTAGCCCCTGGCCATCGTCGGGCCCGGGATCCTGTATGCTCGTAACGCGCAGGTCCATGATGATGAGCCTCGTCGCCTCGCCGACATTGAGTGGCGGCCGGGGAATATTCTGGGGGATGAGCCCACCCATGGAGAAGTTGTAGTGGAAGAAGTCCGAGTAGTCGAGGAAGCAGACGACCTTTGATCATAATTAGCACATTTTGTTCTCCTTCCCACGGGGTGGATCAGTCCTTAGAAGGGTGACAATAAATACTGACTCTATACCAAGCCCCCGCAACCCCATAAGGATCTCTGGAGTCCAAGTCCCCCAGGCTCGGCGGCACACCAGCTGGAACATACGACTTGGGAAATGACCCAAAGAAGGGCGTATCCCAGAGCTCGTCAAACACGTCCGTCTGCGGCCACTGCGAGCCGACGTTATGCGAGAGCACAATGTTGATGGCCTCAATCTTCTCCCAGTCCACCCTCTTGGACCCGTCTTGCCTAAAGGGGCCCCACATGGTGTTGGTCGTGTAGAGGCGCATGTCGTACACGCGCGAGCAGGCGTAGGGGTAGCTCCTGTTGGAGCGGGTGCGGCCGGCCTTGAGTATGGGACGTCCGTAGAGGCAGTGCAGCCGCGCCGACATCTGGTTCTCCTCCGTAGGAGCGGTGTCGCCCCGCGACGACGTCGCCGATATCCACGCCGTCTTCTTCATACGCTCGAAAAGCGAGGACTGCTGCATGAATGCCTGGGCCATGGGCTCGTTGGACGCCATGAGTTGTTGTAGGTGGGATATGTTCCTGCTGCTGTTCCTTCTGTTAGTCTTCTCCTCCTCCCCAGTATCGTCCTTCTCAACGGTGCTGTCGTCGTCGATGTTGTTGTATGATGCACTCTTGAGGATACTGTTGATGGTGTCATGAACGGTGGGCAGGTGGCGGATCTTGTTCAAGGTCAGTCATGCTCCCTCTCCCCCCATCATCGATAAGTCCCGTACCTCCTTGTCAGGATCATTTCGCAAGTTGAAAATCCTCTCCAGTCTACATAGTGCAGCAAGTCCATTCTGCCAGTCGAAATTCACGCTATCCGGTTTATCCTATTTCATACCAGTGAGCCGACAGAGAGCGTGAAAGAGGAACGAGGGAGGGGGGGACAAGGTACCAGCAGTGAAAGATATATAGCCCGACAAAGTCTCTGATTTCCCCAAATGTAACCCCTGAGAGAGCGACATGTTCTCGACACGGCGAATAGGCTCGTCGGGTCGAGGAGGACGAGGATGTGCTCTAGCATCTCGCTCGGAAGACCCGTCAGGTCATCGTTATTGTGAGTGTCGTCATTCATGGTGTGTCACCGTCACGGAACCATGTACGAGGGTTCCTCTGGGAGTTTGTGATACTGTAAATTTTTGAAGAATATTCAAGATGGGGGGTTTTTAAATGAAAAATAGATGGAATTGTTTTTTTTTTTTTTAACCGACAAAAGGTAGCAATTGCACAAGCTGGTCGTTGAGTGATGCTGAACTTGGGACAAACATCAGCGGCGGGGGGTGGGTGTAATGTAATGCGGTGCAAGGACATTGGGTGACATCCCAACTTAGTAATGATGCACCCTTGATCCTTCACGAGTACCCTACACTACTCTCCGTATTCACCGAAATGGCGTCCTTATTGATTCTTGATATCGTAAACCATCCCTGTGTTTTTTTTTTTTTTTTTTTTTTTTTCATAACCTTACTGCCGCAGTATTGTCCACCTCACATGTTAATATATCAGATACCAGTACTGTGAATGCGCCTCATGTATGTTTAGCTTTAGAGGGTCGTGGGCTGAGTGAACCGTGAGAAAGTAGGACGTCATCGGTATAACGGGGATATTAGCAGTCCTAAACCCGGGGAATGACATCAGTTCTTTCACCTGCTATCCCTTATCTATGTGTATGTTGACTACTGCCTCTACTGCCTCTACTGTTTCTGCTACTTTATAGTTCTGATGCCGCGAATTTGTAGTAATGCCTCTGCCCTATGCTACTCAAATCGCCCATGTATTGTGTAAAAAGAAGAGAAAGCGAATGTAAGAAAGAAAAACATGCCTGCGGGGTATTCCTAGCGACCTATAACCAAAACAAATATCCGTCCAGAACAATCCAAGCAAAAATAAATAAATAAAGGAGAAAAAAACAGTCCATAGTCCATACAGTCGTTTCGTTTTTCAGCGCCCATGTTCGTTGCATATTCCATACATGTACCACTCCGTCGTTGTCAGTGAGAAGGATAAAAGAAAAAAAAAAAACAGAAAGGTGTAAAAAAGAGACAGAGAATGTCCAGAAAGTGAAAAAAAAAGGAAGATGTGGGAAAAAATGATGTAGAGGAAAACCAGCCCTGACAAATGCTAGAAACCGTCTCCCGTATTTAGGATAATACAGTTATCCAACAGCCTTGCTCCCTCATGCAGCAACTCCCACCTCGTATCGTCAAACGTGTCCCTCAGAAACACCAAGACACCCGTGTTAGCATTGAACCCCTTGGCCCTCTGCAGCTCGCTCGGATCAGTGATGGATCCGAACTTAATCAGATAGTTGCGCATCAGCTTCTCCTTGTCGATATCGTTCTCTGGGAGCCTGGCGCCTGCTGGCTTCCCCTGGAGAGCGAATCCATACGACCACACCACCAGCATAGCAAAGTACAGAACCCAGGGACGGTTGAGTAGAACGTCATCTCTCGCCTGATAGGGCTCATTCCGATTGCGGTAAGCAGAGGTTCCACCGAACGGCATGTTCACCGACGACGGCTGCTTCACAGCATCTGGTACCAAGACTGAGCACAGGAATTTGAGAGCATAGTATGCTGCGTCGCGGGCTCTAGCCGAGGGGGCCCACCCGTCGCGGATCCTCCGTTCGGCGCTCTTGAATTCCTGAGGTCCAATGGCGCGTCCTAGGAGTCTCTTGGATCGAGCGAATACCTGGAGATCCACAATATCGGCGTGCATAGCCATGTGGGCGAGGTGGTGAAGCACGGTGCGGCTTTCAAATACAACGCTGAGCTCGTTACGTCGAGTGGCATCGAATCGATACGGGTCGTTTGGCCCATCGCTGCGCTTCAGGGCCTTGTCCACCTCAGCTCTCCACGTGTCGTAGGCCCGGGTGAGGGTGGCACGCCACCTGTCCCTTCCCCCGAGCGAGTTGGTTACGCCGCCGCCCAGCACGTTGACCTGCAGGTCGCGCTGGTGCATGTGCCACGACACACTGAGCAGCCCAGCCATGAGAACGGTACGCCCGAAGAAGTTGGTGTGCACCTCCTGGTTGCTCAGGGTTCGCTTTAGGCCCTCGAGGAAGGACATGGGCTTTATGCCCTGCGACAGAAGATTCGCCTCGATGCGCCCGACCTCGCCGCTGCTCGTCCCCTGCCATAGCGATTCGTCACATGGAAGGGGCAGCCGCATCTCGTGGGCCACCATGACGCCCGAGTGGCCAAACATGGTAGCGTGAACCGAGTCGATGACAAAGGCGGCAAATGCGGTCCTACGCGTGGCCTCGTGGACAATCCACTGCTCCCACCACCCGTCTGCCGTCTGCGGCGCGGCTGAAGACTGCCGCGAAGAACCGTTAAGGCTTTCAGCATGATTTGATGGGGACTCGGCGGCCGACTTTCCGATCAGGGCTCGTCCTCGACGCATGAGCTGAATCGTCGTGGCGTGGTGGATGTGCGCCCTCTCATGCAGTTCCCTTGTCGAGTACATCTTCTCGTATAGCTCGAGGAGTATCAGAGTCTGAAACACCCACAGCTTGGCCGGTGGACGGAAGTTTTCGTCCATGAAAATTTCCCATCTCAACTGCCAGGCGAGGAAATTCGACAGCTTGGCACCCGCCTTGACTACCTTGGGACCGTGCGTCCTATCCAGAAGGGCAGCACCAATGGTCATCATGGCTAGGAGCAGTAGATTGGGTGTCTTGTCGGGTGAAAAGGTGGGCTTGTGCAATATAGGCATCTGGTCACTGAAGTGGTACCAGTAGGAGCCAATGTAGGCTTGCATCATCCTTTTGCTCAGCATGTGCGTCTCACTGGACCGGTCGCCCTCAGTCATGCTATCCCGGCGGCGTTCGGCAGGGGCGTTGTCATTCTGGTGGAAACGCTGGCTGATGAAATCAAAGATTTCCTGACTTTTCTCATCCGATATGGTCGCCTCAGGGACATTTTGGTCCAGAATGTTATTCACAGCCATGACTTGGTGTGGAGCTGCTGGGAAGTAGCCCGTGGCCGAGGGATCAGTGGCGCCTGAGAAGGAAGCAGAGTATTGATTGCTGTTCAAGTCACCGTAGCTGATTTATTGATTCGTTAGCTTAAAATCCCTATGAACAAGATGGGCGGCCCGGGCCAGAGCCGCTTGGTTGTTTACGCGGGTAGGTGCACTCACTTGGCATAAGTCGGCGTCACTCGCATCATGTCCTTGCCCATTGGTGATCTCTCATTTGAAGGCACATTGTTGAACAGGTACGAGAGAAAATCTTCGGGCATACCAGCGTAGGGTGACTTGTTGAAACCATCCGTGCCAAACACAGGCACGGTACCCGCCATGGTCATCTGGTTGAGAAGCATCATATCGCTGGACTGTTGCTGATGGTGCGCCGCGTCTGCATAGTCGCCACTTGTTTGTGCATAGGAAGACTGAGGGTCATCTGAGTGGGACAGTCTATTACCGTCTTGGTACTGGGAGGGCGGGAGATTGAAGGGCATGACGTTGGATTGTGAGACAAAGCTTGCTGAGGTCGGGCCGGTACTAGAATTGTTGTGGTAGGCCTGGTTGGTCGGCGAAAAGGTCGAGGTGTCGGTCCTACCCATAGTTATGGGATGGCCCAGGGCGACAGGCGATTGCGAGTGTTCGTGGGGCATGCTGGTGGCATACGTTGACTCGTGGGGGTAACTATCCATGGCAGGGGCCGCGCTGACACCGAGGCCACCGTCGTTGCGATACGGTATCTGATGGGGCGTCCCCATGGCCGAGTAGGACTGCTGGGAATACGAGCCGGAAGCATCGTGCGTCTGGTAGGCTGTGCTTGTCTGGCCGTGCTGCGAGACGTGATTCCCCGGGGCAGATCTCTTGGCTTCGGGGGAGGCGGATCCCGAGGCAGCGACCAGTGTAGGAGAGGCCTGACTGAGACCAGAGTCTCTTCGGCTTAGCTGGGAGCCTTTGGCCGTGTGGCGGTCCATGTGTCGCTTGAGGAGATCGCCACGAACGAAGGTCCTTGTACAGCCGGGGTATTCGCAGCGGTAGACCTGCTTCGAGTTGTGATTGAGCTGGTGGCGGTATCTGAGAACTAGTCAGTACTAATCCCTACCATCCGAGTAGAGAACCATTAGGTAGGGCGAGAGTCGACTCACAGATGTTCGGCACGAGAGTAGCTTTTCCCGCAGCCTTCGGCGGGGCACTCAAAGCGCTTATCAAGGCCCTTGCGGCTCCTTCGACGCTTGCGAATAGGCCCATCCAGGTTGGATGGGCCATCGTTCGTCCCGTCGACGGCAGAAAAGCTGGCGCCCTCCTGCTCTTCTTGGTCAGGCTCGGGGGACTGACTGGGGTCTTGTCCCATATGTACGTGGTCGGATATAGGCATGGACATGGTGGAGGCGGGAGCAAAAGATGGGAAGACAGCCGCAGGGTGGGTGTCGTGACTTCGGTAGGCTACGGCCGAGGCCATATCCAGTGGAGCCGAGCGAACCGGCAGGGTATCTTCTGTTCAAGCTCTCTCCAAAATCGAGAGCAAGAGGATAGATATCGCTGGTCTCCGATTCACGGCGGCTGAAACAAGCGCCGAAGATGGGAGTTTGCAGCGGTGGCGAGAATGAGCGTCCCGCAGAAGCACTCAATGATGGCGCACGCGAAGCTGGCAGAAGAGGTCGCGATGGAGGAGGCGTGACAAGGCCGATGATGCGGCGCTGGCACGCGTCTCTATCCCTACGAGTGCAGAATTAATGATTGCAAATTGGCGTGACATGCATGATGGCGATGTTTGAGAGAAGAGTGTGTCGATGGCGGTTGAATGGCCGTGGTGCCAAACGAAGCTGAACGAAGCAAAAGGTGATAATAGAGCGCAAGTCGCGTCGGTGACTGTGTGTGGTGGGGAGCGGGAGCTCACGCGCGCAAAAAGAATGGCGCAGTACACTGGCGGTATATATGCTTGCTATGCGCATATAAACGTGAAGTAAGCGGCAGCGTTGGCTGTGTGCCTAGGGGGAGGGGAGGGGTAGCCTCGATAGTCGGGTGATTTGTTGTGTCGCAAAGAGTGGTGGTGGTGAGAAAGATGGGGGAGGAGGAGGAAGAAGAGGAAGAGGCAGGATGCAGGTGTTTATGCGGCTACGAGTATAAGGACTGTCGGTCGTAGGCCAAGCCTAATACAGGGACCGAGACCGAGGGGCAATGAGGGAAAACCTGAACAGGTGAGAAATAATAATGGGAATACTGATAAAGGAAAATTAAACGAGCGATAATAGTTCTATGCGCAGGTCTTTATTAGGGGGGGAAGCATCTTATGGGGGAAGGCTTGGAGAGGGGGTTAACTGGTCAGTACTGGTAACGGCAGGAGGAGCTTGTCTCGCTCCTTCCGGGGGGGAAGTTCACGGTGATGAAAAGTACGAGTACAAAGCGTGCTACTACAAGTGTGCCACTACAGGTGGTATCATATGTACTGCTTCAGCAGAGGGCAGGAGCAAACGAGGGACAAGGCAAAGCAGAGGCAGGTGCGACCAGGTTGCCAGTGGTCGCGGGGAGGAGCAGGCTGCAGCAGCGTCGGAAGGTGCGATTGGGTACATATCCGCCACTGAGGGGAGCTGTCAGATGCTGTATGTACTCGCGTACTTTACTGTATCAATGCTGCTACAAGGTATTCATGTGTACTCTCTACTAGTAGTACTAGTACTATAGGAAGAACGGAGTACATATTCTGACTTGCAGAACTACGAGTACGAGGACTGATACTGCATTAGAAGTACGGAGTACGGAGTATTAGTGCTACTACTATTAATACTGGGTATTACGCAGTAGCAATAATAGCCTCATTACTGGTGGTTGCTAGTCCTCCAATGGGCCACCGTCGAACGGTAGCTGTGCCGTCCAAGCCAGGTCCGTCCAGTGCGGAAAAGAGGGGAAAGGTTCCATCCCCACGGCGGAAAAAAAAAAGACAAAACCCCCCACTCTAGTGCGGCCCTGCCCGTCTGATTGAACCCAGTCCTTGTTCGTCCTTGTTCGTCCTTGTTCCTCTTTTTTCCCTCCAATCTACGGAGTATGGGTGACAACCTTCATCGCCCCTCTGTGCTCATCCCTCCACTTCTGGGTCCCTCCCCCGGCCTGTGCCTGTTTTACTATTAGCGGCATGTGGAACCTCGAGAGGAAAAGCGACGTGCAGCGCTACTATATCTGATGGGGGGGGGGG
>FYEV01001789.1:287428-340319 GCA_900188565.1 Geosmithia flava
GGGGGGGGCTTGGCTGTCTGTTGGAGTGACAGCCAACAACATTGAAGTCACTGACATGACGATGGTCTCTCCTGACTACGAATGCGCTCTCCGTATTTCACGGTATCCCATCGGATGTCAAAGACGATGGAGTTTTTATTTCTCAGCCGTCCGGTGGCCATTGATGATTGCAGGGGCTCTGCAGCCAGAATTTCACGCGTGATCGGTGATCTGCAGGGTTCTTGTCCTGATTATTCCAGCCTCCACAGCTAAGTACGAGTACTCGTACCACGATGCAGTCAGTGCTCTGATTAAATGCTCTGACCCAGAGAAAATAAAGAAGAGATGGAAAAGAAGAAGAGAACAAGGGGTAAAGAAAGAAGCAAAAAGAGACTGATCTCAATTAAGCAGGTGCTAGACACGTCGTGTACCTCAACGGAAATATGCCGTTGATCCAAGTGGGCTCTTCCCCTAGGTAATGAAGATGAGGAAGATGAAGAAGAAAAGGTCGCTCTTGAGCCAGAGCGTGACTCGAGCCAACTGCTCAAGTCAGGATTTCATCATCGGGATACCTAGTCCGGACAGCTACGCAGTATCACTAGTATCAATACGGATCAAGAACACTCGTACTGCGTTGTACTCCTGTCACTGCGTACGACGTAGCGACGGTAACACTAACACTCTTACGACATACGAGCACTCTCACCTGCGACTAGTAGGCTCACCAGGTCCTTGCAAGTATCCACACACACATGCGCCATTGCAAATCACCCCGTGGAGCAGACCAAGCAGACCAAGCAAGCAGGGCGTCTTCTGAGACAGATACACCGTGGAAATGTCTACTTAGCTTGCTAGCTTGCTAGTAGACTGTAGTCAAGCCAAGTAGCCAACTAATAATATATATTAGCGAATACTCCATCTTACCAACAGCAGCCCGACAAGCCCTGCAACAAGCCAAGAGTCGACGCCGCACTATCATGATAGTCGAAAATTTCCATCACTCCCATCCGGCGACAGCGGCCCGATGGGTGGAATGAGCAAGCGCCACGATGAGCCTAGAGCCACAGGGTTCAGGTCCCTTTGTCGCAGATGCCCAAGGGAACCTTTGCCTCGTTGCCAGCGGATTCTCGTCTTGGGTACCTCACCGGACCTGACCGAGTACGAGTAGGCAAACCATCATGGCATGACGGCAGTGGCTGCTTCTTGATGACGGCGCTGTACTGGTTGCGCCTCAACTTCCTTCTTCGCATCATGTTGTGGGCGAGTGCAGAATATGAGGGATTACGGATACACACGTTGGATGAGTCGTGTGTCCGGACAATGTCCGACAAGACTTTTTTTTTTTCATCTTCTACCTCGTCTCATCGCTATCGGCCGAAGCGGGAATCGGCTGGTGCCGCAGTGGGGACGGACACGGGAGCGCCGTTTACGAGGCGCCGTCTGTGACTGCAGTGTGTGTTGCCAACCGATCCACCCTTTCTCTTGCTACTCCGTAATAATCAGCCTCTCCTGCGTCGTTGTCCGTGCTCCTCGCTCCTCCTTGTTGGCTACTTTTGTCGGGTTGCTAATAGCAGCCTTCTAGAAGAAAATTTTTTCCTCTTCTTGCATGCCTTGGCTTGCGGCCCCATTACCACTTGACTGCTCTTGGCAGGTGCGCACGCTCTCGCACGACCCTCAAGACCATGTCTATGCGACGATGCGCTCATAGCTGAAGGTTTTTTGGCCCCAAGTCCCAACTAGACTGCAAGCCGTGCACAGGGGTATGTGTGAGAGAAGGCGAGGGACATGTCCATACGAGTACCAACATCCGTAATACCGAGCAATAGTGCTACTGAGTACTTACCATGTGAGTCCTCGCAGCCGACTCCTACATGACACATCGTTCTCGGTGTGAACCAAGCACCCAGCACCAGGAGTCGGTGGCCAAGACTCGGGTGTCGCCCTACTGTCGATCACTCCATCTTTTTTCTGGGGTACGATGTATTATTGCACAGCTGCACCCTTCGATATGACGAGTCTATTTACCTCCGTATTGGTACTACAAGTATCCGTGGCAATACATTACGAGAGTCGATGAAAAAACAGGTTGAAATCCAGTATGTAATATCGTGTCCACGGTGGGGGTCACCCAGACAGAGATGGCACATTCGAATAGTCTCTCGTTGATAATGAGGACACGGCAGAGACGAACAGACGAACAAGAGATGGATGGCAATAGATATGGTCCTGGCCCTGACCCTGACAACTGAAAACTGATACCTATCTGTACAATCAAGTACGGAGTACTCATACTCATTTGCTGCGTGACTAATGCAGCTACTAGGTACACCAACATCTTGTTGGCGATGGTATATCAATTCATTTTAGCAATACCAATCGCGTACACGATATGCGCGACTAGGGAGGGAGGGGGAGGGGCCACCAGGGCCGCCGGCCATGCGACGGGGTTTCGCCCGCCGGCCGTCGCTCCCTTTCACTTACTTTGTCTGTACTCTGTACTAGCCAAGAGGGAAGACACATTTCTGCATTTTGTCTCTCCAATACAGCAAACGCGTATGTTTCTCCTGGGGATGCACAGTGAATACCATTGGATCAGTGTGTGTAACCCCGACACCCTATACTTGGTAGAATTCAGGATCCCCAGCCACCTGTGCGACCGTCTATCCAGCTTACTCCTACCGGGGGGAGGGGAGAAGTGTCCCGAAGCAGTGTCAGCCAACCAACAAACCAGTGCATAGGAGGCTCTGGAGATCCTACTTCCTCTGGTGCCGGGTCCCATCATGAAGTGTCTACCGGGTATACGCTGGAATACGCCAACGCTTACTATTGTAAATTTAATCATACTCGTCACTACACCGTACACGAGAATAACACATATTTACCATTTGTGACAACGGCCCCGTATGCATTACTCGCAGTACCTTGCATATTATATGAGATGCCCTCGTCAAGACGAAACCTAGCCATACATGATTCTTTTCCCCCGGCCTTTTGCAGCCCAGCTGCACCGTCATCACTGTGTCGGACTATGTCTGGTGCAACAGCCGTGGAGGTGTACGTGGGGCTAATGGCATAGTCGTGTAAGTGGTGTAAGTCGTTTGGACAATATCATGGCCACACCACTGGTGGCACGACATTGAACACTGTTCTCCAAATTTCGGCATAATTATCTTATATTACGAAGCAAATGACCCCTTTTGTCATCGACACTGAAGTCATGTCTTAATCGTTGCACCGCATCTGACTGCCGTCGGTGCTCGGCAAGTCCAAGTCGCACCACAGCCGAGCGCCGAACGCGCATAAATATACGTGAACAAGCACCCTAAGAAGTCGTAAACATCCCAGAGAACAATACATCCTACTTATTCAAAACAAAGACCAACGCTTTTAAATCAACCAAAATGGCATTCAACCCACCCTCCGGTTCCGTCGCCAAAGTCTCCATGATAGACACGGCATCCCGTCTCCACGGTCTCCAGTCGTCCTGGCTGCTGAAACCTGCCGTCAAGGGACTAGACGTGATGCCCCCTCTCGCATCGTGGTCGTTCCTTGTCGAGAGTTCCACGGGTAAGAAAGCCATCTTTGACCTCGGTATGCCGTCTAGCCCCGAGACTTGCCCGCCCTTTGTCAAGGCGCAACTTGAGGGTGCCGGGGCGAGACTCGAGTCTGAGAGAACTGTTGGCGACGTCATCAAGCAGCATGGTATTGAGCCGGGTGACATTGACTCTGCTATTTGGAGGTATGTCTCTTTACATTTCCATTTTGATGATGCGGAAATTGACTCATTGAAGCCATTGGCATTGGGACCACGTCGGCGACATGACCGAGTTCCCGAGCACTACGGAACTCGTCGTCGGCCCTGGCTTCTTGAAGGCCTTTCACCCCGGGTACCCTGTTTATCCGGACTCCCATATCCAAGAGAGCTATTTCAAGTAAGATTGAACCACGTATATGTTTCTTCCTGTTCTTAGTCTGATCTGTATCTATTAGGGATCGCCACGTGCGAGAAATCACCTTTGACGCCGATCCTCTGCACATCGGCCCCTTCCGTGCCCACGACTTCTTCGGCGATGGATCATTCTATATTCTTGACGCGCCAGGTCACTGTACGGGCCATATTGCCGGTCTGGCACGTACCACCACCGGCTCCGGACCAGACACATTCATCCTCATGGGTGCTGACACGGCCCACCACGGAGGCGAGATGCGGCCCTCGTCCGATCATCCTATTCCCGACGCGGTGGAATACAACCATCACGAGCAGGATGTCGCGCAGAAACCCCATCTGGATGGATGCTGTTTCCGACAGCTCAATGTCGTGCGTGGTCGCAAGGAGGACGAGTCATTCTTTGATGCTGTGCTGGCGGATGACCTCGATGAGGCTGCCAAGAGCATACGCTCTGCTCAGGTGGCTGACGCGCAGGAGAATGTCTTTTACGTCGCTGCGCATGACATGTCTGTCGAAGGTGTCGTTGATCCGTTTCCCAAGACGGTGAACGACTGGAAGGCCAAGGGGTGGAAGGAGAAGACCAAGTGGGGATTCTTGCGTGATCTCGAGATTGCGGCGGAGGCTATCTAAGATGGTATTATGGTATATCTGTACGGCTTTGGTGGGTGTTGAGGATGTAGGTGCACGTAGTACTATAACATCTACATCTAGAATGAATGAGATATATATTGTTGTCCTCAGATTTGTGTATAGTTCTTCCTGGATTACGCAGCAGCTTCAAGTGGAAACGCTGTTGAGAATAATAGAAGTGGCATCTGGCATATGTTGTATGCCTTGGTGAAAGAATCGTCAAGAGTGCATGAGTGTGGTAGTATGTGCATGTAGTATTAAGGCACTTGTACAATACATTGTTAACAAAGCACCACTCTACGCAACACTACACCCACAATACAAATCCTTCGCTATATAAATCAACTTCACGGTTAGATAAGAACAAAATAAGAGTAGGAAGCGAAAAAAAGAAGGGAAAAAAAAAAACATAGTTTGATCTATGCATTAATAATGGTCGCTTACACGACTCCCACTAGTCGTGCATGTGCCGAGTACCGGGTACCGGGTACCGAATCTCCCAAACACATCATCACCACCCGTGTACTGCTAACCTCACACATGCCCATCTACAATCTGGTAATACGATCCAGCAGAATACAAGCATCGCTGATCGGCACCCGAACCCGAACAAGGGTTACGGCTGCACAGCTAGTCCACACGCACGCACCCGCCAAACCATGCCGCTCCCTCGGCGAGCAGGCGTCGTTTGTACTGATTGCCACGAGCGAAAGGTAAGAACACCATCATATGTCCAGCCCGAGTGACATCACGCTACAATCAGACTTGATTTACTGAAATACATATTTTCATGTAGGTCAAATGCGATTTGCAAAACAGTCCAGACGGTGTATGCCGAAACTGCCGTCGCCTCCACCAACCCTGCGTGTAAGTTATGTTCCATTCGTATCCTCCTCCGTAAAACTCGGCACTCGCTAAATGCAGAGTCCTCGGCAGTCAGCGGCATGGAATTCGCAAGAAGAAAACCACACCTTCAAGACGCTCATCTTCAAGGCATCACTCTGACCAAGGACATGCTCCGCCTGCTGAGCCCCCAGAACCGTCAATCCCGGACTCGGAAACACCCAATGCAGACGACGGCTTCGGCGGACAATGTTACTTCACCGGACTGCCCTTTGAGACGGTGGCCACTATGCCTCGCGAATCCTACGATGCTACGTTGGAGCGCCCGTTTGCAGCGCGTCTACGCCAGGCCGTCATGCTCCTGATTCAGCCTTCGTCGCTGCCACGCCCTGGTCTCCTGAGTGCTTGGAGCGACGCTTTCATGAGCAAGGCCTTTCACCATTGTCCTGTTGTGGAGACACGGGATCTTCCACCTGAGGGTTCTTCCGTCACGCTTAACCTGGGGCTATGCCTCGTGGGGAATATGATGAGGCATGACCCGCGGGCACCGCGCGTGGCTGGCGACCTGGTGGAGAAGTTGAGTCTGTTGCTGGCTGTCGACTACGAGCAGAACCGTGTGAAGCTGCTGAAGTCGCTGTGCCTCGTGTCGTGCTGGGACGGCGCACCCACTGCGCAGGCTAGCCTGTACGGATCATGGCACTGGATTGGAGCTGGAGTACGACTCGTGGTGCAGATGGGTCTGCATAGACGCGGCGCGTACATTGGCAGGCCCGATGCGGCATGTCTGAAACGAATCTTTTGGTATCTACATGTAAGTTTTGCATCTCTGTCATCGTGTACTGGTTCTGGATGTCGGCCCTGACGTCATCTGCAGAACTGTGATGCCCTCCAGACAGCATGTTGGGGTCGACCGCCTCTCCTGCGACAGAGGGACCATGACGTTACGCCACTTGGCATGGACGACTTTGAGACCCCGGGGCTACAGGCACTCGTCTTTATCGAAAAGACAAAACTGTGTGTGATACTTGCCAGAATGGCCGAAATGGCAACGACCGAGGGTGCTCCCGCAATGGCCAGCATTGATGCCGCCCTCGCTGGATGGGTCGCCAACGTACCATCCGAACTGCAGCTTTATAGCTCCGACGGTCGTCGCAAGCCCTACTATCGTCCCGCATCGGAGCTTTTCATCTTGTATTTTGTCGCCGTCATCGTGAGCCTGATGCCGAGTCACCCCGTGGGCGAGCGCATGAGGCGACACCCACCCGCATTGTCTGTGTACGCGGTAGTGGCCGCCTCGTGTATCGTGATGCTGTACGACGAGATGAGCTGCCGCGATGACACGGTGGGGCTGCTGCCGATGCACGGTTTCTTTTCGCTCACTGCCTCACTGCCACTTATATGCGATCGTCCCAATGCAGAGGCGTTCCGTAAGCATTCCGAAAAGATCGATGTACTACGGTCTGTAGTGTCGGTGATAAGAGATGGCTATGGCGATGCAGATGTGGTTCTGGAGAAGATGAAATGGCTGCTTGGAAAGGTAGACGCCATCAATGGGGACGACAACCTGTCGGGACCCACGGCACCGTTGCGCGGGAGGGATCCGGCGATGGGACCTGAAGACTTATTCCCGTTCCCACGTGGAGCGTGCCACGATTTGGATACGCTGAAGGACGCGCCGCCGATCACGTCAATGGGGGCAGATACGCTCCTGGCTATGACGGGCTTGGAACCGATTCAAGGGCCGGACGACGTCATGTTTGATTATAGCCTGATGGACTTTTTCGACTTTGACTTCGGAAGCCTGGAAGATATCGAAGGAATCTCAGAGGAATGACGAATAATGCACCTCATAAAGGGCACGCGGGACTCGGTGGTGTTTCTGAGAAAGGATCGTGGTTGATGTTGGTAGACTCTAGAGTATTACGGGTGTTCATGTTGCACGACTTTTGGACCCTGACTCTCCTTGAACAGCTGCCCCACTATTCTGTCAGTTTGGCAGTGACGTCGACGGCGCGTGCCTTCCGCTGGCAGAAAAACTACCCTGGAGTAGCCCCACCAGAGCCAACCAGGACGCGTGCCTGCGCGGCTGCGCCAGCTTCTGCGCTAGCACCTTTACATGGCAGTTTAATCAGTGATTTCCCATCATCGCCGTTCACCGCCCAGAATTCTGCCCCCCGCCTTTCCGCTCGGCCAAGGCTGAGGAGAGAGGGAAGAGAGAGTCCCCTTCTTCTCCGCCCGGTCTCGGTGGTCCCTCCTCACATCAGCAGCACCATGAACAATCTTCTTCTACCACACATTCTTTCTTGGTTATAGCATGATACAATTGTCAGTTTTCACACAATCAGCCACCTACTACTCGACTTGAACTCCCCCCTCGTCCGATCGACCATTCGACTTTTTTCTTTTTTTTTCCTACGCTACCCTCCCGCTGGAGATTTTTTTCTTCCTGACCGATCACCATGGCTCCAGCAAAATCCTCTCGCAACCACGATGACGGCAAGGCTGAGACTACAAAGGAGAGAGCTACCGGCCATACATCTGCCAAGATGCGCCGTGGGGCCAGCCAGCAGAGTTCTAATCTGCGTGAGGTGACGAACGCGTCGGCGACGAGCGCTGCGGCTGCTGCGGCTGCTGCACGCACGGCCACGACACAGCCAGCGCCTGGTGTACGTTTCTCTTTCTCTGTGTCTACACACTCTCTCCATAATAGTTCTGTAAAACTGACTTTACCTGAATAGCTTCAATGGAACACATTCGATCGCACCATGCTCCACTCGTACACCCGCGAACACAAGTTGAACTACCCGAGCTGCTTCACCAGCACATACCACCAGACCATCCTGACCCGACCGGGCGGCATAGGGGCATACTCTCCTACAATGCTTCGCCGTAAGAAGCAGCGACAGAACAAGGAGCAGCTCACCCAGACTGTCCGCAAACACTTCAATGGACTGGGTATTCAGGAGAACGATGTCATTGTCGATTTGATCTACAAACTTCGCAGTGACGATGTGACCAAGAAAAGAGGCCCCCAGAGGTCATCTGGGATCACGTCTGAATGATTCAGCGGTCATTTGACTACGTTTATTTTCATACTTTGTTCTTTGCATTTCTCAGGCGTTTGGGGGCACCAGGGCAATTGGGATGCCACGCCTTCCTCTTCTTCTCTCCTCTTTATGGGTTTATGGGTCATTTGGGCGTTATAGCGGGTTGATACACACGGCATGGGATTAATGCTTGGAAGCGTCGGGAATATTTCTATGGGTTATTGACATGTGCTTTTTTTCTTTTTCTTTTGGGGTTTATTGCATCATGTTGTTTTTTGTGCGCAGAGGCCCAGCACTGTGCTTGCAAAGGGGATACCCTCAGTCAATGACCTGTTTATGAATTGAAAAGATATATCTTATTGGGCTCGTCTTTCATGGTACTTAGTAGTATTACATATATCCTCATATATATATTCTTCGCTTTTTTTCTTCTCCTCTTGCCTGTACGAGATGTCTGTCTCCCTTAATACTATTTCGGCTTCTAACGGCATGACGGCATGACGGCATTGTAGCCTTAGGCATAATAGCCGGCAGAGACAGGCCAAGATTAAGTGGGTCATGGTAGTTTACTAACCGAATAAATCCAATGGTCCAATCGTACCTATCGAAGCGCAAAGAATTTATTTACAGTAATCGCGACTGGTTCTAGACTGCACCGTCGCCGGCTGGTAACTTCGAGCACCGTCGCCGTTTTTTTTGACTCCTTGATAGCTTCCTTTCTTTCCTTTCCTCCCACAACACACACACACACCCACTCCACTCACCTCTTTCATTCTTTTTTATTAGTCCCCCTCTTTTTCTCAAATGATTTTCTTTTGATACTTTTCTTTCACAGCATGAACTCTGGCCTTCTCACCAAGGCTTCGGGTCCCGCCCGAGCCTTCGCTGCTCGTCACCGGCCCCTGTGCCAGCAATCCAAGCTTAACGGCGCAACGTTCCACACGGCTACTGCCACTCGTGGTGCTACTTCCAACAAGCGACCTTCTGTCCAGAGGTCCGGTGCAAAGACGCCGCCCTCGATACGGGTAGGCTCCCCCCCTCCCTTTCCAATGACGCGTTTGATAGCTTCCGGGCAAAAGAAAAACGGCTAACCTCCTCCCGTGTCTCGCCAGCCCTTCCATGCTACCAACTCGCTGCTGAACAAGGACCCGTACGGGGCCCTCGGTGTGACGAAGAGTGCCTCGGCATCGGAGATCAAAAAGGCCTACTACGGCCTCGCCAAAAAGTACCATCCCGATACGAACAAGGACGACTCGGCCAAGGACAAGTTCGCCGACATCCAATCCGCCTACGAGATTCTCTCCGACCCCAAGAAGAAAGAGCAGTATGACCAGTTCGGTGCCGCTGGATTCGACCCTAGCGGCAACCCCACGGGTGGTGGCGGATTCGGTGGCGGATTCGGCGGTGGTAACCCCTTCCACGGCTTCGGCGGTGCACAGGGCGGCTTCGGTGGAGGTTTCAACTTTGACGACATCTTCTCTGCCTTTGCGGGCCAGCAGGGCGGCCCCTTTGGCGGTGCCGGTGGCCGTCGGGGTGGACGATCCAACCCCTTCCAGCAGGAGATTCTGGTTGGCGAGAATGTCGAGGTGCAGGCTAGCATCAGCTTCATGGAGGCAGCTAAGGGCACGAGCAAGACCATTAGCCTGACGCCCCAGGTTCCCTGTGGTACTTGTGATGGAAACGGTCTCAAGACTGGCACGCAGAGGTCGTCTTGCGGCTCGTGTAACGGTACTGGCACACGCGTCCACTTCATGCAGGGTGGCTTCCAGATGGCATCGACCTGCGGCTCTTGCGAGGGTACCGGAACCACTATCCCCAAGGGTGGCGAGTGCAAGTCGTGTCACGGAGACGGTGTGGTGCGCGAGCGCAAGAGCATCACCATCGACATTCCTGCGGGTATCGAGGACGGCATGAGGCTTCGCGTTGACGGCGCTGGTGACGCCCCTCCCACGGGCAAGTCCGCCGACCCCAACGCCCGCAGCCAGCGTGGTGACCTGTATATCTTTGTCCGCGTGGCCAAGGACCCCAAGTTCCGCCGTGAAGGCTCTAACATCCTCTACACGGCTTCGCTGCCTCTCACGACGGCTATCCTTGGTGGCCAAATCGAGGTGCCTACTCTCGACGGCGCCGTCAACGTCAAGGTTGCCACTGGCACCAACACTGGCGACAAGATTACGCTGTCGGGCATGGGCATGAGCCGACTCAACTCCCGCAGGGGCGGTGCCGGCGACCTCCGCGTCGAGTTCCGTGTCAACATGCCCAAGTACCTCAGCGCCAACCAGAGGACTCTTATGGAGATGCTGGCCGACGAGATGGGCGACAAGAAGGCCAAGCGGGTCATGAATGTGTCGCCGCCGTCTTCCAACGAGTGAGCCTTTATCCACCGAAGCGAGACCAAGCTGTCAGGGTCCTCTAACATTGTTAATTTCTCTAGAACATCCTCCGCCGATCCCGAGTCCCATAAAAACGAAGGATTCCTCAAGTCCATATGGCATAGTCTGACCAACCACCCCGCCCACCAGAGCGGCGATGGCGAGTCGGGTAGTGCCACGGACAAGTCTAAGGACAACAACTCGGAAAAGAAGACTGACGAGGATTCCAAGAAGTCCAACTCCAACTAATCATCCCGTAGCCGTGGGATGTGTATTATGTGAGTATTGTCTTCTGATTTCGGACCTGTCTCCTCGATGACCGAGGTCACATGTCTAGAGTCAGAAGAGGTGAGGTTGCATATTGATGGTGTTTAAAAGACAAAAGGGTTGGTTATTTATATTGTATTTTTACCCCTTGTTATCCCCCTTTATTTGATGGCGTCCATGGAATGGTCCATTTTCTTTCCAACTATATTTCCCCCAGAAATGTTATGTAGATTAGTTAGTATTAGCAAGGATGCCATACAGTTGTATACTAGAAGCGAGATGGTGGTAGTAGTATAGATATATGTACAAGAGAGCAACAGGGCCACTCTCCTCATTATTACTCATGTTTACTCATTGAAAGTGCTCTTGATTATCGAATATGTTAGTTTTCTGTACATCGCTAGAGTATGGAGGCCAGGAACAATGGTAGTATATCATACAGCAAGCGTAAATCATTAATTTCCTCTTCTCTGTCACCCAGGTCAACCAATGGGCTTGAGCTTCTTCTTCTTCTTCTTCTTCCCGGCGCCATCCGCGCCGCCGGCATCGATGGGATCATCGGCGACAGTAGCAGACGATGACCTCCCCCCCTTTTGGAATTTCCTCCAGCTGCTGATCCTCTCGTCGCGCGTAGCCTCCCAATCCTGGTCGTGCTGCCTCTTGCGCTTCCGCTCCTCGATCTCGTCGTCCTGCTTGCGCTGTTCCCTGCCCTCCTCCTGCATCTGGGCCTTCATCTGGCGACGGCGGCGGTGCTCGTTGTCGACGAGGACCTCTCGCGTCTTGGCGCGCCAGCTGCGCTGGAACTCGGGCGTTTTGAGCTCGGGGCTGTCGACGGTCCACTTGTTTTCCCGGATGAGGAGCATGCGCGCGTCCGCGATGGCCTCATCCAGTCGCTCGCGGTGCTTCTCGTCCATGAGCTCCGTCTGGGCCTTCTTCAGGCGGTCAAAGGCATCGGGGGCAAGGGGGTTCTTGGTCTTGTCCGGGTGGATCAGGAGGGACTTCTTGCGGTATTTGATCTTAATGTCGGACTCGGGAACACCGGGGTTCAGGTCTAGCACGGCGTATCTGGTTCGGGTCAGCACTGAGTCTGAGAAGGGGCTCTTCAGGGAAGCATATGTATATATATATGTGTATACTTACGCGTCTAGACGGAAGGCTTTGAGGATACGGTCAATCTCGGCATCCTGTTAAAACAACATTGTTAGTGCTTGTGCTGGTTGTGTGGCCTGTGATCACGCGCACTCGCCTTGTCGAATTCTTTGGATTCCAGCTCCAGAGCGTCGAGGGCGTCCTTGTCGTCCGCGACATCGTCCTTGTCAGCCATGATGTGGCTCCTCAGTCGCGTTCGTTGAAGCCGCTATGTATGGTGGTATCCGAGGAGTTGTTTGTGGTGAAGTCAAAATGGCAATGTATCGCGTGTTCTTCCACTCTGTGTTTGTAATGTTTGCTGGATGGCGCAAAAGGTCGGAACCGGAGTCAAAGGTTCAAAGCTTACCGGGGGGGGGGGCTGAGTGGGGCGTTCTAGCATTCTGACAGCCCTGCGACGGATGCCATTTAGAAGTACAATTGGAGCTTATGCTCAATGTCAGGACATATATTTAGATAGCTGGAATCATATTCATATTTTATATATTTACCAAACTGTTATTTTGATTGGAAATCAGTATGCCTGTTCACCTCAATAGCGGCAACATATTACATTGTCAAGGAAGGAGCGAGGCTGTAGCAATTGCCCAGCAGGCAGGATTCCCCAGACCCACTTTCGCTCTCAAGTGCCCCGCGACGATAAGATAAGAAAAAGTCGAGAAGGAAAAAAAAAAAAAAGTCGGCTTGCCTCGCATCGAGCTTGGACACCGCATTACAACCCCCCATCAATTCTCTCTTTCGGTCCCTCGTGACCAACAAAAAGTTCAGAACAGACACGATGCCTTCTCGCGGCGTATCACCGACACCGTCAGATGGCGAGGTCGACATCCTCGGCTCGCTTTACCCCGGAGACGATGCCGACGACTCGCGGAACGCCATGTCGCTAGACGCCGACTTTGGCGACATTATCAACGCTCCCGCCCCGAACGCAGGAGACGATGGCGACGAGGCTTTTATTGCCCTGCAGCAGGCCGCATCGTACCGAAAGTCTTCGAATCTCAAGGGAAGGACAGTGAAGAAGGGTGGAGGTTTTCAGGCAATGGGTACGTCGGCGACATCGTCTCTTTTCCATCATGTTACTGACTGGCATTTCTTGAATAGGCCTCAATGCAAACCTTCTCAAGGCCATTACGAGAAAGGGCTTCTCAGTGCCCACACCGATTCAGCGAAAAACGATTCCCCTCGTCCTGGAGAAGAGGGATGTAGTCGGTATGGCCAGGACCGGATCCGGAAAGACGGCCGCTTTCGTGATACCCATGATTGAGCGTCTACGTGCCCACAGCGGTCGCTTCGGCACCCGCGCCCTCATCATGTCGCCCTCTCGCGAACTGGCTATCCAGACCCTCAAGGTCGTCAAGGAGTTTGGCCGCGGAACCGACCTCAAGACAGTCCTGCTCGTCGGTGGTGACAGTCTCGAGGACCAATTCGGCTTTATGTCGAGCAATCCCGACATTGTCATTGCCACGCCTGGTCGTTTCCTGCATCTCAAGGTCGAGATGTCGCTCGATCTGTCGGCCATGGAGTACGTCGTCTTTGACGAAGCCGATCGCCTCTTCGAAATGGGTTTCGCCGCCCAGCTGGCCGAAATTCTGCATGCCCTGCCCCCCTCGAGGCAGACGCTGCTCTTCTCGGCCACGCTGCCCGGCTCCCTCGTGGAGTTCGCTCGCGCCGGTCTCCAGGATCCCAGCCTCGTGCGTCTGGACGCCGAGACCAAGGTGTCCCCGGACCTTGAGAGCGCCTTCTTTTCCGTAAAGGGTGCCGAGAAGGAGGGCTCCCTACTTCACATCCTGCAGGACGTCATCAAGATGCCCACTGGCCCCCCCGAAGACACCATTGACCAGAACCAGGACGACAAAGCATCCAAGAAGAGGAAACGCGCACCAGAGGGCGCAGGTCGACCGACGAAGCACTCAACCATTGTCTTCACAGCCACCAAGCACCACGTCGAGTACCTCGCAAATCTGCTGCGAGAAGCCGGCTACGCCGTCTCCCACGTCTACGGATCTCTCGACCAGACGGCACGACGCATCCAGGTTGAGGAGTTCAGGGCTGGCAAGACCAACATCCTGGTGGTGACGGACGTGGCGGCTCGTGGTGTGGATATCCCCGTGCTGGCCAACGTCATCAACTACGACTTCCCCACACAGCCGAAGATCTTTGTCCACCGTGTCGGCCGAACAGCACGTGCCGGCCAGAGGGGTTGGTCCTACAGCCTGATCCGCGACATCGACGCGCCGTACCTACTCGACCTCCAGCTGTTCTTGGGCAGGAGGCTGGCCATCGGTCAGGAGGGCGAGCCACCCTCATTCGCCACCGACGTGGTGGTGGGCGCCCTGAAGAGGGATCCTGTGGAGGAGAGCGTGGAGTGGCTGAACAGGGTCCTCAAGGACAACGATGACCTAGAGGCGCTGCGGGGTGTGGCGGCCAAGGCCGAGAAGCTATACATGAAGACGCGCAACTCTGCGTCAACACAGAGCGCCAAGCGGTCGCGCGAGCTCGTCAAGACCAATGCGTGGAGCGAGCTGCATCGCCTGTTCGGCGATGACGTGGACGGCGACGAGCGCGCGCGCGCCTCCATGCTCGCCCGCATCAGCGGCTTCAAGCCCAACGAGACCATCTTCGAGGTCGGCCACGGCGACAAGGGCAAGAGCGAAGCCGCCGAGATGATGAAGGACATGCGAAAGCGCATCGTCCCCAAGAACAGGCAGCAGAAGCAGACCTCGGCAGCCGACGACGCCGACGGCTTCGACGACGACGACTACATGCCCGCCGTACCAGCCGCCAAGGCCAACCGCCACGACTCCTCCGATGAGGACTCCGACGAAGAGCAACAGCAAGACGAAGTCGAAGAAGATGAAGACGACGACGATGATGAACTCGAGGTGACGGTCTCCAACCACAACCACTTAACCAAGAAGAACAAGGGCAAGGACGACTTCCGCGACAACGAAGTCTTCATGTCGTACACGCCTCGCACGACCAACGCCGCCGAAGAGCGCGGCTACGGTGTGCACTCGGGCGGCGCAGGCTCCAGCTTCGTCGAGGCCGCCCGCGACGTAGCAATGGACCTGAACAACGACGAGTCCTCCCGGTCCTTCGGCGTGCCCACCCGCTCCCGCATGCGCTGGGACGCCAAGGGCAGGCGCTACGTCTCCCGCGACAACGACGAGGACGGCTCCAAGGGCGCCCGCATGGTCACGGGCGAGTCAGGAGTCAAGATTGCCGCGAGCTTCCAGTCCGGCCGCTTCGACCGGTGGAGGCGCGACAAACGCATGGGCCGCATGCCCCGCGTCGGCGAGGCCGAGAAGTCCGGTCCCGGTTCGCAGAACTTCCAGCAGCAGCCCGGCTCTGGCCCCGGCGGTTCGGGCCCCCGCTACAAGCACAAGCAAGAGAAGGCCCCCAAGGAGGCAGACAAGTACAGGGACGACTACCAGGAGCGCAAGAAGCGCGTCGACGAGGCCAGGGAGAAGCGCGTCGGCCGCTTCAGGGACGGCATGGGCAGCAAGAAGGAGCTCAAGGGTATCGACGACGTCCGCAGGGCCAGGGACCAACAGCAGAAGAAGAAGGAGAAGAATGCCCGTCCTACAAAGAAGAGGTCGTAGCCTGTTGTTCTTGCTCTGTCTTTTTGTCCTTTGTAGTGACATTCTTGTATATAGAAATAGAGATTTTCCTTCCTTCATTCACCCATTCTATGTTGGCATGAAAACTAAACTGTGCCATGGGATTTTATGTCACCAAGGTGATACTAGTGGCAAAGAAGAATGAGTTGATGTATATGTGTAAATTCCTAACAATAATAGCTATTTTAAATAACCATGTGTCCGTGTGTGTAATGATACTGTGAATACCCGTCACGTAAAAACGCCAGCAAACCAAAAGACCAAGTCGAAACAATAAATCAACGCTTCCGATCCACCCAAGACGTAAGAAGAGTGAAAAAAAAAAGGACAAAATTAAAACAGAGTATAAGATGTGAGGTTCCAAAACCAAATAGTAAAAGGGAAAGAAAACCAAAAACAAAAACGAAAGAAATGGCTCTGCATCATGACATTGGGTATCGTATATCATCAGATAAGAGACAATAAGTACGTAGATGTGTATACATATCTTGAACAAGGCCAGCATACTAGCCTAGTCCATAGTGTCGAGACGGGTGATCCAATTCCGGACAGCGTCTTGTAGGAGACTCTTCTGGCGGTGGTAGTTGGCTGGAGGATCATGCTCCTCGACCACGTCGCGAATCAGGTCCTCTAGAGCGGATAGGATGACGGTACGGCACTGGGCGCGGGGTGTGTCGACGTTGTACTGCCTCGCGTCGGCCCCGTCGCCGTCGCCGTGTTCGTCTTCGGCGCGCGGGGCGCTGCGGGATAGAGGGCTCTCCTTTGTAGTACCCGGCTTGGACCCCATGACGCGCTCCATAGCCTCGAGGAGCAGGCTGTCGGCCGTGGAAACCGTCTCTTCGACGAACTCCTCGCCTAGGCGGTTCTCGTATGGAGGGACCGTAGATGGCGTCTGAGGTGGGGCGGTCGACTGGCTCGTGGGTGTGGCGTTGCTGCTATTCCCGGCCGTCGTTGTCGCCGATGGGAGCTGATGATCAGGGCCGGCCTGTGTGGGAGGTCCCACGAGACGTCGGAGGGCGATGCGTCGCACAGTGCTGGCCGACACGTCGGCAACCGTAACGCATCCCACCTCGACCCATTGTTCCGAAGGGCCCCCGTGCAGTACACCGAGGGAGGGTGTAGGCTCTGCGCGAAGCGTCGCTTTGATCTGTTCTATCAGGTCGTCCTGCGGCGGGATCGCTTGGAGGGAAAAGTCCGGGTGGAAGCGTGTCAGCCACCCAGCTGCGTTTATGGGTGGATCGCCATCGGCTGCTGATACCCTGGCCGAGTGCTCAAAGGACTCAAGGCTGCCCCCGATACCGGGAGTAGAAAGGTATCCGCTGCTCGAGGGGGAGCTGATGGCCGACTCAAATGAGGTAATGTACTCTGGAAAGGGGAAGTCGACGTCGATGACACCATCATCCTCATTGATGGACGTCTTTACGGGGGATTCAAGGGCGCCTAGGTGATCGACTGGCGGCGTATCGCCCTTGATCAATGTCGATGATCGTGGACCCCCGGTCACTGTCTGCTCTGAGATCTGGGGCGCCACATCTCGTGGGCCCAACTGGTCTTCCACAATGGCGTTGGTGCCGGATGTGGACTTTTGTACCATCATAGAGGCCTCCTGCACCATCTCGGATAACCTGTCCCTCTTGGCTGGCGACGTCTTCATGGGAGACCTCTGGTTATCACTCAGTTGCCCGGGTGAGGTCATGGAGGAGGAATCACGACGCTTCGGGCCCCAGAAGCCGCTGATGACGCTTCCCCACCTAGAGGCCTGACTTCGGGAATCCGTACTCGTCGTGCTGACATGACTGCTCTCGCCCCTCCGAAGAGAGCGCTTCAAATCGTCTGTCGCTAAACTTCCGCTACTGTCTGGGCGATAATCCCTGTTGCTGGCCCCGCGCTGCAGTGACGAGAAGTGGGCCATAGTAGTCTCAGGAAGAACGGTTGCGGCCGTGGCAGCACTGCTCTTCCTGCTTGCCAGATCGTTTCCAGGCATGGCCAGGGCGGATGGCTTGATGGAACCGGCATCCGAAACACGGCGTTCATGGCTGCGGTCCATGCTGAGATGGGCCAGCTGGGCGGGGACAGCAGACGCCCGTGTGTTCTGGCTCACATTCCGTGAGTGTGACGTACGCCTATTTCCTGGGCGGCGGTTGATCTTGCGGCGCAGCGACTCTTGGCGGAGGACAGGGACAACATATGTCGGGGGCGACTGCGCGAAGCCGCTGGCCGACGCAGATGTGCTCGGGCGGTGGGTGCGGGTCGAGGGCAGCTGCTGACTGGCTGGTAAGAAGGCGGAAAGGAGGAAGATGAGACGGCGTGCGGCCATTTTGTCCTCGGATACAATGACGGTCCGGGCGGGGAGTGCCAAATCCTCGCCCTCGGCCTGGTACCTGGAGCCGAGGTAGCGCCGCCGATAGTACGAGGGAGCGAGAGCCTGGAGCCAGTCGGTGTGAGTAGCCAGGAAGCCGGTGAGCAGGTTGCACAGAAATGTGCCCCCCTCAGCCGACTGCGACCACTTGGATGTCCACAGGGCCTCATCACGCCAAATGCCCCATCGTCCCTGGCCTGTGACAACCCTGGACGCCTTGAGACCTGTCACAATTCGCCGGCGCGCAATATTGACCTCGGCTGCAATTTTGAGGTTATCTGACAAGGTGTTCTGATTAATTGTCACGAGCCTAACACTGTTCTTGGGTGGTTTGGGGCGCGGTATGTCAGCGCTCCGTCGCTCGGACTGCATAGACGTTCTGTGAAGCGTCACGCCGTGGGGCATCGAGGATAGAGCGGCCTCCTGCAAGTGAACGTCGGCCTGTTTCAACATGCCCTTGAGGGTTGTAGTCGTAATGGACTGAAGGTGAGTCAAAGTCCTCATGATGATGTCCCAGTGCTGGGTCAGTGAGTCGATTCGGTCCTCGACGTCTGCGGAGAAGGAAGACTCGGCCGCCTCGCCGTAAGCACCGGATGCCGTTGTGTTCCACCACGTAGGCCGTGTCGAGCCGCAGGACGAGGAAAAGACATCTTGGTCGGGGTAGGATCCCGGCTCGCGGAATGCCGACTTGGGTGTCAACCCTGCGGATGAACGAGCAGGAAGCTGTACGACCAGGACGATCGCGTACATAGCCGTGCGCCGTTGCACGGGAGGCACCTTGTTGGGACCGGCCTCGTCACTGCTCGTGGGGAAGGGGTAGGCAGTTTGGTCGTCGGAGAATCTGTTTCCGGGGGTAGGATTCGTTTCCCACTCATCATTGGCAATATTGACGGGGAATAGGCGTGTGATGAGGACTTTCTTCTTGGGGGTACGAGAGTTCGAGCCAAAAGGAGTGTTGGGCGAGAAGGTCTGAGAGGTGAATGATTGTGAGAGTTTGCTGGAACGAGTGCTCGATCGACCAATGGAGCCTCGGCCATCCCCAAACATGGAGGCCGCGTCAGCAGCGCGGGATTCCGATGGCACGACATGGACCTTTGTGGACGTGCCCTTGTAGGACATGAGCTCCGAGTTGCCAAATATGCAGCTGGAAATAGTGGCGAGCTCGTCGCGGTACTCACGCGAGGCCTTTTGGGGCTCTGTCTCAGCTAGGCTCTGGGTACGTCCATGGAGGGAGCCCCTGCGATCGAAGGCGCCGTGGCGAGGGAGCGTGTTTTCGGTATATATGCTAGGTCGCCTAGAGGTGTGACCGAGGCTCCCCTTGCGGGAGGGGGCGGGGGTGCGACGGGAGTCGGGAGGATATGTGCGGTCGGTAGACGAGCTTGCGGTTGTGGGTGCGGGGCCAGGGTGGCTGTCGAAGAGTAGGGTAGCATTCGTGTGACCGAGGGTGTCCTGCATGATGAGGAGGCGGACATCCTGGACATCGAGGTCGACATCGTCGTTTGTATCGAAGGCGGGGGAGGAGCCGGGGGGTGGCAGGGAGAGAGGTGCGGCGTGGAAGGGAAAGAATTGGTCGGCGCGTCCGTGAGAAAGGGTTTCGGGGTCTGGGAAGAGTAGATTTCGCGTGTGGATGTCTTCTTGGACGGAGTCTAGAGATGCCACGGGCGCAGATGCGGAGGTCTGAGAATTGGTGGGAGCCGAAGCCCCTCCGCCACTGCCCAGGTGCAAAAGTCTCCCGATCATGATGTATAGATGTCGGGCGATTCAGCTATGGGCTCGTGGGCCCCAACGGGGGCTCGGGGAGAGGCGCGATGGTCGGTCACAAAGGTCCAAGGAGTGTAAAGAGGGTGCAAGATGGAAGCACCGTCAAGTCAGGGCTGCGCGCACAGCCGTCACCTGCTGAGAGGTAGATGGACACATAGTAATGCGGCTATTGGCGACGGCTCCCCAAGGTTGAATAAGCAGACGTCGAAGCAGGCGTCGGCTATGTAGTGCAAGCTTAAATTTGGAGAAAGAGAGGCTGTCGGTCGAGAGGGAGGGTGTCGGTTGACTAGTCGTTGACGGTGCTCGCAGTGGTGGCGGATCGCCTGCTGCTATGACGAGGGTATGTCTTGGGTAGACTCGTAAATGCTCGAGTCGTGTTGAATACCGTCGAGCCGGTAGTCGTACACGTCTCGTCTTGGAGAAACAGGTGTCGCAGTCAACACAAGGATCAAGGGGTTGCCGAGTTGACAAGGGAGGGCGTATAGGCTAGGGGTCTGTGTATACGTCGTAAATAAGGATCGGAAGGTATGCGGAACCGAGAGAGAAGTTGGGGGCCAGGGAGGCTGGGGTCAGGGTCGTCGGCAGGTCGGGGGGGTATTATTAAAGTGACGAGGGCAGATGACGAAGGATGATGCAGTTGTGCGTGAAACGTAGATGATGTTACTACGTGAGCAGCCGGAGATATTCGGGTTGGCTCGTTCTCTTTTCGAGGTTGTTGTTGTTGTTGTTGTATATTACCCCAGGTAATATGGGAAGTAGTAGGTAGGATACAGAGGGGAGAAAAGGTCAATTGAGGGTGGGCGTCTGGGAGTCTAAGAGATGGGACGAGCGGGTGGGTACTACTCGTACGTACGAAGGGTCAAATGGAAAGATAGTACGAGTATCCATGGGAGACGAGTCAAATCGACAGGCGCGTTTCCCATGCAAATCTACGGAATACATGTACTACTCCGTAGGTACTGCTAGTAGTAATAAATCTACAGGTATATCTGTACTGGTGGTCATGCAAACACATAACAACGTACTCGTACATGTACAGGTGATGCAAACTGCCCGTGCTCTATGCAAACTGCCCGCCTGCTCCATTACCTGCTTTACTGCTCTGCCCGCTTCTGCCTGTACAAAGTATTGATTTGCCGCCGACTTCCCGCAATGCCGCAAAGGGCGCCGCCCATCCCATCAAGTCTCATCAAGGAGTGGACTCTCAGGCCTTTTAGCGGGGTCTCCAGTGGGCTGCAGTGGGCTGCAGTGGGTTGCAGTGGACTCTCCACTGATCCAGCGCCTACGATGGAGCTCCGTTGGCTCCAGTATTAGAGGCACGAATCGCTGTAAATAAGAGGTATGGATTGACATGTATCCAATAGAATACTGGAAGGTTCCACCATCTGCTCCTTCCCCCTCTCTGTCAATATATGTCCATGTGTTTGTCTCCTCTCATCGCCGCTCTCACCATTGCCCTCACTCTCACTCTCATAGTTCCTATTCCTACTTGCGGTCTTCATTTCCCTCATGACCAGATTCACATGGAAAGTCGTCCCTTATTTCCCCTCTTTGTAGGAGTATCACCATGTGGAGTTGTGGATCCAACACTAGTCTCTAGAGTCATGGACTGAGCTCGGCCACTACTCAGTATTACTGCTACTGCTAGTACGAGTACAACTACGGATACAGGCATACTCGTAGATAGACTCGCTGTAAAAGTGCCTCAGTGGGTGCGTCTGGTTCCATGTCAGCGAATGTCACTTAACGTTGAATGAGTGGCCAGAGACGCCAGCAGGGGTCCTTCTGCAACCCCCTCCCAGGTCCACTGTCGATCCAGGGCCCTGGGTCGATATCTCGTATCGTCCAGTATGGACTGGGAGTCTGGGAGAGACGAGGAGGAGGCAAGGAGGGAGTGTCATGGACGGGCTCATATTAGCGGGTGTGTGTAGAGATGGTGCAGGTGCAGGTGGGTGGGTAGCAGCCCGTCGATATACAGATACAAGATGGTGCTGGAAGAATCCATAGCACCCGCAGCGATCCATCAACCCATCAATACTCGTACATAAGGTATTGATCCATATTCCGCTCCGTATACTCCGTAGATACTCCAGTATGAGTTCCATGTTCCTCTCAGGGTATTTCACTTAGGTAAATAGTCGTCGTTGCGGGGCATCCATGGATCCATCTCCATCGTTTTATACCAGTCTTGGCCCTATCGAGTCAAACATGATGGCAACCAGTTGCTAATAGAATGCTTCTCATATTTTACATCAAGTAATATCTCACAACACCACTTTCCTTGAATCTAGGAAATCTTCTCTCTTCCTGTCGTCTTCTCTCTACGAGGACTCTACGAGTACTCTATTCCTCTCTTCATGTGATCTCCATCAAAGAGTGGTAGTGATGTCTCTCCTCCCTCCCTCTTCCCTCACTCTCCTCTCCCTCCTTTATACCTGTGTGCACACCGCTCACGGCCACGTAGACAAGAAAAAAAAGCCTCCAACGTACATTGTGTAGCATCGGACCAGCCCCAGCGCCAGTCATTGCCGACATCACCACACCTCTTCCTGTCCTACTGCCTACGGAGTGCATGTAAAAGTACGATGTACTCGTAGTACTCCCGTAATACGTCTTAATACGTCTTTATGCCAAAAGGTCCCCGCTCATTTTTATGCATCTGCCCATGTGCGCGCTTCGACAGCGCCCGCCTCCAGAATTGCGGTGAAGGCCCATGACGATGCTCGAAACCTGTTCTGATTCCTGAACCTCTTGATCCGCATCAAACCCTTGTTCCTTCCTGGCCCTTTGACTCTCCTCCCCATGCAAGCGTGCTGCAACTATCCTGCACCTGCTCTGCACCTGCTCTGCACGAGGCACCGATCGAGCAACAAGAAGGATAAAAATACTCCGCCATACATACGAGTACAGAGTACGCCATACGCCATGCTCTGTACTGAAATCATCGACAAGTCAAAACATGCCAATCAATGCCAAAACATTGCCCAGCCCTTCCCGCGGAGCCCAGAACATGAGCCCCGCTCCCTTCCCTCCCCTCCCCATCGGCCAACCTAACCAACCAGTACATAACATTCACTCAGCCGTCATCATGTATGGCCTTCGTGTGTGAGCTTCATGTATGAGCTTCATGTAATATGCACCACGTACGTACGACGAGTGTCATTATATTGTTATGATGCGTACGACTCGTAGTATTGTAGCTACAGATGCTACGAGTGCATGTATAAATCATACATTCATATACTCAGAGCTCTCCGCCTTGTTCTATAGACATGGCAGATCCAACAACCACTCATGCCCGTTTGCCGTATCACGAGCGCATTACTCGTCATCCAGTAATACCGCATATGTACGACTATTCCGTGTCTGTTGCCATTGAGCATGTATCATGCTTGAAATTCAGACCATCATCATTAACCCCTCCCGCCCCTCCGCTCTCCCCCCTCTCTCCACCTTGCCTCCTCATTCTCCCCGCTTTGTCATCTGTCGCCATGCCCAGACACCTGATGTTAAGTTCACGCGGTAAAGAAGGAAGCGTGAGGAACAAGATCAGAGAAGAGAAAAGGCCAAATAACCACTCTCCTTATTTGATCCTGGGCCATGTCTTGATGGCTCGCATACGGAGTACATACGGAGGGCCTGCGCAGTAATTAACAGAGGGGCAGCAAACGCCCCACGATGATGCTATCGTCACCTCTCATAAATCAAACAATCAATTCTCTGCATGAGTACCATCGCACTACTGTACTTACTGATGTATATGACTCTTTACCCCTTTCCCTCGCAATCGATTTAGTCATTCATCTTAATAATATTCCGTTTTCCCCAAATGCCTCTGTCGAATCGTTTGCTGGCGGGACATGGTGAAGCTGGGAGGAGAGTTCTCTTCCAAAAAGGGAAGGCGGAGAGGCGTATTCTCCACAATCCCGGTAGCTCTATTCTGCCGCCATCCCAAAAGAGACAATATGCGGTAGGCGGAATAATATTGGGGAAAGCGGCTTGACGACATCTGCTTTCTCCAACCTTGCCGACATGCACCATTGTCGTCGCAATCGCCTTCGCGAATCGTCGCAGTCATAGAAGCTGCCAGGCACACGACCCTTCAGACTCTAGGACTTCCAGGCTTGCGACGCCCCGGCGAGGATATCCCCCCTCTTTGCGAAGCCATGCTACCAATCCCACCGCCAACCCACCAGCCATAAGCGTCACTCCGAACTACAAGGTATCATGGCGCGCCACCATCACGGAACGTCGGGCCAGGGCCCTCGCAGAGGTCACCAATGGTCCCGCCTGCGACACTACGACACCATTGCGTCCTCGTCATCATCATCTAGACCCGACCGTCCCTTGTCCATTACCACCGACTCGCCCTCGTCGCCCAGGAGCGAGTCAACGCACTCGACCATTAAAGAGTCGCACCACCATCACCATGGTCACCACGGTCACCGCAGCCACCACCACCACCAGTCCCGCGAACGATACTGCACGATTGTTGTCAACGACGGATACCTCAAGGATGATGTCCTTGTCAACTTCGACCGCCTGGGATCGGACTTCGAACCCGGGTCGCTCCTGGCCATCACCGCCATCAAAGGTGATCCATCCACGGCATACACCGGCCTTCACAAGACCACCGTTGCCGGTAGTCACCACGGACCTGGAGGCTCTAGGCCTGAAAGTGGTTCTGGCTTCCCAGAAAAGGACGTGTACTGCTATCGCTACGTCTTTGTCTCGTCGGAGATGCCCAAGGATGTCAAAGCCCGCCATCCCGATGTCGATATCAGTATACCCAAGCATATTGCCCATGCGTTTGGCATGACCAAGAGCTCGCATGTCTTGCTCAGTCCCGTAGGTTTTCAACGCATGCATGCCCTGTGTGGGACTGAAAATACTGACCTTTCGCAGATTGACGAGGACAACCCCGCCATCAAGGCGACACACGTCGAGCTCCTGTTCAAGGACCAGTATCTCTCACGTTCTGACCTCTGGAGGATGACGGTCGGTGAGCTAACCCAGCGCTCAATCTACAAGGGCCAGTCCATCCTCTTCATGGGTACCATAAAGGCCCAGGTATCGGCCGTTTTTGTCGGCGGGCGGCGCGTCCACTCCGGCTTCTTCACCAGGGACACGCGGCCCATCTTCCGCAGTGAGTCGGCCAGGTACACCATCTTCATCCAGATGGCTCGCGAGATGTGGGACTTTGATTCGGAGAACTCGGGTGAGATCATGTTCAACAAAGCCGTCAACGGTTTCTTGCCCGCCCTGTTTAAGAGATGGGCCTCTCTCAAAGCAAAGCATCTCGTCAGTATAGTCCTGTTTGCGCGCGTAGAGTATGACACAGGCCTGGCCACAGATCTCGCCTCCAACGCCCTCGCCGACAATTTCTACACCGGTATCCAACCCACAGGTGCTAGGAGGCCCTACAAGGACTTCTACCGCGTCGTTGTCAGCGACATGGCCAGCAACGAGTGGACAACCATCCTCCACCAGCTCAAAAAGGAGTTTAGCTATTTCCGTCGAGACTTTAGTCTGCATCATCAGCGAGCCCATCAGTCCTTCGAGCAACAGGGCGAGGACGGTGACACTTCCCAGGACATACCTACCAACCGTGTCAAGGCAGAGGCCTCCCTGGCCATGTACGGAAATGTCCTCGAGGCCATCCAGCTAGCCTCGACACAGTTCGCGTACGACTACATTGACCGGGACCTGACCCGCACCGGCATATCCATCATTGTGATCACCCCTGGTCCGGGAGTCTTCGAGGTCGATTACGAGACGTTGCGGCGAACTACAGAGGCCATGGTCGGCAACGGCATAGGCATCGACCTCATTTGCCTGCCGAGAATGCCCCTGCACTCGGTCCCCCTCTTCAAGTACAGGAACCCCCAATTCTCTTCTTCCGATGATAGGGGTGGTGGCCACAGCCGGCAGGCCAACCTATCCAGATCGTACCAGAGTCGCGACAGCACCCCAGCCTATCACACTCCAGTCGTTGGGAGCTTCCAGTCCATGTCCGAGTCCTTCTCTCCATCCAAGTCGTCCAGCCTGGCGAAACACGGAGACTCGCCTTTATCAACCATGAGGACCAACGAGGAATGGTGCTTCGCTCTGCCACAGTGGGTGCACGTGTCCTTCTGGACCGGTGCGTCCGAGGAGGCACTGTCCTATGCCGGTATAGCGCTGTCCGTGTCGAACAAAGTCGAGCGTGACGTCGAAGACGAGTTTACCATCCGCTGCCGCATGTACGACCTGCAAATGAGGAGCGTGCTCGAGACTAACGAGATCGAGACGCAACCACTCCAGGCCGACCCCAACTTTCCCACACAGGCCCTTGAGCCGCTCTCCCCCAAGCTGCGTCGCGCTGGCCCTACTCTCGATAATTCCGCCATCTACCTCGCCAACCGCCGCATCCCGGACACTCTCTTTGACCACGTCTACGGGTTCCAGCGATTCAACCCAGACAGACTTGTCCGCCCCGGGGAGCCGTCTCTGTGGAAACAGCTCAAAGAGTTTGACGACAGCAGGGCTCGGCTGCCGCGCACTAAACGTCTGCCCCGCCCGACGAGGTTGACAGATGACATGGAGGAGGCGACAAGGCGACAGCTCACCGAAGAGTCCAAGCTCTTTGGGACTTCTCTCCCCGACGCCAAGGTGAAGAACGCCTTGCGGGCCGGCAGGAAGTTCTCTACCACCCTGGCTGAGCTAGATAGACCCACCGTCATACAGGATGCGACGACGGGGGTGATGCGACCTCGACAAAACACCGTCACTGCTCCCAAGATGCCGCCTTCCCCGACCAAGAAACCCAAGTTTATGCGACAGATCAGCCTCGGCCAGCGCGGCTTCGGTATCTCGGCACCAAAAGCCACCGTGGCCGAGGTCAAGGTCGAAAGCGTCAGCGCATCGGACAGGTCGACGGCAGAGAGCAGGTCTATGGCGGGCCCCCTGTCACGGCTAGGCTCTTCGTCTCCCAAGACAATCGCCAGCCGGTCATCGTCGGTATCAGCCAAGGCGCAGAGAAACGACAGTGGCAGTCTTGCTCCTAGTGGTCTCAAAACACTGGAAGACATGGCATCGACGCCGAGTATCCCCATCACGGCCAAAGCCAGTCAGGCTCGCTCTGACGCGGCTGACGACGATGGTGATGGTTATGGGTCGACGGTCAAGCCGGCCCCCGCGCTGACATTCCGCGGGAGCAAGCGCCCGGACAACCGGGACGTGGAGCATTCAGATACACTGCGTGCCGAGGACGCGCAGAGGGTGTACACCAACAAGCTGAGGGCGGGCGTGTTTCCGGACCTGCCGACAAACCTTTCTCCCACAACGGCCATCACGCCGTGGCTGACGCTACTGAACCCATCCAATCCGGAGAAGAGTCGCGTGGATGACACTGCGCTGTACAGCCGATGGCAGCATGTCTTTCCCGAGACATCGGAGATGAAGGTGCAGAAGTGGAAGGCGCTTTGTTGCCCTGCGTCGGTGCCGCTGACGACGGAGTATTTCCCGACGCGGTCGCAGTTTGACGCCGAGTACCAGCGACACCCGTACAACGTGGACCAGAACCCGGACGACGACCTGTCTGACGAGCCGAGGACGCGCCAAAAGTTCATGATGGACCTCATCGGCCTGCGCTTCTCTCAGGGCTTC
Source organism: Geosmithia flava (assembly GCA_900188565.1). NCBI lineage: Eukaryota > Fungi > Ascomycota > Sordariomycetes > Hypocreales > Bionectriaceae > Geosmithia > Geosmithia flava. Next base: position 315,049 of record FYEV01001789.1, read on the forward strand.
CAGGTGGTGGTGGGACCTGCCGTGGCTAAAGCCTTTGGTCAGAAGGTAATGAAGATTGCCGACATCCTGTCGCGTGATCAACCCCTGGAGGACGGCACCAGCGTCTTCATGTCCATGGGTAACACGATCCACGAACTTTCGTGCGTCAATGGCACAGAGGTGGAGATTAATATCCACGTGCGCAAGCCGCCCGCGCCGACATCGTCAAGCTCGCAGATCGGTGGCTCCCCGTCGTCCGAGCCCAAGTACAAACCGGCCATCCGCACTCTCCTAGACGAGAGCTACAAGACGCGGGAGATTAACATATGGTCGACCAACCAGGAGCGCAACTGGAACACCATAGACACGTTTCTGGCGGGCCACCACGACGAGATGATGGAGTCGCTGCGCTTCTGGAGGGCCCGCTTCGTGCTCATCCCCCTGCTGTCCAAGACACACTCCAACACCACGCCCCAGTCGGGTGACAACCCGGAGGAGGTGCGCATCGAGGGAATCAAGAAGCTGGCCCACCTGTGGCAGAAGCATCGGTACGTGCCTCCAGCGGAGCGTCGCTTCCCGTCGGCGGGTGATACTGGCGGCGGTGGCAGTGTCGGGCACAACAACCAAAACAGCAGCCACCACAAGCGTCGTGGTGCGAACCCAAGCCCCCTAGATATCGTGTACAAGACCGAAGACCCGTCGGTTGTAGTATCAGCCGAGCTCGAGACGCTGCCTTTCCTCGAGGCCGGCGCCGCCGGTAAGGGCAACCTAGTCAACAGCTTGGAGCGGTTCAAGAAGTCGGCCGTGAACAACAACCTAGCCACCCTGGCCGAGGCCATGCAGCAGCCCATAGAACAAGGAGGTGTGCCGCTCCGCAACAGAAGGTGGCATCTGCGTCTGCACCAGAACTCCTTTATCGGATCCGACATGACGACGTGGCTGCTGAACAACTTTGAGGACCTAGACGGCCGCGATGACGCCGAGGCCCTTGGAAACCGGCTCATGGTCGTCTATGACGACGAAGGGAAGCCCAGCGAGGGAGGGCTGTTTGTCCACGTCGAGAAGCGCCACCAGTTCCGTGACGGAAACTACTTCTACCAGTTTGCCGGTGAATACGCCAAGCCGCTGCCTGGGTGGTTCAGCTCCCGACGGAAGGAACCGCCAACTGTTCCCGCGACACCAGTAGCAGAACAGCACCCGGGCCAGAATCAGGGCCAGGGAGGCGGCGGAAGCGGCACCGCAAGCGTCTGGGACTCGCCCAGGCTGGGACCCAGACCAGCATCCACCACGAGCGAAGACAAATCGCCGGCCTCGTCATCGCGAACACCAACCATGTCGGCCGTGAAGGAAAACAACCCCAGGCGCAGCGTACCACCCGCGGCCAGCAACGTCAGGAGACCACGTGTCGACCTTAGCAAGGTGATACGGTACGACGTGGACCACCGCAAGAAGTCGTACCGACCCGAGCACGTGCACCTGCACTACGACCGGCTGCACAACCCAGACAACTGCTACCACATCCGCATCGAGTGGATGAACGCGACATCGAAGCTGATCGAGGACGCGGTGGAGTCGTGGGCGCGCGAAGCAGGCCAGTACGGGCTCCGGCTGGTGGAGGTGCCGATCCGCGAGGCAGCAGCCATAGGCGACACCAACCCGTTCCGCAAGCCGTTCGAGATGAAGCTGGCCGTGCCGCCGCCGCCGCTCGAGTCCCTCTTCGCGCACGTCTCGTCGTCGGCCCCGCCGCTCTACGACCCGACCATGTCCCCCCACAGCAACAAGCACTACTACGAGATCGCCCTGCTGCGGCGCTTCGACTTCGTTCTCGACCAGGAGGCCGCGTGCAGCTTCCCGTCTACCGTCGACGTCAACTACTCGTGGGGCAAGCCCGACTACCGGTACACGCAGTTCATCCACCGCACGGGCGTCGTCGTCGCCCAGATCACCGACGAGGGCAACATCCTCATCCTGGCCAACCGCCTGTACAACAATCGCGCCTCCAACGCCCGCGACCAGATCCGCATGCACCCCGCCGGCCCGGACCAGCCCCACCTCGCCGCCTCGCGCCTCATCTCCACCGGCTCCCTCAGCAGTCCCACCCCTCCCCCTCCCCCTCCGGGCGCCTCCTACGCCCCCGCCGACAACGCCACGACCCCCATGTCGTCCCCCATGATGAAACCCGCCTACGCCATGTCCCCCGCCCTGAAACCCACCGCCTCCGCCATCCCTCCCGCCTCCGCCGATCCAGACCCCCTAGCCATAAAGGACGACCTCTTCGCCTTCTGCAGCGACCCCGTCGCCCTGGAGGAATTCTACAAGGAGACCCTAGAGCGCGGCGCCGCTCCTCCCCCACCTGCTCCCGCCACCCCCTCAAGCGCCAACCTATCTGCTTCTGCTTCAGCCGCCGTCAATGCTGCCGCTCATCTCGACGCCGTCCCAGAGGCTAGCATCCCCTCTCTCGGCCTACCACCCGGTGTTCTGGACAACAGCATCGGTCCTAGCGTCTCGCCAGGTCCAGGGGGCGCTTTGGCCGCCGCAGCAGCAGCAATGGGATCCACGTCCGGCGTGAGGATGGGCAGTCCCATGTCCTTTGTTAGGAGGGGTAGTGTCCAGGCTGATCCCGGTGGTCTTGGTCTCGGGACGCCAAAGTCCCAAGGCAAATGAAGAAGAAGACATGCTCGATGTAATGAATCCTTGTATAAAAAAAAGACATAGTCACCGTGTTTTGTATATATAATTGAAAGAAAGGAAATCATGATTGGTAATTGTAAGAGTACAAAGAGAAAAAATAAAGGCTCCGTTTAATGAGTTGGAAAAGAACAAACACCCATAAAGCAAAATAAATGAAAGCTCACCGAGAGAGCTCATCGACTCCTCCCCATCCCCATTTCCCAAAACGCCAATGTTCTTTTTTTCTTGTCTTGTTCTAGATGCAAGCCACCTCTGCCCACCAAAACTCTCCATTGAAAAATTGCTCCCCAAATTTCGAAATAAGAAACGCCTCTCCCAAGAGCTGTCTATATAGCTCCAAACCCTCCCCGATCAAACTAGCTAATCGCACATATTCATGCATCATCCCATCGTCTTCCCTCCAGTCCCCCATCTCCGCAGTAAGTATAATGAAGTGCAGCCTTGAGCTGTGGTTTCGGGTCGGTTTAGAACCAGTCTACTTCTGGCTCGAAATCTTCGTCAAATGATGCGTTGGAAGCCTTGACGGCCGAGCCACCGCGCTTGTTGGCCTGTGAATTGGAGCGGGCACGCTTCTTGCGTCCACCTGGCGTGGAGTTGAGTTTCCTCTTGCGGCCTCTGCCCTCCTCCTCTTCGTTCTTGCCTTCGCTGGGGGTGCCGTCGGATTCCATGTCTAGGTCGTCCTCCTCTTCGGCCACCTGTAGCTCGTTGTCCACGTTCATCAACTCGACAAAAGCCTTGCAATTTTGTGTCATGGTCTCCGGGGATGCCAAGCCGTTGGGTAGAGACGACACCTCGTCCCAGTACTTGTCCCAGTGGATGCCCTGTGTCTTGGTTGGCGTCCTGTTGAGGTCCTTGGATTGCATCTTGGCCTTGCTGTCGTTGCGGCTCGCGCCCATGCCGTACAGTCGACGGAGGTATGTCCTTGTCTCCCAAATGAGGAGGAGCGTGATAGCTGCCGTCGAGAGCTGGCGAAGTCTGGCGGGGTCGACCGAAGGCTGAGGCGGCAGGAAATAACCAACATCTTGGCCTTCGCCATTGAGCTGCTGCTGGATCTGCGTCTGCGCCTCATCGACGGCCTCCACCCTGACGTTGAAGATTTCCGAGTCGATTGCCTGAGCGACCGTGGCACCGATACCAGTAAAGAGCTGCTCCATCTTGCGCACGCCAGTTTGCAGCTCACCAATCGTCTGGTATTCGAAAAACGCCAGGTTCTCGACAATGAAGCGGGTAAAGTCCATGTGATGCGGCACTTCCTGGGACACATCCAGCGTGGCCAAGTCAAAATCGAGAAGCCCGAGAACCCTCTCGAAGAGACGCTGACGATTCTTCATCTTGCTGATCTTGAGCACGTCCATCATGTTGTGGAGCTTGGACTGAGGCGGTTCTCCCCTAGCACCCCGCGTGTCCTGGACAATGTCTCGCTGGTACTCAAAGGCTGACTGCATGGCCTTGGTGTACTCTCTCTCAATCGTGGATTCGTGCTTTTCGTGGAGGGCCTTGTGCTCGCGAAACGCGAGCTCAGAGATGGCCTTACTCGAAGATGTTTCCAACGTGATGAGTGTGACACCAGTCTCCTTGGGATGAGTGAGACCTTGCCGGTTGATGCTGCCGAGCACCTCCAGGGCCGTCAGCGCATGCGCATCCTGGCTAGCCAGTGAGATCCGCGTGATATCCTTGAGAAAGCGCTGGGTCGTGGCGCTTGCGACATCGTCGTAGCTCGTGCCACCCATGACGGTGAGTGGTTTCCTCTCATCTCCATTGTCCCCCTTGGCCGAGGCTTCGGAACGCCTCTCCTCCGTCAGCAAGAACTCCTTAAAGGACCTCAGAATGATGCTTTCCAGTTGCTGGTCGTGGTCCCTGAAGGCTCCCTGGAAGAGCGCCCAGACCTTGGGGATGGTGTAGTTGCGAGGCCAAGCCTGGCAGACAGTAGCTATGCCCTCAACGGCCGCCTTGCGTACTTCGAAAGGCTGATCTGTGTTTGCAAACGGCTCGAGTTTATCGACCATGAGACGGGCCACCGAGTCTCCCTTAAAATCACTGAAGACGGATTTGAAGAAATCGAGGTGGGGGTCCAGTTCAAAGTGCAGAGCAATCGTGCCAAGAAGGGTGGAGTAGGCCTTGAGCTTCCGGCCTTCCTGGTGGTTAAGGATCTTGACCGATGAGCCCTTGGGAACGGGTGGAGCACCAGGCTGCTTGGGTGCCTGGCCAAGCTTGTGGACACCGATCAAGACGGACCGGCCCAGGGACAGAACCGGCTGCGGGTTCTTGAGCAAATCGAGGATGACACGAACACAGGCAGCCAGCTCTTCAAGCGTGGTACGACCATCGACCTGTCCCATCTTGGGGAGGAGTGCCGTCTTGAGCTCGTTTATGAACTCCGTGTGGACTGTTGACAGCTGTGGTAAAACACACTTGAGTATGATGACGACGGCTCGGAAAGCATTCAGGTCTTCTGGGTCCTTAATGTCTGCGCTGGCCAGCTGAGGCTTAAGGAGTCGAACTTGCTCGAATGTAAAAAGCTTCGGTTCAGCCCTCGCAAATATAGTGAGCACGTGCAATGCTTCTCGTCCAGACGGCACAGTAGGGTCATCAGAGGGTGGGTTGTTGATGAAGCCAAACATGTTAGAGACGAGTTTGGAGCAGACAGAATACGGACCCGTGGCAAGCTTGCCTTCCGGGCCCTTGAGAATAGACTGGAAAACCTTGTCGAGTGTAGAATCCATGCCTCCGCTCTTGACTGTGCGGATGATGAGAGCGGTATGCTCGGCGAGAAGAGTTTGGAACACTGCCGTATCATCCATCTGGTAAAAGGGAACGAACCAGATCTCCTCGACCATTTGACGGGCAGCCTCACGCACGCTGTCATCAAGATCAGTGGTGACACGACGGAGCAAGCCACTAGCAATGTTGCTTCGAAGGGATTTGTCACGGTTCCGGAGGTAGATGTCGCGGGCCAACCGCATAGCACGGCGGCGGACTGACACACCAGCATCGGACACTCGGTCCATGATGGGCTGTGTGAGTGATTCCTCGAGAGCTGGTCTCATCTGGATACAGTTTCCGATGAGACTGAGGGCGGATTCACGCACTTGGGGCGACGGGTCCCTGGAGCACTCGAGGATGCGATCCACGACAGTCGAGTTGCCGTCCAAGATGGAAGGGTCCGTCTCGAGAACCAAGTTGATGCTCTTCAAACTCTTGCTGCGGACCGTTGCTTGGTCACTAGTCATAGAACGTAGCAATATGGCCAACATCCTCTCGAAGGCTTCACACAGTGGTGAGCCCAGAAGCAGGATTGAGTACGCCAATTTCACGTGGCTCGGGGAAACAGTGCTGAATTCGAATTGACTGGAAAGCCAGGTGCGATCCTCCACCATCATACGAAGTCGGAAAGCCATACGCCCAAGTTCGCGGTAGCGATATTCGTCCTCGTCTGCGCTGTTGTCGAAGTAAGCTCGGGCGCGGTTGGCCCAGCTCGCCATGATGAACGACGAAGCTCCAGCTAGGTGAGCATCACTTCCTCCCCGAGACTGAAGAGACTCTAGAGCAACACGGTAAGGGCCGGTCCAAGACAGGACAAGGTCCGGTCGGCTCTCCTTGTCAATGACCTGGCTGGCAAGGGTAGAAAGGAAGTTTGACAGGTCGCTGCTGTCAGTGCTCTCAGCAGAAGCAACCATCTTCTTCACGTGCGAACGAAGGCGAGAGATCGCAGCGCTCATATTGCCAAGAACTTCCAGGGCCATGTTCTTCACAGGGGCAGCTGTTCTGTCCCCTTCGAATAGTATGATCATCGATGACATGAGGCAGCGAAGAATGAGCTCAGCAGCCGGCCAGTCTGGGGAGTCGAGGCAAACCGTGAAGTCGTCGACGCAGAGATCTAGAAGGTTGCGGTATGGGCTCTCTCCCGACTTGCTCGACCCCGCAGCTCGTTGCACCAGGAAATTAATGACCAGGGATGCATTCCGCTGAGCATCCTCGCCTAGTGGTTGAACGAGTAGGCCGAGGTCCTGCATTGCAACATCCGGTTGTTCTGCTCCCTGGCTCTCCGAATTGATGGATGACGTTGCTCTGGGTTTCTTAGATGCGGGCGCTTGCAGCTCGTCGACATCGTCATCAGAGCCGTTGTCGATTGCTCGCATCATGTTAGAGCGGCGGTCTTCGCTAGACTTGTCAGGGCAAGCAGCACTTGCTTGCACCAAACGCATGACCAGCGCTGACACAGGCTGGACACTGCCTCCTTCGGACAGCTTAAACTGTCTCGAGCTCTGCTTGCTGGCTGGGAGTTTGGAGAGCGATGTCAGAATTTCGTTGAGAATGCCCTGTCTCTGCTCAGGCTTGACCAGGAATATTTGACAAAGAGTGTCCATAGCTGCCGAGCGTATTCCATCGAACTTTTGCACTCCGGCGATGGAGTCTTTCTCGTAATAGGCGTTTTCGACAAAAATGAGATTAGATGAAACGAATTCGAGGGTGTTGAGTGAAAGGTCCGTGAGCTGAACCTTGGAGACCAGCTCGGCGAGCATGCTCAGAAGCTTCTGACAACCAACGAAGATGCCGGATATGTCCTTCTTGTACCTGACAAGAATCTTGAAGACGCTCCCGGAGGGGCCAGAGTTGCGAAACTCGACGAGTGGCATGATGACATCGTCGGCAACCTTCTGGAAGACCTTGATGCTGTTTTCAATGATGCCCTCCGAGTACAGCTGACGATCCTCCCTGCCGCCAGTAAGGATTCGCAGACTCGTCCTGGAAGCTCGGATGGCGGCGTCTGTTTTGGGTAGCTGTTGAATCCAGGACTCAGCAGACGTCTCATCCCAGTTCTTGTCGACTTGGATGTCGAGAGCGAGGGCATCCTTAAGGCTCGTCTCGCTCAGACGGAGGATTTGGGCGAGGTCTTCGACGGGGACCTGATCGAAGCGACTGAGCGAGATGACTTTCTGAATAGCTGTATACATCTTCTTATGTTCGTCACCAGTAATTGCGGGCTCATGATCCGCATTAAGAGTGACGAGGTGGTCGAAGCCAGGCTCAGATTCGAAGAGGCCTCGCACAGCTCTCTTGACCATATCTGTTCGTCGTCGAAGCTCATTCAGCGATGAATCTGCGCGTTGGCGTTGGTCGAGGGTCTCGCCTAGTAGTCCCTGGTTGATCTGAACGTCCTGCCGTTCTTTGACACGGGACAAGTTGTGAGGTTCGTCTACCGCCTCGGGGACTTCGACATACTGATCACGGCTGGAACTTGGGGCGGGGAGGTTAATGCTGAATGAGTTATTGGCAGGTGGCACGTGTTGTATTGAGGCCTGCGTTTGCATTGATGCTTCCTGCTGTGGGCCCGGTGGCAGCTGCTGAACAATAGGCTCATTCACCACGGGCTCAGATTGCGCCAACTGCCCAGGGTCGATATATGCTGAGCGGTCGAACGTGTTCTTGGCTGGTATAGAAACCTCCACTCTAGATTGGTTTACTTTATTGACCTGCGAACTGCTCGGGGGGCGTTGTTGCTGATGCTGGTACTGATCCGGCCGGGACGCATGGGATACAACAGGCGATTCCAACTTGATCTTTTCTTGCTTCGGGCCATTGGATATAGGACTGGCAGTCGGCGGTCTCGTATCCTTGAAGTAGCCACCAACCTTGTCGAAGAAGGTTTTCGCGCATGGTGAGAGATCGACCGCTATGGAAGATGCCTGCTGGGCAGGGGCGGCGGTATGCATCGGGACTGGCGTGAATTTGCTGTCTTGGTGGTCAGCAACCACAAGAGGCAAGACTGGATCCAGCAGGACGACGGAGAGAACGATGCTTACTATTTTGTCCGTTGCGGCAGTTTCAAGTCATGGAGGACGTGCTCGAGGGCCTGCTTTCCATTTTTGGAGAGGTGGCCGTGGGTCGTGGCTTCCCTATTAATGCTGTCAAGTTCGTTGATGGGAAGGAGCCCAGCCGTGGAAAGAGCAGACGACCCGGCACCCAGCATCGGCGTCGGTATCAAATCTACAACAAACAACCATTAGATAAACAGCCCATCGGATAGAGAAACACAGTATTATACGAAGTCGGCAACGCGACAAGGGAGGGCGCAGTGCAGCGTACCAGGTATAAAGGGGAGAGTCGTCGTCTGGGGGGAGTACGGAAGAGCTTCGCGAAACGAGAGCGGGCGCGATGTGTCGGGACGGCCCCCGTCGGGCGCGGGATGATGAGACGCGTGCATCTGGTGATAGGAATAGGCCCCATTTGGGGTCCCATTTGCCCCTGGTTGATGCATGTTGACCATGGAGGAGTCGTCGGCTCTGCTCTCAGGACTGGTCGCGATCCTGCATGATTGATCCGGGGGACCTAATGTTCGCCCAAAGTCGCATCGATGACGGGGAAACGGTTGGAGGCTCGGAGTCGGAGAGAGGGGTTCTATGAAAGCGCAATGTCGGTAGTATCAGCGTCGATATATATTCGCTCGGTCTGTGACGTGTTTGTTTTAAGCGATTGTCGTGGGTGCCATGGCCCGGGGATGGTTTGCAGCGTGAAAGTTGGTCGTTCAAGACGGCAAGCTTGGGAGGATGCGCGGCTACCACACGGCGCAACTGTATTCGTTCCATCAGGTTTACGGCTTATGGGGCTGCGGGCGGGTCTCGACTACAGGGCCAATCACGCTACGGTGCTCTGTACCTGGTCGATCCCGCGCCTGGAACGTCTTTATCTTATCGCTCTGGACAGCGACGAGTTTCCCTGTAAGCGGCGTAAATACAGCAGCATCATTCTCCCTTCATACTGGCCGGTATTTGTCCTACCCGGTACATGGAAAATGAAACAAAAAGAATAGCCACCGACACACAAATTCGTTCATATACAATGTCTGCCAGTCTCTTATTTGTATTTATGAGTCTATTTCAAGGTTTTATTGCAAAATTAACCCAGTGAGAAGTGGCTCGAGTCAAAATGAAAATAAAGCGCTGTTTCTAGGCATCAGTGTTTGTTTGCACTTCAAGTATCATTTGACCTGAAGAACATTATGCACTGTCTTTTAGCTCGTTCCTATCTCAATTGTTTTACAGTATTTCTTTTTGAGAGGGTGCTACTTAGTAGCCAAAAGTGCCGATTGATAAACATGCGCGGCATCCGTAGCCTGCATGTTGACCCTGGCCTGCAGTTATGCAGTGCTACTAGCACCAAGTGGTCTTGATACCTCTTCTTGCTCACTTGGCACTTGCGCGACATTCAAAGGACCCAAGCGCACCATTTATCAATACAGGATGCACATGTGTTAAAAAAAAACATTATTCATTGATCGTAAACTTTTTGAATCCCTTTTTATAACCCTTTTGAAAATAAGCCAACCCATTCCTTTTCTAAATCAACCCCAAAAAACAAATCATCTACGCAGTAGCAGCCGGGCCCTCGGGAATGAGAGCATACTCGGCCTCGGCGCTCTTCTCATGCTCAGCCATGTCGAGCGCAACAATGATGCTGTCACGAACGACACTGTCGGCGTCGTTGAGGAACTTCTTAAGAGTGTCCTCGACGCCCTCCTCGTCACCCAGGCTGCCGAGAGCCTCGGCGGCCTCGTGCCTGACCATGCTGGCCTCGCTGGTGTCGCTGAGAGCCTTGGTCAGGGCGTCCACGGAAGCGGGGTGGCACAGCTGGCCAAAGACAAAGGCAATCTCGTGGCGGAAGAGAGCAGACTCGTCGGCGAAGCCCTTAGCCAGGGCGTGGACGGCGGGGACGGCGGTAGGCAGGTCGGGGGGAGAGGCGAGGTCGCGCAGGGCGAACATGGCGCGGTAGCGCTTGAAGAGGGGCTTGGACGTGTCCATGAGGGCGGCACCGAGATCCTCGACCGTCTTGGTAGTGTTTGTCTCGGGCATCGGGGGAGCGGGGTCGATGGAAGCAAAGTCACTGTTTTGTTCGAAATGCGTCAGTCAGTCAAGTTTTTAAACCGCCAAGAGTAACCTGTTGGTAGGTTGTGCGGGGGTGGGAAGGAGGGGTCTGCTTATTGGCAACGTGCCTCTGGCGCAACTTCTCGGCCTGCCTCTCCTTGGAGTTGGCCCACTCGATCCTGTCGATGGCAATCTCGCAAGTCTCAGTGATGACGACGGACTCGCCCTCGCGGTCGCGGAACTTCTTGAGCAGGTCGAGGCTCTTGGCGAAGCCCAGGGCGCCCAGGGCCTCGGCGGCCTCGTGGCGGCACATGACGTCCTCGTCCAGGTCGGAGAGCGCGTCGCTCAGAGGCTTGACGGCGGCATCGTTGTTGGTCTGGCCCAGGCAGTAGGCGAGCTCGTGCTTGAGGAGAGCAGACGGGGACGAGAGGGCGGCCGAGATGGCGTCAATGACGGCGATGACGACCGCGGGGTCCTCTGACGTCTGGCCGACGTGCTTCAGAGAGAAGAGGGCCCGGAATCGGAGCGACAGGGCCGCCTCCTCAGAGCAAAGGCTCTCGCGCAGTGTGGCGATGGTCGTAAAGACCGAAGACGTCTCGGTGGGGGAGTCTGCAGCGGGAGCCATTTTGCTTTCCTCTTTTTCTTTTTTCTTATTTTGTGTGTGATGGTCTTTTAGATGTAGGATTTGCGCGCGCGTTGTGTAAGAGAAGCGTTTTCTTTTTAGGAAATCTGCCCCTCCTCCGATAATCCGTATCGCCGAGATAAAAGAAAAAAAAAAATTAGGTGGGTAGGGGACCCTGCTGGAAGGTGGGGTGATTTGACTTAAACAAGAGAAAAACAGAACGGCGCTTTACACATAGAAATGCAGAATATGTAGGCAGTCGCTTGGGGATTCGCAAGGAGAATGCGTGGATTACATGGAAGAGAAAAGAGAAACAAAAAGCCATGTGGGCTCTTCAACCTAAAAGTCCTTTCTGTGAATTGTAGTTCTGTCATCTCATTCTTCAACTTTGAGGGACGGGAACTTTGAAGGTCGTATTAGTGGCATCTCTGTGGAACATGTGCCCTGGCCCCTGGAGCAGAGGGGTATAGGACAAAATAAGTCAGCAGTCTATCACAGTTCATTTGACCTGGCTCTTCAGGGGTTCTATGGTCTAACGGTTATGACTGCGGATTCTGATTCCGCCAGCGAGGGTTCGACTCCCTCTAGGACCTTTATTTTTTGCATTTCGTTTCTTTTTTCTCCCATGATTTTCGCCTGTGATGTTTTGATATTTTGATTCTTTTGCTTCACCAGCATTTTGGTTCCCTTTTTTTTGTACTCTTTTCATATGCTTATTTAATGAATCAAGGGCCATGTGAGAACATACACGTCTCATCCCGACATTCAAGAGAATGACATCAAACGGTGAACCTCATCCCTGTTAGTGCTACATGAACAAGGCCCTTGCCCCCCATATTTATTGAAACGTCAAGCCAGTATTCTTAAACGGAATAAGAGCCAGCACAACAGCAGGAACATAATACCCCGTGCGAGTGACGACATCATCCGTCAACAGCCCTACAGACCCGCTCTTATGCTTGGAGTTCGTCTTTCCAAAGACGGCATCGTCAGCGTGACCCAGCTCCACGCCCTCACGTAGCAGCTTGGCCGTCTCCTCGGCAAGATAGTACGTTGCCGTGCGTGCCTTGCCCACCCGCCCATCCTTTCCGGCGACGACGACCCAGGCAAATGACTGGATGGGTCCACCACCATCCTCTTGCTCGACGTGCACCCCGCCCTCGATGCCGACCCAGTAGTCGGCGTCGGGCTCCGCGGCCCTGGCGTTCTGCACGCGGTTCACGGCGCCCAGGAGCGTCTCCTTGTCGGAGAAGGGTTGGTCGGGCACGCCTGACGGGACGCTGATGCCGCGCACATTGTATGTTGCTGGGAGGAGCTGCGCGAAGCCTTGCTCGGTAGCGTTGATCTTGGTGGGGTTTTTGGACGATACGATGACCGTGGTGGGCGTCGACATGGTGGCGTTCTTTCCCTCTATTGTTGTCGTCTCTCGTTCTTCTTGTTGTCTTTCTTGTCGTGGAAAAAGTAGCTGTATATGTAGAAAGGAGAGGGGGCAGATGGCTTGGTAATGTTGATGATGGGGTGTAAAGTGCGGGACCGCAAGATGTGGCGGGACCCCACCATTGACACTGACCAGTGCCCTTCATGTGCCCTTGTGTAAGTGCCCTTTTCGGCGCCAGAAGTGACAGGCTTTCGGTCTCCCATCAGAGAGGGTGTACGCACCCTCAGATTATACCTCCCTTTCTCTTGCATCGATGACCTCGGCACAGGAATGCCATGTCCAGTGCCCAGATGATACAGAATCGACGACGTAACGAGCAAGGCGGCAGATCAAAGGTAGAGAGATCAACAGTGCATTGTAAGACTGGATCCCGCCCAAATTTTCAATTTTCAAGCACTCCGCCATACTGTATTGAAGGTGCGTCTATATGGCCTCGATAAGTCTTCGAGGGGTGGGGAGATATTCCTCGACTATATCGAGTAACACAGTAACGATTAATATACATGCCTTATTATGAGCATCGTCTATACTACCATCTCTCCGCTACTTCGCTGTTACATAGTAGACCTTATCGCTGACTGACCTTGCTATCTCTTGCGCTCCCCAGGCTCGTTTTCTACTACATGATCATCCGTGCGCCGCTTTCGAGTTGTACGGGGCTCCACCAGTACCAGACCCCATTCCTCATCCCGATACTTCTTGCGGACGACGCGAACATGCGTTTTCTCGCGTTCAACGGCCTGCCGGAGCGACTCTTCTGACATCTCAATCGCTCGCTCCCGTGCCGCGGCGGCATCCTCAAACACCGTGTCCCAGTTGTAGGGGTCTTCCCACGGGGTGTTCATGGCCGTGTACCGCATTCTCAGGGAGAGGTACCGCCCAACCTGCGAGCATTGGCACGTATAGGCGTAGTCGACGGGCATCTTTCCCGAGTTGTCGCACCGCGCCACATCTACACCAGGCTGCTCGCATATGCGCCGCATGACGTCCACGCAATCGAGCGTGGCGGCCCAGTGGACGAGGTTGCGACCATGGTGGTCGCGCTGATTTGCGTCCACATTGCCCCGCGACACAATGAGGAGCAGCGTATCCTTGAAGCCCGCCTCGGCAGCCATCTGCGCCGTATTCATGCCAAGCCTGTTCTTCAAGCGTGTACTGGCCCCGTGGTTCAGGAGGACCTCGCACGACTCGGTACAGCCCAGCTTGGCGCCGTAGTGCAAGGCCGTCCCACCCGAGTGATCGATTTGGTCAATGTTGACGTCGTCGCCGAGTTCTAGCAGCTGCTCCGTCATCGTATGCCAGTTGTTCATGGTGGCGTGATGCAAGAAGCTCTTTCCAGACTCGTCAATCTCGCGTCCAATATGTTTGTACCCCGTCTTGGGGAGCAGTATTTCCACCAGGCCCATCTGCCCATGCTTGGCAGCTGCGATGAGCGCCGATACATGGCCCATCTCTGGTAGAGGAAAGGCCTCAGAGCGTTCAATGAAGGCGAGCGCTACGCTCTGCAGACCCCACCATGTAGCCAGGGAGAGTGGCGTTCGCCCGCTCTTGTCGGTAAGGTCTACACGGATCGAGGGCATCTGTAGAAGCCTCCGAACGAGCTTGACTTTTCCCCTCGTGGCTGCAATGTGCAGTGGCGTGTAGCCAAGGGTATCCTGCACGTTGGGCTCAACACTCGGATCGTCCAGCATCTCAATAGCCGTCTTCTCGTCAGCCAACTCCGCGACAAGGTGCAAGGCCGTTTGGCCCCGGTCATCTGCCAGGTTTTTGTCAAAGGCATGGTGGTTTAACAAGGCACCTCGGATGTGTAATCGATCTGGATCCAGGGCTATCCTCAGGTTGCAACGCCCCCTGGGCGGGAACAGGTTCGGATCCGCACCGAGCTCAAGGAGAAGTAGCACCGTGAGGGTATAGTCCTCATTCTTCTGTGAATTTTCACAACAAGAATTCAAGATTGCCCCGCACTTTCGGGAACCCCTCTTGTCGAGGTCATATCCGTGTGCCACAAATGCCCGAATGACCTGGTGGCACGTCTCGCGATCTAGTAGATTCTGTGGCTTCAACGGGCCGAAATAGTGATTGAGAAGCTTGTGCAATGGTGAATTGTAGCTCCCCTCAAAGTAGACGGATTGATCGCAGTCGGAATACTCTAACCATAGCGAATGTTCCACCCCGAGCGTGGAGAGATGGGTCAAGCAAAACTCGGATGCGTATGACCTCAGCACCAGTCCCGATTTGCACTCTGCGCATCGAATCGTCAGTAACAAAGCTCCTATTCGACATATGTGATATTGTGCGGGAGGAGTATTACTTGTTCCACCCGGTGCCACATCACTTAGAGCGCCCCAATTTCGAATATATGAGACGCAGATCTTTGTCATGGTCTCCTTTGCCCTGTACAGTATTTCTGGACGCTCGATTTGCCATTTCTGGACCAAATATTCCTTGAGCGAAAGGTGGGAAAATAGCACGGTACCACCATCGTGCACAGTCACAAGTTGTGGAAAATTCCTATCAATTGTGCCACCGATATTTCGAAAAGGCTCGATTCCTCGAGGATCAATGGAGCCAGGGGTTTTGGATATGGCAATGGCCAGAGCTTCACTGACCTCCGGCTCGGTCAGGGGCCTCGCAGCCACAACCAGAAGTGATAGGAAGGTCCACATGTCCTTCCGCAGAGCGGGGTCAATGGGATCGAAGATCCTGTCGTACAGCGGGTTGATTCCAGAAGGAGTCAACTCCAAGTCGTGCAGCCTCTCCTCCAGAATATCGTCGTTCCAGAGAAAGCCGTGAGTGAAGCTTTGCCATGCCACCGTGGCCCAAAGGAACATGCCATCAGCCCGAGCGGTTATCTTTTCGACAATAGAGTCGCGCCCTCGCCTGGCGACAGCCGCGGCAAATTCAGCCTCTTTCCTGCAGTGTTCGTCGATTGAGTCTCTCAGGTATATTTCAATACCCCCCTCAACATGGTGGCGGCCGACAATGAGCTGATGCATTCCGGGGAACTCTGAACGGTACTGTGAATTTGGACGACTCGATAGAAGAACCCTGACGCCATGGCCAGTTACCGATCGCTCGTTGACGTAGGCTATTGTCTGATTCAGGCCAGCGACCAGGCAATGGCAGTCCTCAGGGGTCAGTTCCTCGATGGCATCGATGCAAATAAAGGTGTGCTCCATGCAATTCATGGCGAGAACTTGCTCGAGTGCCGCCCATAGTCTCTCAATTTCGAGTTTGTAGGTGAGACGGAAGGTTTCGCGGACCATTAAACGGTTACGGACCAACACCTCTGCTTGTGGATGGAGCAGAAGGAGCTGATGTAACAGCGAACGAAGCACGGTTGATACGGAAGTTGACAGTCTTTCGTTGTAAGAACAGAAAAAGCTCGCACCGGCGGCCGCCAATGCCCCCATGCCCTGCATTCGATGGCCGGCCAGGACCTCCTCCATGACGTGACGAACCATCACGCTCTTCCCAAACCCCGGTGGAGCAGAGAGAAGAAGGATCTCCGACTGGGGTGATCTAAGCCATCTCTCGAAGGAAGCATCCTCGAAGATCCACTCACATGTTCCGTGATGTGGCTGACGGTGTCGGAGCTGTAGCGTCTTGTAGTCGACACAGAACAAGGCTTGTAACAGCTCTTCATATTCTTCACGAGTCTCTAGTAACGATCCTGAATTTATTTTCAGTACGACATATCAACGTAGACGATAGGGGTAAGGCATACTATTTACTAGATCTTTTATTGAGGACCAGACGGGCAAGTATCGATGGGGTTTCCGCGGCGAGCAACGCGTGAGACCACGATGGTCTTCGTTGACAGGGATAGCCCGCTCATTTGGCAGACTTAGAATGGCTGAGAAGGGTTCAACGATCTATACCATCACCGAGTTAGTTATCAGAATTACCCTCAAACATGAGCTTTGTTGCAAGAAAAATTCGGTCAGTGTATGCCAAGATGGATGAGGCCAGACGAACCATAGTTCCCGTTGTTTTGTGCGGCTTTTGCTCGTAAAAAGAGACGACCGAGATGCCGGAAAGAATTTCAGCCGACATTCTAGTCAGATTGTCCAGAAGCCGTGAGTTGGTTTTCAGCGTGTTGAGCAAGTCGGAACGCACGTTGCTTGCAAAGCTAGCAGCGTTAACCATTCGCGACAAGATGTGAGCTGCCGACGCGCTTCTAGAGCCTCTATGAGGTGTCCCAAAGAATGCAATGCTTGATGTGCACTTGAGAATAGCATTGTAGCCATCCCGTTTCAGACCCGCCATGATGAGAGCCTGTTTGATGACCAACCCACCCAGACTGTGACAGAGGAAGATAAGACGGCGATCCCTCTCGAGCGGGTGCTCTCTGTTACAGATCAGGCGAAGTAAGAGGTCTTCGGCAAAGTCTGCGAGGTGAAGGGTGCTCGTACTGGACGACAACGCCGAATCGTATCCAAAACTCATGATGCGCGCGTTCGGAATATGGTCAGGCAGTGAATCTCGTAGCCACAGGTGGCCATCTTTGTCAGTCCATGTCTTGAAGGCATCGCCGTTGAGGCCGTGCAAAGCGACGATGCTACAAAGGGACCACAGGTGTACGTTATTAGCTCATTGTGCATGTTACATGTAGACGTCAATACTGATGATCTCTATCGCCCCAACTTACTCAACATTGCAGTGCTCTGGGTTGTATCTCTTAGGGTAGAGAGTGAATAAGCCATGCTTCTCAGGTGCCTGACCTGACGATCGCTGTCCGGACCGCATGATGGAAGTTGGCATTTCTCGCGCCTCTGTTTTTCTCGGGTGGCGCAAGTCATCCTCTTATATGCAGGGTTAGTTCTACATACATGCTTCAATACATGTACTTCCCCTCAGTTTTGGGAGACCTCGCATCAGCAGACAGCGACCTGGCAGCCTATCAGTGAGTCGGGCTGACACGTAGGCACTCCAGACTTCAGCCATCCATATATGTGATAATAGTGGCATCGAAGGGGGCACTGTATCCTACTAGTCAAGTTTTCGGTACGAAACATTGTAAATTGCACTTTTGTGTGGTGCAGGTGAATGAAGACATGGAAACATATAGGAGTTCGGCTTGGGCGTGCAGTCAACCAATCTACACAACCCATCGACTTGCTCAAGTATCATCGACGTCTTGACAGATCCATGCCGCTATTTATCAACGGCGAAACAGAGTATCTGAGTCTCATGATCAGGAGATACCAGGAGCTGTTTCGCTCTCTCTTTTCTTTCGCGTGTCGCATGTCAACCGGAACGGTTATGTGTGTAGTAAAGGACGCGGCGATCCCTAAATTGGCAGAAATACACGATATAGTAGGTGCATCGCAGCAGCAACTACGAATTCACAGAAGAAGAATTACCGTCGCATGCAATGGAGGACATGGATGGTGAAAGGGGGAGTGCACCTGCCTCCCCTGGAGAGTGGTCGATCAAGCCTTCCAGTATCGGCCAGCGCACGTGATTGAGAACCTGAGGAATCAAACTCTGTCTTGTGAAGAATTGCAAAGAATGAGGACACTTTGTAAAGGAAAATTGAGACGATTCAATGTTTACAGTATCAAATAAAAGAAGAAGTGTCCGTAGGACGAAAGGGGGGGAAATAATTAGACAATAATAACTAGACTTCATTCACTGTTAACCCCGCCATTTGGAAGTTCAACTTGGTAAGCGGGTTATTAGCGCCGCCGGCTTCGCTCGCTGGCTGACCCGAGCATTATTAATGCCCCGGCTGGTGTCAAAATCGCCACTAGATAGGAACGTCCAACGTCAATTCCAACCCTCCGATAACTTGCAACATACACACAAACAGATACACAATTGCCTCTCCGACGTTGGAAACCTACATTTCTTTCCCACAGAACCACAACGCAGGATAATATCGCAGCACTACCAACCCCATCCACGTCCGACACTCGTGCATCATGGCACCATCACTCGAGGAGCCTGAGCGGGCCGAAGATGTCTTCAAGAACCCTCTAAAGCAAAAGCCAGACCTAGTAGCCCCCGAACCAGAGCACTGCCCGGGTCCTGAATCACAGCAAGCCGGCAAGTCGGACTCGTGCGCCGGGTGTCCCAACCAGGCGGTTTGCGCTTCGGCGCCCAAGGGACCCGACCCCGACATCCCCGCTGTGTCAGCACGGCTAGAAGACGTGAAGCACAAGATCCTAGTGCTGAGCGGTAAGGGCGGCGTGGGCAAGAGCACATTCACGTCTCTTCTGGCGCACGCCTTTGCCATCAACCCGGACAGCAACGTGGGCATCATGGACACGGACATTTGCGGTCCCAGCATCCCCAAGATGATGGGCGTGGAGGACGAGACGATCCATGTTAGCGGCACGGGCTGGTCGCCCGTGTGGGTCATGGACAACCTGGGCGTCATGAGCATTCAGTTCATGTTGCCGAACCGCGATGACGCCGTCATCTGGAGGGGCCCCAAGAAGAACGGCATCATCAAGCAGTTCCTCAAGGACGTCGAATGGGGCGACCTCGACTTCCTCCTCGTCGATACACCCCCCGGCACCAGCGACGAGCACCTCAGTGTCAACTCTCTCCTCAAGGAGAGCGGCATCGACGGCGCTGTCATCGTCACTACACCGCAGGAGGTCTCGCTGCTCGACGTCCGCAAGGAGATCGACTTCTGCCGTAAGGCGGGTATCCGTATCCTGGGTCTCGCTGAGAACATGAGCGGCTTCGTCTGCCCCAAGTGCAAGGGTGAAAGCCAGATTTTCCGTCCTAGCACGGGAGGTGGCAAGGCCCTGGCCAGCGAGATGAACATCCCATTTCTTGGAGCGGTGCCTCTCGACCCCAGGATTGGTATGGCCTGCGACTACGGCGAGAGCTTCTTTGACTCTTTTCCTGATAGCCCTGCTTGCCTGGCCTTCAAGCAGGTTGTCAAGAGTCTTGCTTCTCAAATGGGACTCGACAAAGACCAGGTGCTTCCCGAAGAATAGATTGACATGATTACTCTATACGAAAGAGTGACACATTCTTTTTGGGAGGGGTAGATATTTTGCCAAAGTGTGCACTTTTCTCCGCTGCATATTATTCTTTCCAAGAAGAAGAGGGAACAAAAGAATCACCTCAACGACGTCTACAGCAAACACACACTATCTAGCTTTCCAACTTTCCAGGGATCTCCTCGAGATCTTCAGCAGACTCAAGGTCAATCACCCTCCCTACCTCGCTAGTATTCCTCATCAACTCCTTGGCGCCGGCGTACAGCATGCGCGACTCGGCGTTGCACGTTATGGGGAGGTAGTACAGCAGCACATACGGCACCGACAATCGTCCGTCCGGCTACACCAAGACAAGTCAGAACAAAAGAAGAGAAGCAAGGGAGATTCGGGGTATTCATTTACCATTGTGAGGGGGTAGCTCAGGAGCACATATCGCGGCGAGTGGTCAGGCAGGTCCTCTGCAATCTCATCGAGGGACGTGTACACGACCTTGTCCTCGTCCTGGCGAATCTCGTGCGTGTTCTTATCAATCAAGTCTGGATGGAATATTTGTTCAGCGGGACGAGCTCGGTTTGTGGGATTCGTCTCTTTGTGCTACACAACACATACATATAACTGCCTGGGGACCCTTGGCGCGCGAGGTCGTGAGACGGAACTTTCGGAGGTGGTCCTTGCTCTCGGGCGAGAAGGTGTAGAGTCGAGATTCGGACGCCTACCAAGCGCGCGCGTGCGCAACGTTAGCCAGTGTTTCGATCCCACCCCTCCTGGGCTAGACTGGACTACAATAGTCCTCATTATACATAGAGCATAGAAAGGAGTATAGGTTGCATACCATTTTGGTTTATGAAGACACTTATTGACCAGTCCCTTGTGTCGTGCAGGTTGCAGATGCTGGTGTGTTGATGGGAAGCTGCGACAGGATTGCCCCGCGGCGGACGAAACGTAACCCCCACCTACCTACGTATTCAGTAAGCTGTGGTGCTTGCCAGGCTGACAAAATAACCCCACCAAAGACTGCACATCAACGCCCCGGGCTTCTGATTACCTTTTTGTGTCAGACGTAGTCAGCACAGCACCCAATGGCGTCATGACAAACCACGGAACTACATCACTCAATCTCCTGTTCTTTCTCCCTCTCCTCGCCCCCACACATACATAAACAGCATTGTCACATTTGCCGAGATCGGAATTATTTCCCACCTTCTTGGCCCTCCTCTTACTCATGTTCTCACGCATCTCACAAATTACGCGCCATTTCACACCGTCCCTTATATCCACGAGTACGGGGAAAAGACCAGTCGTAACACCGGGTAGCATCATGGGCGGGACCAACACTATTCACACGGCGGCATGCCTGATTATCGGCGATGAGATTCTTGGTGGCAAGGTAAGATGATCCAGGATATTGTTCCTTTTTCTTTTTCTTTTTCTTCTTCTTCTTCTTCTTCTTCTTCTCATTCTACAACTTCAAGAGCTCAAACATTTTCTGACATGCTATTATCTAGACGGTTGATGTAGGTTCCCACGGAGCATGTCTAGACCTGGCATAGCAGCTATTGACTGTATTGACGACGCAATGGTAGACCAACTCGGCGTACATGGCCAAGTGGTGCTTCTCCCAGGGAATAGTAAGTTTGAGATATCACCCCAATCTTTTGTTTCGAAACATGAAGCTTACTTGGTTGAGGAAACAGAACTTCAAGCGCATCGAAGTCATTGAAGATGACGAGAGCGAGATTATCGAGGCAGTCCGCCGCATGAGCGAGCGCTACGACTTTGTGGCGACGAGGTAAACTATTCAACGACGATCTTATAAGACCAAGAGCACATACTGACTTGATTTATACTTGGAAAGCGGCGGTATTGGTCCTACGTGAGTATAGCCTAACCCCTCCCCTCCCCCTTTCATTACCTCGTCCATGTTGCTAATGTTCACAGGCACGATGACATCACATACCAGTCTATAGCCAAGGCGTTCAACCTCCCTCTCAAGCTCCACCAAGAGACTTTTGATAAGATGAAAAAGCTCAGCAAAGCCAGGCCTAACGATCCCCCCTTTGACTGGGACGACTTCGAGTCGCCGACGCTAAAGGCCAGGCTGCGCATGGTGGAGCTGCCGACGGACGAGTCACGCGACCTCAAGGATCAGTTCATCTTCCCGCACGACGACATGTGGGTTCCCGTGTCAGTGGTCAACGGAAATATCCACATTCTACCCGGAATCCCGAGTCTGTGTGAGTACTTGCCTCCTTCCGAGCTTTGATGTTACACATGCCCCAGCCTCTACCCTATACACGAGCGAAGGAAACAATGGAAACTGATACACCGAATAGTCCAGAAGCTGCTTGACGGGCTGAAGCCCCATTTGGCTTCGAGACTAGTCGACCCCGAAGGCAAGGGAACTCACAGGATTATGGTGGCGACGCCATTGCCTGAGAGCACCGTGGCCGCGTACCTCACCCAGCTGGCCGCCAAGGTAGAGGGCCAGGGCGTCAAGGTGGGAAGTTACCCGCGATGGGGCAAGAAGAGCAACACAGTGACTTTGGTCGGACGGTAAGAGCTTCTTTCCCCCCTGACTAGAAATGGGGAATTATGACTAACAATCATCTGTTTTGACAATAAGGGACCTGGCGCTCCTTGAGAGCCTGGTACCGGATGTGGAGAAGAATGTCAACGGCAGACGTATCCAGACCGAAGGCGAGGATGACTCCGAGGAGGAAAAGAGCACCGGGGCATAATCATACCGAGTGTTAGCAATACTGGGACAAGAAGTGTTAGCTTTGCGAGATACTCATCAGTCAAGAGAAGAGCACCCTCCCCCACAGTATATCGATTAGGTGTTGAAGGTTATTAGGGCCAATGGATGATGAGGGAACATTGCGTATGGACAAACGTGTACAACATCTTCAGCTGCTTTATTCATATTGATGGAAGATTCCGTAGGCGACCATTAGTTGAATCCCAACATACCTATCTACCAGTTCTGGGCAAGAATTGCACTTTCGGCTACAGGAGTCATTTCACGCATTCGATAGAATGTAGCAAAGACACTCCTTACTCCTTCGAAATTCGTGCGATTTTGTGCAGAAAAAGTGAGGCGAGTACATGCGTATGCGGCCGTCTAGTTCAAACCAAATTGCTACGAGTACATGTACGTCACCAATGCACGACCGACTGCATACTATGTACATGTAACCAGTGTCGATGTGATGTGAACAAGAATGAGGGGCCATCATGCTGTTGGCGTGTGTTGTGTGATAATGTATGTGTACCCGTCGTATATAGCTTGCTTCTTTCATCTATACCCAGTACCCCCTTTTTGTCAATACATGTAGTAGATATTCAATCTCCATACATTATCCTACTCATGATGGTAGACTGTCTGCCGGCCGTGGAGTTGTCAGATCCAGCATCTTTTCGGCCGATGGCGGCAAGCAGGGGATGTTCGTCATCATTTCTACTTCCATGATCCCAGAAGCATTGTGCAAGGAGGAACAGTTGCTTGGTAA
Organism: Geosmithia flava; assembly: GCA_900188565.1. Classification (NCBI taxonomy): domain Eukaryota; kingdom Fungi; phylum Ascomycota; class Sordariomycetes; order Hypocreales; family Bionectriaceae; genus Geosmithia; species Geosmithia flava. The sequence goes on from FYEV01001789.1 coordinate 338,112, forward strand.
CGGCTACCAGGGATTGCCTACATCCCCTGTGAGAACGGGCACGAATTCCAGGCGCAATCTGCAAGTCCTGAACTTGAAACAGGCAGAGCACAACGCGATGAAGACGAAGGCGGCGGACCGGGGCACCACGGACGCAACGGCACTGTATCTCGACGTCATGAACGACCTGGCTGTCGCCGAAATGGAGCTCCGTCAGGCACATTAGGAGGCGCGAGAACCCTTCAACGGCAAGCCAGCGGTGCCATATGCCACCATCAAGGTCAAATACAAGCTGGCCTGCAGTTTCTTGCAGGTCGGCAGGTGTCAGTGCTACTCTCCCGGGGATGAATACCAGGAGAAATGGACGGCACGCAGGGAACAGGACGACGGCTCCCTAGATGGATGTGCGTGGCAATCGTGCGCCATTGCGCGCCAACCTAAAAATGAGTCCTTGGATATGTAAGTCATTACATGAGCCACGGCGCACCAGACGCACCAGCAACAGAAGTAACGACAAGGCATGAGAGTCATTCTATAGCGGCAAAGTCCAACAGGCCGCTCGCGGTCCTCGGAAGGAGGAGTCAAGCTCACACGTCGAGAGGAGGAAGCCTGACGGTAGGACACCAAAGATGGAACGGTGGTACGAGGCCTTGAAAGAGAACCTCAACTCAGCCACATGCCTGTTTAGGGAGCTTCGTGACGATTGTGAGCAAACGATGGAAGCTTCCCCCCGGCTACTCCAATCGATTCTGGTAAAAATGTCCGAAACACTGGAGGTACAAGGCGTCATGCGCAACATGGAGGAGATCATGGAGCTCGATAAAGAAATCCAAGTCATGTATGCTCTCCGTGATGCCGGAGAGGAACCGGGACCGGGACCGGGAGAAGGGGAGATGACTGACGATGAGTAGGCGGGTGAGAAGAAATGAGTTTCAGAGGTCAATCAGTTCGAAGGCCACTGGGGAAAGGTTCGGGAGCCATGGGAGGTTGTAGATGAGCGTGGCCATGGTTCAGTCGGTAGTGGTAATACTCTGTGCGAGTTGTCGTGCCGAGACGAGGTGGGTGTCTCTCAGGTGCTGGGAGTGTGGTATTCAGATTGTGATACTTGGGGGTATATGAAAGGTGGCACATTTCGGCAATGGGTATGGTTACGGTTACGAATGGTATGAGGGACTCAACAAGACGGACTCTACGATAGCCGCGCTATTCCCACCGTTGAATAGTATATGACTCTTGCACGTGCACATACATGTACGAGTACTGACACACGGTTGAATCCCAGGTAGTATTGGTGTTACTATCCCGTACTGAGGCAGTCATAGCAGTGCTACTTATTCAAGGCTCGTACGAGTATTCATACACCACGACGTCGGTCATCCCATGACTCGCATCTTGACAGCTTCCTAATAGCAAAGAGCGGTTGTCTAATTACGAGCCCCCCCCCCTCCCCCCTTCCAGAGCCCGGGAAAAGAACAGGCTTCCAGAAAAGACATGGACTGGGGGTTGGTTGGTTCAATGTTGGGTTGGGTTGGGTTGAGGTGGATATCTACGGAAGGTATTACGGAGTAAGGTGTAGTATCCGTGCCGTATTACGACGTATTACTCGTCTCTGTAATACCTGTATACCGTATTAAGCACACGGGTACTACGTCGTACGGAGTTGAGGACCATACAAGCCACCCAGAAGAGTTGTTGATGTACGGAGTACTACTCGTACTACTACTACTACTATGACATTGATGAATAGGGGGGACCGGGGACTACTCGTACTAGTACCCCGTAGTCATACAGATAAAACAAAACAAAGAAGAGGAAAAGAAATCAAATAGAAAAAAGCGGATGGGGGAGGGGATGGGACCGGACGACGGAAGTTGAGCCGGACCCTCTAGGCTCTGGTAGTATTGCGACGTACGAGTGGATATCTTGTCATGTTAAAATTAAAAAAGGCGCCGGTAGTTATTTCATCTCCTCTCTCTCTCTCTCTCTCTCTTTGTCTTTTGTTTCTCCGTTTCTCAATTCTCTCTCCGTCTTCTGGTCTGGTGGTGTCTTTTCGTTTGGTATTTTTTTTTTTTTTGTTGAAATGATGACTCGTATCATTTCTCTATTCAGGGCCATGGCCGTGATGAATCCTCCTCACCTGTACTCCGTACTCGTACCTGTATGGATACCCGCGTCGCTAATGATGTTCAGTTGACAATTGGTTCATCGTCATATCTGTACAGGTCGGTC
>FYEV01001789.1:341974-372831 GCA_900188565.1 Geosmithia flava
CCATCCCGTCCTCCTTCCCTCCTTCCCTCTTTTGGTCCTTCCATCTCCTCCGCCTTCCTCTCCTTCTCTCGCTCTCTTGTCCTCCTCTCTCTTTTCCTCTCTCTCATCACCATCCCACCCCCCCTCGTCCCATCAACGTCGCCCATTTTCCGACGACCGTTTTTTGCCCCCCCCCACCCTCTTCGACAATCCCTTTTACGTCGTCGTCTTTTAACGCGCCACAGCTTCTCGACGACCTCTCTTTCGTGTCTCTCTTCTTCCTTCTCACCGGAACCCGAGACACACCAACTCCAGCCACCAAAAACGAACCCAACCCACCAACCCCTGTTTTCCCGGCGCCAGTGTCATTCTTGCCCATTTCAGCCTTGGGAATACCTATTCAATCCTCTCTTCTTTTCGCCCCCGATCAAAAGAAGCAGCAATCAGCAGCTAGCTGAACCTCTGCTCCTCCGCATCGATCCAAACTACACAAAAAGCAACATCCACATATACACACAGTCACAATGGCCACAGCAGCTGCCAAGGTACGGCATATCGAACAAGAACAAGCAGATACTACACACAAAACATGTCCCTGCCGAATTCGCCTGTGCACCTGCGCGCGCGCGCGCCGCACGGCGTCATTCAATCCCCTCGCCTCCTCCAATCGGCTGCATTGCCATTTTCGTCGCTTGTTTTCTTTTTCTGCTTTTCATCATTGTATCAGTGTAGCTGACAATATGCTTTTCGTCACAGTTCCTGCGAGAGTACAAGCTCGTCGTTGTCGGTGGTGGTGGTGTCGGTAAATCTTGCCTGACCATCCAATTGATCCAGAGCCATTTCGTCGACGAGTATGACCCGACAATTGAAGGTGAGCATTTTTTTTGTACCCATCTTGTTAACCACATCTAGAGATCGGATAGGAGCTAACCTTCCCCAGACTCGTACCGCAAGCAGTGCGACATTGACGATGAGGTCGCCCTTCTCGATGTTCTCGATACCGCCGGTCAGGAGGAGTACAGCGCTATGCGCGAGCAGTACATGAGGACTGGCGAGGGCTTCCTGCTCGTCTACGACATCACCTCGCGCCAGAGCTTTGAGGAGATTACCACTTTCCAGCAGCAGATTCTCCGTGTAAAGGACAAGGACTACTTCCCCATGGTTGTTGTTGGCAACAAGTGCGATCTCGAGGGCGAGCGCGAGGTTTCCCGTCAAGGTTGGTCTAGTCCCTCTACATGATTTTCTACCCTCCAGTATTGTTTCCTCTCTTGTATCGGACAGAATCCTAACATGTGCCACAGAGGGTGAGAACCTGGCCCGCAACTTCAACTGCAAGTTTATCGAGACCTCGGCCAAGTCGCGCCTCAATGTCGAAAAGGCCTTTTACGACGTCGTTCGCGAGATTCGCAGGTACAACCGCGAGATGCAAGGCTACTCGACTGGCAGCGGCGGCCCCAGCGGCCTGAACGGTGGCAACAAGCAGATGGACATGGAAGATGGTGATCGCGAGGCTGGCTGCTGCGCCAAGTGCATCGTCATGTAAAAAACTCCAAGGTGTTATCATATGCGCGCATATCGGCACCCGCACCCGAACAACACAAAAACACAACTACAAACACACCAAAGCACACCCCATTTACATTGACAGGCGGCAGGATTAGGAAAGGAGCAAAAAGAGATATTTTTGGTGAAGAGATACCCGCGGGGGCTCATTTGACGATGAATTTTCAAAACGGCGGATGATTATACCACCTATTTTTTTTTCATTATTTTTTATCTGCGTGTATACGCGAACCTTGCGGAAAGGAAGGCAAGAGACCGAGACGAGACGGTCGAGGGCGCAAAAAGAGGAACATAACAGGGAACATGACATATATAGGCACAAAACGCGCGCACGCACGCTTGAACACGGAACACGAGCGAGAAATCGTTCTACACTTTTGTGGTATCTCAAACGAGCGTCTTTCTCTTTGACGAAATGTCGAGAGACGCGGTTATGACGAGGGAAACCGACTTTGGTACAAAGAGGTTCTTTGTTGACTCTGTCTAAGCTTCTTTGTCCCTGCTGTTCTTCTTTTCCCCCTTTCTTCAATCTTTGTCTTTCCCTTTGTCTTCTTTTCCGTTCCTTTTATTCTTACATCATGTTCATCCATTACGACCATGGAAACGCCAACCGAAGAGCATTTCCATTGGCAAAGGGGGGGGATCCATGTATTTCCTACAACTTCTTTTTTTTTTATACACTCTCTTCTTCTTTTCATCGTTATCCCCTATTTCTTCATTCTATTTTTTTTTTGTTATATGGTTACTTGACAATGGATTTTGTTTATTCTCTTCTTCTCTTCGCTTCTTTTCTAACCTCTTTAAACAACTTCTTCTTTTTTTTACTTTCCCATACTGGGTTTCTTTCTCTTACTTTTTTTCTTTTCTTTTTACTCTCCTCATGGATCTCTTTATCATTTCCTTATTTTGTCTTGTCTTGTGTCCGAATCTTCTTTTTTTTTGTTGATGTTGCATTCTGTCTTATATATACTTTTTCTCATGTCTCTTCAACATTACATAGCAAGAGTTGACTGACAAACCTTTGTGTATCTGTAACAAACAAACAAACAAAAAGCAAGTTTAAAATGACTCGAGGAAATCTGATGTGTAATTGATAAAGGACGTGTTGAGGGTCACTGTGGCGTTGGTTGTGAGTAGGTAATGGTAACAGGACTGGCCCCCCACGCACTCTTGATATCAGATCAGCGCTTACCTGTACCCTGTACTAGCTGGCAATACAGATATTCTTCTTCAGGTAGACGATGGGGACCCTGATCGTCTCATCTGTCCCATCGACCTTCCAGAGAAAGGTATCCTGCTCCTCATCCCGCTTATATTCAATGTCGCTGCCGCTGCCGTCGTCGTTGCCGTCGTCACCAGTACTGTCGACCAGGGGGATGACGTCGTATCCCTGATGGACGTACCAGTCCTGGGTGGTGCGCATGGCGTCCCGAGAAGGCCTGGAAAGACCCTTGGCGTCGTACGTGACGGCCTGGTAGGCGTCTGAGAGCTGGAACTCGCGCGCCATGGTGTCGAGGAACATTGTTTTGGCGTTGTGGGGGGGCGACATGGCGGTTTGCTCGGTGCGGGACATGGCCGCTCGGCCTAGGCCTCCTGCCTGGATGGCCCTGTGGTTGAGTTAGCTTCGTCTCTTTCTCTTTTGGTGTGTTCTTTTATCAATCGTGTCTCTCAAGGTTTCTTTCTGTGTATGTTGTATATCTCTTGTGTTTGTGAAGAGGGGGGGTAGATATGATTACAAACGAAAGAGGGAAAGGCGAATACGGGGGAGGTAACAGAAGAAAAGAGCGAATGTACCAAGATATGTAAAGTGACGTGATCTGCAGAGTGTGCGCTGGATCGAGAGAGAAGCGCGTCGCCAGGTCACGGCACACTTGGAGTCCTATATGGCCGATGGGGATAAAGGGTTTGTGTGTCGGGGTACGTGGTGTGTCGACAATGATCTCGGCAGTGTCCTTGATTTCAGTTGCCTCCTGTCATCGTTTCATTAGTACTTCTGGTACTGGAGTAGTGATGATCTCGGTGGTAAATGGAACATACAGCTGGATACTTGATCGTGTGCTGTTCTAGCAGCTTCTTTCCATCGGGCAAGTCATCTGAGAGGACCTATTTTCAGTCAGTCAATCTGGCTCTGTCCATTCTTCCATCATCATCTTCTTCAAAGACTCTTGTCTTCTGAGCCCAAAATCTTCTCTTTGTAAAAGAACACCCTGGAAAACAGAGTGCTAGATGTAGCCAGGGGGCGGGGGCGGGAAACTCACAATCCAATACATCATCTTGGTCATGGAGAGCTGCTTCTCCTTCCACTCATCCACCTCACCAGAGCGCCATCCGCAGGCCAGTCTCTGCTCTAGCATCCTCTGCCAATGAGCTTCATTGATAGGATCCCATGGTATCAGGTCGACTTTGGTAGACATCTTGTAGCAGTGTAGTGGCTATAGCGTGCTAGTGTGAGTGAAAGTTGTAGTGTCTTTCTGGGCTGTCTTGTTATTATCTCAACTATAGGAGAAGAAGAAGGAGAAGAATGGAAACAGCTTCAATTGCCGTGCTAGTAGGTAGTAAATAAAGATTTGTGTAACCAATAGGCTAAAGCCGTCTGACTCACCGTGATTATCTCCAAATCATACATGATACAGGTACACACATGCACTTAGGTGCTACTACCTACTACTCCGGCAGTAGTAGTAGTAATCAGTTTCCATGTGATTCGATCTCCATCGCCCTTGTCATGTCTCTCACGCCCTTTCAATTCAAAGAGATCGACATTGCTTATCTGTGATTCATCTACGTTTCATCATTCATTCAACTTCTGCTGTTCTGCATCTCGTACATTATATTACTGCTGCTTTGCTTCCGTCATACCTTCGTAATACAACTCTCTCATCTGAAGACTACTACACATTTCTCCCCCAATCAACTCAGACATCTACCTCTTTTGTCATGTCGTGGAAATTTCCTTTTTTTTTGTTCTTCTGTGGTGTCTTTTTTTAGAAATCTACCTCGGTTGAATTTCCTTCTATTCTTTAAACACCTTGGCTATCAACCTGAAAACTGGAACTTGGCAGCCTCGAGCTGTCCTAGACCGTCACGGGGGGCCACGTTCCGACGACGATAAGCATTCGTAAAGTCCTGCAGAAGTACACGCACACCCCTAACACCTCCATCCTCGGGACTCAGCTGCAGCTTCTCCCTGATCTTGGTCATGAGGCGCTCCGCCTCGATCGGCGGCATGGTGCCCTCGGGCAGCATGTGGATCGTCTGGGATACCCACTCCGTCGTCTCGGCCGGCAAGAGCTCAAACAGGGACAGAAGGACGCCGGAGCCGTCGGCGAAACAGTCGCGGGGGAACGTGATCATCATGCCCGCCATGACCTGCTTCACCAGGCTGGGGCCGTGCGACGCGAGGAGCGACCGCACCACAGCCTGCATCTGCGCCTTGGCAGGCTCCGAAATGTGCTCGCTCGTCGCCGGGTTGTTGCCTCCGTAGGACAGCAGGTCTCGGAGGAAGTGGAGCGTAGAGGACAGCGGGTCGCGCTGCTCCAGAGTCAGCGCGTACACGGCCGCCTCGAAGATGGGTGCCATCAGCGGCGACGGGAGGAGACGCTGCGAGTAGTATAGCAGCGCGTCAATCATCAGCCGGAAGAAGTCGTCGATCACGTCGGGAAGCTCCTTGGGCTGCAGCTCCGTCATCACCCGAAGGAAAGCCGTCGTCTGCGCCTCGAAGAAGCTGTAGATGTTGTCCGTCGTTCCCTGGTCCACGTGCTCACGCTCCTCGGAGAACTCGCGCAGGATGGCCGACGTCACCCACAGGAAGCAGCCCTCGCGCGAGGCTGCGAACCCGGTCGCCAGCTTGTTGGCCATGTCCGGCAGCATCGGCGAGATGGACGTCCGGTACGAAATGACCATGTTACGCCAGCACCGGCACACCCGCTCGCAGATGGGGCTGAAGTTAAGGAAGTTGTCGAGAACCGTGGCAAGGATCGGGAATACCTCCTGCCAGTACTTGATGGCCGGGTTCTCCTGGCCCGGGTTGACCGGCGGCACGACGTTTTGCACAAACACAGTGATGAGCTGGAGGTGGTCTAGATACACATATAGTCGTTAGCTTTAGCTTATACCTTTATAAATAAAGAGGGGGAGAGTGGTTGTTATTTAACTCACCAGCCAATGCCAGTTTGCTATCCTCATCGGTGGCGTTGTTGGCCTTGTCCATCAGCCTCTGGACAAGAGGTCCGCAGTATGTCTTGAGAAGGCGGTACGTCTCCTCGACGGGCTGCACAGCGACGACGCTGGCAACGCCATCGGTAATCTCCTCCTTGCTGACGTCGGGAAGCTGGTCGAGAACCGAGTCATAGAAGGTCTGCAGCTGCAGAACCTGTCCGCTGAGGAGGTGCTTGCAGTCCTGGCAGAAGAACTTCATCGACAGGGCGGCAGCGCGAGTAATCTCCTTAGAGTCTGACGAGAAGGACGAGACAATGTAGTTGAACTGGGGCTCTAGGTACTCGGGGTGGGCGGCCGTCCACTCAGTGTATCGACCCAGCACCATGATAGTGGCGAAGCGGAGCTTCTCATGGTTGGGGATTTGGACGAGGAGTGGCATCAGCTGGGGCAGCACGACACTCTCGTCACGGTCCACCATCTTGCCCAGGGCACGCACACCAAATATGGGCGCCTCAAGCTCCTGCCAGTGCGGCACCGACGTCTCCGATGCCTGGCTGGCGTACTTCTGCATCCACACCTGGATCGACTCGAGAACCTTGTTAAGGCACTCGGTCACACCCAGCACCTCGCACGAGTCTTTGAGCGTGTCGCCCATGTGGTGGCGAAATTCGCGGAACTTTTCCTCCTGCTCGCGGTCTCCGTCAAAGAGGTCCGTTTCGTTGCCGCTGTCGGGCTGGGGGTAGCACAGCTGCTTGAGCAGGATATCCACCAGCTTCGAGTACACCTCAGCCAGAGCCACCCTGCTCTCAATGTACCGGTCCAGAACGAGGTACTGCTTGAGGTCGTACCAGAAGTTGAAGGTAAACTCAATGACATCCTTCTCTGTGTCCTTTGCGGCGCACTGCAGAACGGCATCGACCAGAGGCTTGAAGTGCGAGGGCTGGCGCGCAATAGCAACCACCCAGCACTCGGCCGCCGTCGCAAACACCTTTGTCAACGCCTTGAAGCGCTCCGTATCCTCTTCCTCGACCACCTTGTCGATCTGGGATCCTAGCGTGATGATACGGGGGAAGAGAACCTCGATGACATCCTGGCTCTCGTCGACATCCGCCGTCTCCCTGAGTATGGTGCAGAGGCACTCGGCCGCTTCCTGCGTGCAGTCGTCGCCCGACACGCCGTTGAATACGATATCCAACAGTGGTGACTTGACAATGTTGGCAACGGGTACCTCCCTGAGCCAAGAGGTGAGGCATTCCATGAGCTGAGGGTTCTGCGCAGCGGCAGCTGTTGGTGGAAAAAGTCAGTGTCTGCAACGTAAGTATATAGCAGGACAGTCGGAAACATACGGGAAGATTGTGAGTAGTTTATCAGGAGTTGCACGACATGGTCGGCATTGTCGGCCAGCAGGGCCTGGGTCCGGAGCGCCAAGTCCTCTTCCTAATTCGATATCACCATGATTAGACATGTCCCTTTTCTTCTCTCTTGTCCTCTTTTTCTTCTTCTTTGCCCGCTGCTGATAATCCATCATCGACCGGAGGGGGAGTCGGTGGCGAAGAGAGAATATCGGTTCAAGCCGGCAAGAATGTTTGGCGCGTTCCACGTACAGAGAGGGTGATTTTGCGACCTTCGGTCACCTCCTCGGGTAGAACCCGCAGGAAGTCGAGTATGGCCGCGTGGCTCTCGGGGCTGCTGCTAAGCGACGAGACAACGGACGGCAGGACGTCGTTCCAGTCCTTCATCTGGATGGCCAGAATGGCCAGGCAGACGGACAGCTGTACGCGGATGGGCTTGGGCCCGGAAGCGTAGCGCTGAAGAAGGACGAGGATCTGGTTTCGGAGTGAGTCGAGTTCGGCCGGGGAGACCTGGGTGGCCAAGTCGTAGGTGATCTGGAAAGCGAAAGGATGTCAGCTATCTTGACAAAGTATACACACTTTGTCACCCCTTTTATCCCCCCTTACCTTTCCACGGAGTGTGATGGCAGCAAACAGCGTAGCCTCGGGCTCGGCCTGCTCCTGAAGGATGCCGATTGTCGTAGCCCAGGAGCCTTTCTGTATAGAGTTAGGATCGTCTCTGTTTGTATGGGAGTTGTCTGGTTCTGTGCCCGACATACCGACTTCTGGAACCGCTCCAGGTACTCGTGAGCCTTCTTCTTGCTCTCCTGCTCACCACCCCGCATCGTCATGACAGCGGCCAGGACATCGGCGGGCGCAAAAGCCTCGCCGTCGGCGTTGGAAGCCATGGTTGCACAAGTCTCGAAGGCGAAGCGACCGTCGCGTATTTCTATAGCCCAAGGGAGAGACCCTTCCGTATTGTATTCTCACGAGTCGAGGCGCGTGCGGGCGCATGCAAAAACAGAAGGTATGATATGATGCTTTGCGGCAGGCTCGTTAGGGGTCGCCGCGCGGGGAAAAAAGGAACTGGGTTGGATCGGATCGCGTCCTAGGGCCGGGTCCCGGTCGTCTTTTTAAAGGAGTGAGGAGAACAGAGAAATGTAGGCTGTGATGCGTGTCGCAAAGGTTTCTGGTCACACAGAGTAAACCGGTGGAGGGGGGGGGGGGCTATGAAAAATGAGAGGAAGAGTATAATCAAAAGCGTGACGCCCACCAACGTCGTTGAAGTTGGATGTCTGCTACGTACTTCTCTCTGCTGGTACTAAAAAGCCCATGACATGTGGAGCCGGGCATTGGCGGGGCAAAATCACAAATCAACCCACCAGGCACAAGAGGAAGATTGCGGCGGCGGCGACACGGTTTTTCCACTTCCGAAGGGTCGAATGATGTGACAGAAATGAGGCGAACAGGATGCAGCACCACGTAGGCGAGATTTCATATTGTACGATAAATTTCTTCATAATGGCTTCTATATTTTATGGGGGAGTTTATATGTTTTATATTGAAGTTTTAATACGTTGAGTATATGTGTGTCGGGAAATTCATCGGAAAGATGGCTTATAGCTAGTTCTACGGTTTATATCTTCATGCAGGGCTTTTTTTGTCACCCTATCGCCGGTGCAGGCACGACACGGGGACGGCTAGATTCGAGACTTTACTCCAGGTCATAGATATGACAACAGCTACTCTTGGTAGCGTATAGAGTAAAGGGAAGAAACTCGAAAGGCCGTCATTTCATCCACTCCCCCGCCACAGCCATCTTGACGTGAACACCCCTCTGCCCCGCGCGGGGTGAGGCTGCGGGGCTATACTCAACGAATGGTTGGGTTTTGGCATGTTGAACGCTCAGTAGTTGTCGAAGTAATCACCTCGGCGCTGTCTCCCTGATCTTCCCATCCCCCAGAACTAGGCCGTGCAGACAGCGATCCAGGTCTCCAACGGGAACCTCTTGACCTGATCCAGGGGTCAAGAGCTGCTCCGTGAGGCCCAGAGCGTAAAGCTGCAGGGTGCTGTCCTGGTCTTTGGGGATGCCCTGCCTCGCAAGGTAGCGGTTGAGGAAGAAGTCGTAGAAGCCCTTGCCGTGACCGAGTCTCCTAACACGACCGACCTCATCGACATCAAAGGCGACGCCTGGGAGGAGCATCAGGTCAATGGTGGTGGCAGACGTCGCATCCGGCGCACCGCCGAGGATACGCTCTCGACCATCGACTGTGGTCGGGTCGATGCTGGGAATGCCCCAGCGATCCCTCTGGAGCGTCTCGTAGTCATTCAGGCTGCGGAGATGGACCATGTCCATGACACGAGCCGGAGTGCCCGGTGCCGTCTCCTGCAGAGGAGACTTGTGGAGGTAGGGAACAAAGACCTGCTTGCCTACACTCAAGGCGTGACGGACAATGGCGTCAGTCTGCACCTCGGCGGCAGGCATGGACAGGTAGATGCTTATGCGGTGTGCGTCCTGGTATGGCTTGAAGGACTGCAGGGCGTCGAAGATTTTTGTGCCTTGGGTAGTATTGTAAGCGCTTGTTGGGCTTTTAACCAAGTGGGTGGTCTGCTGCCTTGAGCTGCCTAGAGCTGCCGAGAGGGGTTGAGGATAAGGTCATAATATCAAACGTACTCTGTGATGAGACGGAATCCTGAGTCACGCCAGCAAGACGCTGCTTCATGACAGCTCTGAGCTGCTGCTTAGCAGCCGTCAGTGTCGATGCCATGTTGCGCACACGGTGTCGTCCCGTCCCGCCTGTCTGTCCGGGAGTATGTGTACGAGTACGGGTACCTTGACCAAGGGTGAGACGAGTTGTTGGACAACAAGGCTAGGCAGGTAAGCAAGACGTTGCAGGGTCAAGGATCCAAGGATGGATGGATGGATGGATGAATGAATGAATGGGTGAGTGACTCTGAGTGAGTGAATGAATGAATGGTGGTTGTGGTGGTGGTGTCCACTTTTCCAAAATCCTGGTTGGAAAAGTCTTGGCCATTTAGGCTGATCCAAGTTCCCCCACCACGCCGCACGAGTAGCCAGACGGCTGGCTGGGGGGCCATATCTGTATCGTACATGATACTGGGCCCTGCTGGCTGGCTAACTTGCTGCTGGCTTGCTGGCTGATGCAGTGCAAGACACGGCTGGCAACGCGTGGGGCTTGAATAGGTACATGTATGTATGTCGGATTACGTCGTTTGATGCGACTCATGGTCGTTTCAACAAACGTACATGGGCCCAAAGTGTGTCGTGTCACCATGTGCAACGTATAGCACGAGCAGGAGTAGTAATGTTGGCGAGATGATTCGCTCTCTTGTTCCTGTCAGGGCAGAAAGCACGATGCACCCCAGCGGCGTCGTGTCTCTCATGTTGGGACTATTACACAGTCTGCTATTCGTACTCATCTTCGTAGTGTTACGACCTTGTATGTTGCGTCTTGTTGCTGATCTACGAGTAGCACTGCTAGTAGTGCGACGTAGCGATACATTCATGATACATTGCCGAACAGACAGACAGTATCTGTATATGTAATCAGCCATCTGTACCACATTTCACCTGTACGAGATACATACCGCTATGAGCGGTGGGGAAAGATGTTCGGGAAGGAGCATGGTGTTTGATCGAGCGCGCCTTCCCTGCGAAAATGCAATTTGTGTAGACTCTACACCGTACAGAGAGTAGTCCGTATTCTTCTCCCATTTCAACGTAATAGACGGATAACGTAACTCAGGCTGTTAACATATACTGAATCACGTGCGTTGCTCTGTGACATCACGACTACGGCTGTGTTATCATCCGAAATGAGCAACTGCTTTCCATCATTACGAGTACAACACAACATAGACATGTTAATATATGCGATACCTCTAGCAATGCGACGTAATAATGCTCCGCAGTCCTGGCGGTATCAATATCCATATCTGCACTGGCACTTTCCGTTCGACAGCACCCACCCACCCGTCCTGATATACGGAGTACTCGTCAGTCTATATTCGTATTGTCAGCTGCGAAGAGTACTAGTAGTACGAGTATTACAACACTACAACAGTCTACGGAGTACCACTAGCATCATTTACTAGTGCCAGGATAGTCGCACATCCCTGCACTGGGTCAGAGACGAGAACGAATAGTTTTGATAGTATTAGCAAGTCTTCTTCATTAGTTTCCCGAGACAAACATATGATTACGTCGTATGGAGCATCGCCATTGTAGACTATTATATTATTTGTAGTATCAGAGATGCGCAGGATTTGAATATATGCAGATCGTCTCAGTCACACTACGAGTACTCGTACTACTGCTACTACGTCGTACCCGTCCCCTGCTCCCCTGCTCACTCTACCTATCCCCTGTTCTTTTTCCTGCTGGGGCCAATGCACCGTCTACCTGCACCGTCACCGCACCTGCATCTTTCCATCTACTACGTAATCCGAGAATCCTTCGGTACACTCTCCGTACTCGTACCTCCAACGTACTCATCCTTACCAGTACTACCAGTAACTACAGAGTACATTCAGGCTGCGATACTAAGAGAGTACGAATAGTACTCGCTCGAGTAGTAGTAGTAGGGAGTGGACCGTGTCAGCCAGTCTCACATTCTCGACAAACCAACCGACTTGATTCGGTTCATCCCTCCATCCCTTGGCCCTTCTTGAGGAATCCCCACACAACCAACCGCCAAACCCGTTTACCCACCATGGGTCCGTCGAGTCATCACGCCGACTCGCCGCCGCCCTCGCCTCATCCCGAGCCCCCGCCCAAGTCCTCCCTCTCCCCCTCCCTTTCTCGCTCTGGTCCTCACTCGCTTCCCGTCGTCGTCTCCTCTAGCAGCGGTAGCGTCACCAAAGAGAGCAAGAACGACGAGAACAAGAGCCAGAAGAGCAGCATCCAGCAAAGGGACCAGAAAACTGCTCCCACCACCGCCTCCACCGTCAAAAATCGCCTCAGGGCCAGGTCAAGGTCAAGGTCGAGATCCAGCATTGGCTCCACCTTGGCGCATTCCCTTCTGCACGACGACGACGCCGTGCCGCTGCAGCCCTTGCAGTCTTTGCAGTCTCTGCCAAATCACCCCGGGCCACTCCTCGTCCCAGAGTCAGACGCCTCCAGTCCTGCCCAACCTGCCACCGAGACACATGCCCGCACATATTATAATCACTCGTCATCCTCTCCTCCTTCTGTCCCAACGCCGTCTTCAACTGAGCCACCCCACCATGGTCACCTACAGTCTTCCGGCCACGAGGCGATAGCTTCCCCTCCTCTCGTCGCCTCGGCTGCTACTAGTACTACTGCTGTCGATAATATCAATTTGTCTTCCGCTGCCGTCGACGCCGCCGACCCCGACGACCCCGACGCCATGGCCTCACACCGGTCGCCCTTCCTCGCCAATACCACTGCCGGCCAGCGTCTCGACGGACCCTACGGTTCCCTCTCCAACACCCCCAGCCGCGATGCTTCTCTCGATAGCGATGACGACGAGCACTCCGCCGCCGTAGACAGGCACCATGCCCTCATGACATCGGGCACTCTCCGGAGCAATGCCTCTACTTCGCACCGCTCCATGGTCTCACGGGCCTCCTCTCGGATGTCCGAGGACCTCGACGCCTCCATGCTCGTCTCTGGCATCGAGGGCCGTTTTGGTATCACCGAGGCGCCCATGGCCGAGAGTGTAACCGGTGCATCTGACGCCTACATGACCGACACCGATGACGATGTTCCGCTTGTAGGAGGGGCAGACACCGATGATGAGTCGGAAGCCTCAAATAACGACGACGAGAACTCGCCCCACGAGGCCGTCCGGGCTTCAGTACCCCCCACCGACGACACCACCCTCTCCATAAATACTCCTCGCATGTGGTGCCTCTCTGTCCTCTTCTCCATCCTAGGATCCTCGACCAACCTCTTTTTCTCCCTCCGCTACCCCAGCGTCGCCATCACCCCCGTCATCGCTCTACTCCTCGTCCACCCATTGGGTCACATGTGGGACCTCCTGCTCAAACGCTCTCACGACCCCAAAGACGAATTTATCGAGGGCCACCGCACCCCATCCGCTCTTGGAAGCCCTCGTTCCTGGCGCCTCTGGCTTGCCCAGGGACGGTGGAATGAAAAGGAGCATACATGTGTCTACGTGAGCAGCAATGTCGCCTTTGGATTCGCCTTCGCCACCGATGTCATTGTCGAGCAGACCCAATTCTACAACCAACCCGCCCCCATCGTCTACCAGATCCTCCTTACCATATCCACCCAAGTCCTGGGCTATGGTTTTGCGGGCCTGGCCCGCCGCTTCCTCGTGCGCCCCAGCGGCATGATCTGGCCCGGCACCCTCATGTCGGCCGCCATGTTCGGTACCCTGCACAGACAGGACAACAAGCCTGCCAATGGCTGGTCCATCAGCAGGTGGAACTTCTTCTACATTGTGTGCTCCGGTGCTTTCCTCTTCTACTTCCTCCCAGGACTCCTGATGCCGTGTCTGAGCTACTTCAATGTCGTCACCTGGTTTGCACCCGACAATGTTGTCGTCGCCAACCTGTTTGGCGTGTCGTCCGGACTGGGCTTGTTCCCCCTGACCTTTGACTGGGCCCAGATCACATACATTGGCAGCCCCCTACTCGTTCCCTTCTGGGCGGCCGTCAACGTCGTCGGCGGTCTGACTCTTGTTATGTGGATCATTGCACCGATCATGTACTACACCAACGTTCTGTACACGTCGTACATGCCCATCATCTCGACTGCCGTCTTCGACAACACGGGAAATCTGTACAACGTCAGCCGCATCCTGACGGACGAATTCGTCTTTGACAAGCAAGCCTACCAGGATTACAGCCGCGTCTTCCTGCCCATCACCTACATGCTCAGCTACGGCATGCAGTTTGCCGGCCTGGCCGCCCTGCTGACGCACACGGCCTGCTGGCATGGCAGGGACATCTGGACGACGTGGAAAGAAGCGCTGGATGAGGCTCGTGACGAGGAGAAGACGGCCTATCAACCCGTGTCAGCGGGATCCGGCCAGATGCTCAGCGAGCCCAGCAGCAGCGGCACCAATGGTGGCGGCGACCCCCTATCCAGATCGACGTCCCACGGCGACGGCCTCCTCACGCGCGAGGACATCCATAGCCGCCTGATGAAGCGGTACAGGGACGTACCCATGTCGTGGTACCTGGGCACATTCGTGTCCATGGCGGCCATCGGCATGTTCCTGGTAGAGTACTACCCGGTACACCTTCCCTGGTACGGACTGCTGCTGTCCCTCAGCATCGGAGCCATCTTTTTTATCCCCAACGGCATCATCATGGCGGTGACGAACCAGCACAGCTCCATCTACCTCATCTGCCAGCTGATCTGCGGAGCCGTGTTCCCCGGACGGCCGATAGCCAACATGGTGTTCGTAACGTACGGGTATATTTCGTCAGCGCAGGGCATCAAGTTCGCGTCGGACCTCAAGCTAGGCCACTACATGAAGATACCGCCGCGCACAATGTTCACGGTACAGGTTGTGGCGACGCTGGTCTCGTCGCTGACGCAGATTGGCGTGCTGAACTGGATGTTTGTTAACGTCAGCGGGCTGTGCACCTCTGAGGCCGTCAACGGCTTCACCTGCCCCATTGCGCGCGTGCACTTCAACGGGTCCATCCTGTGGGGCGTGGTGGGCGTCAACGAGTTCTTCGGCCCGGACGCCATTTACCGCGCCCTGATCTGGTGCTTTCCCCTGGGCGCCGTCCTGCCCATCCCCCTATGGCTGTACGCCCGCCGCAGGAAGAACAGCATCGTCCGCAAGATCAACCTTCCCGTCGTCTTTGGCGCCATGGGCTGGATCCCCCCCGCCACAGGCCTCAACTTCTCCGTCTGGGCTCTCGTCTGCTACGTCTTCAACTTCCACATCAAGAGGCGCGCCTCGGCCTGGTGGGCTAAGTATACTATGACCCTCAGTGCCGCCCTCGACTCCGGCCTCGCCATCGGCATACTCGTCGTCTTCTTCGGCTTCATATACCCCGGTTGGATGAATGGCTTCTCCTGGTGGGGCACCGAGATTCACAAGCAAGGCTGTGACTGGCAGGCTTGTTCGTATGCTACACTCCCGCCCGGCGAGCACTTTGGTCCCGACAAGTGGTGATAACATCGAACCCTACTTGGTGCACCTCTTTTCTCTCTCTTCATTACATTATAGTAGAACATGCATGCATACGCATATACATTTCATGGGCGTAATTATTTTGGTTGTTTCTTTGGGGTTCTTATTTTTTTTGGGTGTTCTTTGTGTTGGGACTGTCAGGTCTTGGTCATGACACCCCTTTTGGATAATAGAGGTAGCAGAGTCAAAGCTCTCATTTCACGTATGATAACGAATAGAAACATGATTTTCTTTATACATTGCTGTGACACATGACGATCAAGTTCAACCTGGTCGATACACTCTGTTTTTACTGCTTTAAATTGACTACACGCGTACCCGTAAATCTACTGTACAGCTCCAATGCCGCCGGGTGGATGGTTTTTTATTCTTCATTTCCATTTGCTCCTCTACCAATACCAAGAAAGGAAATACAACAAGGAGCTAAGAGACTTGGGGGGACTTTCTAAAGTCCTTATTTCTCCTCCTCCCATTCCGGATTCTGTAAACATGTCAGTCAGTCGTTGAACGTTAAGAGCGGGGTACAGGGTAAGAGTGGTTGGATGACATACCTTGCGCAAAATCACCAGACCCTCCAATGTGCTGTTGAGGCTAATATACTCTTCATCCTCGAGCTCGGCACGCTCACCGTACCCGAGAAGCACGGGGGTGCTCTGCGTCTGCCATCCCGTAATCGTCTTGGGACGACCAGCCTGTCCGACGACGTCGACGGCCTGGCCGACGCGGACGTTGACCTTGAGGGGCTGCAGCTTCTCGTCGAGTGTGACGAGGAAGCGCGGGTGCATGGCGGTGACGAGGTAGTAGAGGAGGTAGTGCGAGTCCGACGTGACAAATTCCTTGGCGTCGATGAGGGCGACGACGGTGGCCAGGAGTCCGGCGGCCGAGACGCGCGACAGCACCTGTCGGTCCGTGTGGAAGGGGTTGAGCGTCATGGTGCCCTTGCCCATGTGCAGGAGACCCTGGGCGATGCGCACCATGAAGAGGGCGTCCTGGTCGCGGTGGTAGTAGCTGGCCAGCTGGCGGAGCAGCTGCGCTAACCTGGCGTTGTTGGAGCCCGCACCCAGCATGCCCATGGCGAAAATAGCGTTGATAGCCACCTCCGGGTCGTTGTCGTGGGTGTACCGGGACAGTGTGTCGTACACCTTCATTTGGGGGTTGCTCGGGCTCACCAGGCCCATGGCCAGGGGCACAGCCTTGCGGATGTTGGGCTCGCCGTAGTGCATCAGGTGGCCAAACTGGCGAAGCACCATCTCCTGTCCAATGTCCTCGCCCATGGCCACCAGCGCAATGCCGATGACGGCGTACGCCTGCATCAGCTCGTCGCCCTTCTTGTCGTCCGACTCCTCCTTGTGTTCCGTGCAGATGTGCAGGAGCTCCTGGATCTTGAGCACTGTTCCAGTTCCCGCCCACGCACAAATCTCGGCGAGCACCGCAGTCGACTTAGACATAGGGTGCTCGATAGCCTTGAGCGTCTCCAGGATCACGTCGACCTCCTCTTGGCGTCCGAAGAAGAGCAGACCCAGGCCTAGAGCCAGGAATCGAGTCCACTTGTCCGTCAGTTGGTTCTTGCGGTCGTCATCCATAAGCGTTGTCACAATCGCCTCGCTGACCTCGGCGTGCGACGAGCCCACGAAGATGAGACCGCACGATAGCGCTGCCATGGCCGAGATCTGCATGCTCTGGCTCGAGTCAGAGATGAGTGGGAGCAGAAGCTCGAGGACATCCTCCTTGTTGGAACCGGCGTACGACAGGCCCAGACCCATGATGGAGGCTGTCGAGACGAGGGGTGACTCGTTGCTCAGCTTGTTAGAGTCTCCCAGCAGGGCCAGGGCGGGCTCCGAGTCTATGCGCACGCCAGAGTTCATGATACCAATGGCAAGCATGGCTCCGGCCTGGATCTCAGGCTCGTTGGCGTACGTGTACTTGTCAATCTTGTCGAGGCCGTTCTCAATGTCCCACATCATAAGTGTGCCCATCGAGGCAACAGTCGACAGCATGCCATCCGACTTGGTCTTCCAGACCCATGACTCCTTCTCTCCGTCCACGAGCATCATCTTGTCGTTGCCGAAGCCAGCGTTCACAAATGCGTTGACAAAAGCAGCGGCCAAGTTGTGCCTGGCAGAGTCTAGGTTGGTCATGCCAGCAACCCGGCTGCTCTCCAGGTGGCTCTTGTAGATGTCCTCGGTGGTCTTGGGGTCCAGAATGTTGAGCTCCTTGCCCAAAGACTTGAAGTGCTCCGACAGACGCTGGTTGCTCAGGCACTCAATGTCCTCGCTGTCCTGCTCGTCCTCGTCGTCCTCCTCGTCCAGGTCGATGGCAATCTTCTGGCGGGCGATGAGGAAGCCAAGCTGCTTCTTCAGGGAGTGGTCCTCGGTCTGGGCGTAGTCCGACTTGATGAGGTCGACGTCGTGGAGGCGAATGGCGAGGACCATGGCCTGAGTGTACTGCTTGTGCTGCAGGTAGATGGCGTGGGCGGTACGCAGGAACGTGTCATTGTCGGGGTAGGTCAGAAGGTTAACCATACTAGCCATGTACAGGCATACCCTGGCGTATGTGTTCTCGTCGACAAACTTAGGCATCTCCTCGATGATCTCAAGCTCGCTCATCAGGTCGACAGCGTCAGCCTCTGCATTGCTCTTGATGAAGAGAGGCACCAGCACCAGGGCGAGATCGATCAGGTCCTTCACGGGCTGGTCCTCTGCGACCCTCTTTCCGTGAACCTCTCCGATCTCGAGCGCCAGGTGTCTGACGTATTCGTGGCCCCACGAGGCAATGTCAGACGAGGGCGCGAGCAGTCGGTAGTTGAGCGTATCTTGCTTATCCTCGTCCGAGAAGGTCATGCCGATGACGGAGAGGACATCAGCGAGGGAAGTCTTGTCGTCGCCCTTGGGCCACTCTTCGTACAGCTTCGTCAATGTCTCGTAGTGCGGTCGCAGGAACTTGAGGGGCTTGGGGACCGCAGTCATAGATGACGTCGACGTCTTGATTGCCGTCTTCATGCCTTCTATGGCGGGCTTGTAGAGTGAGCTGTCCGACTCCTGCATTTTTGTGTTAGTCCTTGCCGCATGCATCTTCGGTAGGCTTCTTTGTTGCAAACTAACCGTCAGGCGCTCAACCATCATATCCAGCTCGTTCTTGAGTTGCTGGTCCTCCTCGTTGAGCTCCTCCTCGGCAGCTGAAAAAGGGCACTGGTTAGCAGTCTATCCAAGGGAGCGGGGCGCCCCAAGTCCCTTGAGAGGACAGTAAGTAGCAAAACATACCATCCTTCTTGTCGCCCTCATCCTTCTTTCCGTTGGCGGTAGGCTTCTCCTCCTTGGCGTTTTCCACTGCCTTGCCCTTGCCCTTGTCCGCCGACGTGGGCTTGTCGCTGTCTGGGGGGGCCATGTTGACGTCGTCGGTGGGCGGGTTCCTCCCAAAGAGAGTTTCACCAAACAGCTAGACGCCGCGTTTCGGTGTAATAGTAGGGGAGAAGTGGAGGTTTCGTAGCGAGTTGTACGGAGGGGTCGCAATGACTTTGAGAAAATGAATGGGCGGGTTGTGGTGGTGGTAGAAAGAAGCACGTTCGATGCCGCAAGTTGACCCAGGCTAGCTGCCCGGAGCTTGGGTTACGTGACGCTGCTGCCGCCTGCTGCTACCTGTCGCCGTCGAGCGGGTCACGTGCAGAATTCTTAAGTAATCATGATCGCTAGAGCCAACAGGGCTGTCTGAGGTCATGATGAACGGGTCTCATAATAATGCTACTGCTAGCACTACTAGTGGTAACCTCTCTTATACGATGTACTTTATTTTATTTTGTTTTTTTCAACAGTAAAAACGGTCTGCTAGTTTTCATATTTTAAGTTTTGAATTCACTTCTCTTCCTTTTTGACTTGTATTGGATTCCATCATCTCCGGCCGACAACTGACCAACCCAACCACCCATGTCCCTTGATAAGCCAATTGTTATCGATTAGATACATATTGTCTTATCAGTGAATTTTCCTTTTATCCCCCACCAAGTTTCTCCCCACGTACACACATCCCAGTCCCTCCCAACCTCAACCCGATCGAGTTTCTTCTTTTTCTTTCCTTTCCCTCTCACCAAGTCTACCCTCTTTACACATATTCGCCATGAAGCTCGATACGCGAGCTATGCGCCATCTGGCGTCGGAGGACTGGCGTGTCCTCACAGCTGTAAGTAAACAAACAAATACACAGAGACCTTGTTCATTAAGACCCCTGCAAAAAAACTAACCACGTCCGGTGCTTTGCTTGCAGGTCGAGATGGGGAGCAAGAACCACGAGATTGTCCCCACGCCTCTAATCGAGAAGCTGTCCCGTCTGCGCGGCGGTGCCAGCGGTGTTCACAGGAGCATCTCCTCTCTGGCCAAGGTGGGGCTCATCGCCCGTGTCAAGGAGGCCAAGTACGACGGGTACCGCCTCACATACGGCGGGCTCGACTACCTCGCCCTTCACACACACAGCTCCCGCAAGGACGTCTACAGCGTCGGCAACAGGATAGGCGTGGGAAAGGAGAGTGACATCATGGTCGTCGCCGACGAGAAAGGCGTCCAGCACGTCCTCAAGATCCACCGCCTGGGTCGCATCTCCTTCCGCTCCGTCAAGTCCAACCGTGACTACCTCAAGAACAGGCAGTCCGCCTCATGGATGTACCTGTCCCGCCTCGCCGCCATGAAGGAGTTCGCCTTCATGAAGGCCCTCGAAGAGGCAGGCTTCCCCGTCCCTCACGCCATAGGCCAGTCCCGCCACACCATCGTCATGGCCCTCATCGACGCCTTCCCCCTCAGGCAAATCTCCGAGGTCCCCGACCCGGCCTCCCTCTACGCAGACCTCATCGCCCTCATCCTCCGCCTCGCCAAGCATGGCCTCATTCACGGTGATTTCAACGAGTTCAACATCCTCGTCAAGGAGATCGAATCAACTTCTACAAAGGAGGACGGCACACAGCAAACCTCGCTGCGCTTAGAACCTGTCCTCATCGATTTCCCCCAGATGGTCTCCATGGAACACCAGAACGCAGAGATGTACTTTGACAGGGATGTCGAGTGCATCAAACGCTTCTTCTACCGACGCTTCGGCTTCACCAGCTCTGAGCCCGGCCCCTTCTTCAAAAATGCCAAGAAGACGGTTGGCAAAGACGACACCCCGCGCTTGGATGCTGCCGTCGAGGCTTCTGGCTTTACAAAGAAGATGCTGAAGGATCTTGACGCAGCTATCAAGGAGAGGGGACCCAAGGAAGAAGAGGGGGCCCATTCAGATGATGACGATGATTATGATGATGACGAGGAGGAGGAGGAGGCCGGAGCTGGGGAGGATTATGGTCTCGAGCAGAAGAGTGAGGGCGCACCGCCCGTGACGCAAGATGATGGTGCCGATGGTGCCAATCCCCCTCAGGACAACACGTCCGGTGATACAAATAGCAAGTCAGAGGAGCTGAAAAAGGACATGGACAAGCTAGCTCTGTAGCAATGACGCACAAAAAGAATCTACATAATGATACCCTCTTGCATACCATTATCACGTTCCATAATTTTTCCGTGAGAATTATCCTTCACTTTGTGTCATGACTAGAAGGGAGAGCATGGCGTCTTGAACATAATCATGAAACCCTTCCATCGCAATTGCTACTATGTTACTCTCGTGACTTTTTTTTTCGTATTTCTTTTTCTGGCTTCCATAACCGCACCTAACCCCTTCGGATCTCTAAAGTACAAAAGCTCTGAGATAAACCATTACCGCATATGCATCAATCGTGTCTTGGCCTCCCCGGACCGTACAACTTTCCGTGACTGCAGAGCAGTTCTCTGACTCCCTATGAATGAATAGAATGGCTGTAAGAAAAAAAAAAGACGGGACAAAAAGCAATAAGTGAATGGCAGAAACACCAAAACAACATTCGAAACAACACAACTCTAACAACAGGTTTTTGGGACAGCAACCCCAAGAGAGCCACAGCCCACCTTTTTAATTAGAAACGAATATCCTTCTTCTTGGACACGGGTTTCTTTCCGGAAGGAGAAGACTGGGCGCTCGCACTCGCAAGGACGCCGGTGTTCTGCTCGGCGTGTATGGTCACTCCCTCGTCGAATTCCGACGAGGTCGGGGTCGAGACGCTTCCCGCCGGATCAGTGCTCGCGGTAGTTGCCGTCCTGCAAATACTTCGTCAGATAGTCAACAAGCTGGCCTCCATGGGACGACTCATACTGGGAATCACCAGGCTGAGATCCCGATGTCCCATGGTTTAAGCCCGTGTCTGCCTCATCACTGTTCTGTGTCAGCATATGAAGCGGTTCACATCACACTGTTTCACACACCTTCGGCTTGGTCCGCCACTGTGACGCCACTGTCCCTGTCGGCTGAGAAGGTTGGGGCTCATCCCAACGAGCGGGGTGCCATAGGCACCGATGTTATACTCGTTGGTGCGGAACTGGCGTCTCTCAGCAGTCACGCGCTTGAGCTCCTTCTGAGCGGGTGTATCGGCGTAACGAATGTTCATCAGCATGCCTTCTTCGCCGATTCCGACGCCGTTGAACTTGCTGATGATTTCGTCACAAACATCGCGAGATTCGAATCTGTCTTGGTGTTAGTAACGCACGTATCGACATTGCTCGACATTGCTCTAGTTCCAACTTACCGAGCAAATCCAACCCCGCGGCTGTTTCCCATGCTGTCACGCAAGATCTTGCTTGACAAAATGGTAAAACCTAGGAAAATTGTTCCAAGCTCCTATATCGACAGGTGAGATACAAAACATCAAACGTGGGCCATGTGGTAGCAGTGACTCACCACTTCATTGAGGGTCTTTGGAAGGTTGGAGATATACAGGTTAGTAGAACCCTCGTCTCCCTGAGATTTGAGACGAGAGTTGAAGGATTCCTATTTCAAGTCAGTTCTGGTCCAGAGTATTCAACCCGAAGTTGGCGGTACATACACGAGCGAATCCAACCTCATATCCTAGCCTGTGAAAACCTCGGATGCACATTTCCGAGTCGCGAACACTGAAGAACTTGGCAAATCCAAATCTAAATGCTGTCAATATCTGTGCCCCTGATAAAGATGGGCATCAACGTACCCCTTGCAAGCACTAGTTGCGGTGTCAATGATGGCCTTGGATGTTTCAACAGCACCAAAACGGGCAGCGAATTGGTACAGGAGCTCATCGTCAGTCGTGGGGTGAAGACCACGAATGTAGACGTTTCTGTTACCAGGGATCCGGTTCTCGAGGCTCTGGTCGACGCTTTTCATTTGGCCGGGGGGTGTAAATACAGCAGGAACAGCCTTTGGGACTGGTGGTTCTTGCTGTAAGAGTGCATCGAGGGCTGCGTCTGAGACTCCGGAAGTGACCGGTTTAATGGGTTCGCCATGGATGCCCGACATTCCAAGCTGTTGCGGGGATGGCGTCGTGTAAGTGGACCGGTCGAGGCTTGCTACCCTGGGGGCGTGCTCTCGGTTGGGGATGCCAGCCCAAAATGGGGTGGCCGGTGTGGATTCGTTTGTAGAATAGGAGCCCCGACGGTTCTCGAGACCTGGAACATCTGAATGGCCACGGTGTGCTCGAGGTTGAGCCATGTTCCTTCGACCGGGAGTGAAAGGGGGAATCCCAGACATCGGCATCTGAAGGCCAAAGAAGGCGCCCGGGTAGCCGTGGTTATGTCCCTGTATCTGTGCATATGGGTTGTCGTTGTGCACCATGGCGAGATTATGGTGCATGCCATTGATACCGGCCGGGTAGCCATTGTCCACAAACCAGCCAAGGGGAATGCTACCAGGGTTGGTAGGAACATTCATGCCATTGAGAGCCATGCCTCCGAAAGTATTGACGAGACCGTTCGGGTCCGCTGTGTTGACTGGCCCAGTGGGAACTGGCCCGTGGGGATTCCTGTTCCTAGGGTTGCCAGTGCTGGCAAAGGCACCGTGGCTTCCTTCCATGATGACGATTCACTGAAAATGAGGATGATAATAGTTGGGATAAACTGTGGAAGATCCATGTAAGCAAGGATAAGACGGATAGCTGCAGGGGCCCAAGACATTCAAGGACCCCCCTCCATAGACACATTGGGGTCCAGCTCTGGACTTTGACGGAGTCCAAGCAAGGGGGTTGTGGTATTCGGAAGCATTTCAATCGGGTGAGGGCATAACTTACTTTGATGACAGCAGATTTTATCGCGAGAATGATCGAATGTTCTGAAGCAAACTGAACATGTCAGAAATAAAGATCACTAACCACGTGTTATGGTAACGGGGTGTTGGGGAGTCCACAGAGGAACACTGATGTTTATGGGGAAAGGGGCTGTGAAAGGAAATCATGCGCGGGTGTGAGAGGCAGCCACGCGTCCCCAAGTAGAGAGATCCAGATGGAAGCAAACAAGGTACCAGAAACGAGGTTGGAGGAATGTATAGCCACGGTGGTCCGTATGTTTCTGTGATAGCATGGACCATGTTGAAGCAACTCACTTTTTTTTTCTGAATCTCCAGATGATGATTTTCTTTTGTTGAACAAGGCTTGGAGATACCGGCTCGGGTGAAATGTGACTACCAAGACTTTGGAGATGAGCGAGAGTTTGTAAGATAGGACAAGCTATCTAGCAAGATGGGGTTTTTGACAGAGAAGAACAAAGATTGAATGCGGGTTTTGGTGAGAAAAGATTTCTTGTTGTCGATGAGTGATGTAATGCCTGGATGATGAAGCAGAAGCAAAAACAGAAAATGGTTGGGGAGAATGTAAAGAAGAGAAGAGAGGGCGAGGAAGTGGAGAGAGGAAGAGACCAAGGACGACGAAGTGGGCAGAAGAAGAGGAGGAAGAATAAAAAAGATCAAGCGAGAATCACTCACCTAAGAATTCGGGAAGGAATTGATACTCAAGAGGGAAGGTATGGAACTCCCAAAGGGATCAAATAATAGAGAAGGCGTTACCACAATGAATGTGAAAATGGTAGGATGATGGATGGAAAAAGGTGATGTGTAGAAGGAGAAGAAGAATGGATGCTGGGAGTCACGGGAGGTGACTGCCTTTATAATGAAACAGAAGGATGTTGGTGAAAGAGATGAAAATGGCGTGAACAAAAGAAGGAAGAGCGAAGCAGTCGAATTCCGTATCAGTGCTTTTGGAGGACTACCAGGGTGAACTGACAGTCGGTTTCCTAGAAGAAACGAGACCACAAAGCGAGGGAAAGAACGGCCGGAGGGGTTGGAGTGCAGCTGTGTGCAGATGCCAGCAGGTGGAGACGACCTCGAGGTGGGAAACGCGTGAAAACCACGTTTTGATCTTCTTTTTCTTAGTAAATGGAAGGAGCGTGACGGGTTTCCTTGTTTTCGTAAGGTAGGTGCGGCTCACCTGTTCCTTCCCAAAAGCCGATGTTGCCTCACAGCTTCCAAGGCGAGTTGGGCTCAGCGGTCCTTGTTGGTCCTAGAGCAAGATTCGCCTCGATCTGACGGTTCTCGGACGATTCTCGCTTCTGTTTCTTCTCTTCTGGTCGTATTTCGAATATTGATGCACTGCTGACTATTGATACTCGGGAAATTTCTCTTGACCGGTCACCGGGGAGGAGGAGGAGAGTCAGGTGAGTTGAATCGCTTATACCACAACACGCTGGGTGGGTCGGCAGCGTAAGGCTAACAAGTGCAAAGATGACGTGGGGTGTTCGAAATCAAGAGCAGAAACTGAGATTTCTCACAGATTTCTCTCCTCAGCTTCAGTAGAGATTTTTGTTGACGACCTTGATTGCCTTCCAGGGGCTGTGCTGCATATGCAGGCAGCCGAGCTGTTCTGAACGGAAGATGTGCTGTTCAGATGTACGGATGGCAAAGACTATGACCAGGGACGTTGCTGAATAGGTCAATGTGGATAGTGGATCTCCGCAATGATCTGCAAAACGTGGTAAGGATGGCCTTTCTTTCACTCGTGTCGGATAGGGATCGATATATTGTCGGATAGCAGAAGTCGAATCACTGTCGCGGCACTGTTGAATGAAGATGTCGATGAAAAAGGGGCGATGGGGGGGAAGAACGACGACAACGACAAGCGTGCAATAAACCACAATGCTAATAATACTGAATAGACCAGCGCAGTAGGGGTATCTTGTTGAAGCAAAAGATAAAATGGAACATTACCAAGAACATATAGGAAACAGGATCAAATGGGGGAGGGGAGGGGAGGGGAAGAGGGGACCATTGCTATCTTATGGGCTCAGCTCCTAGAACGTTTTGGACACACAAATACGTTTTCTTCTTTTCTTTTTTCTTACCGGTCTCTTCTTTTTTTGGTGTTAATTCTCTTTTCTTTCCTTCCGAGACACACTTCTGTGCCGTAATAGGGCGGCTGGCCGGGGGTGCGGCAAGCAAACAACTTTGCAACGTCCCTCGATGGCTACAGAGAGGGAAGCGGTGGTGACAGCAGCCCACATCGAGATGGGACCTAAAGAAGATACCACAGGGAATATGACCCGTACCAAGGCCGTTGGAGCAAGGCATACATACAATAACATGCTTGACATAGAGAAGTACCTGCTAGTGACACTATGAATTACGGAGTATTTTCTCGAGAATGTCTTGGTTCGGGTGACTTCAAGCCACACGGCCCTTGTAAAAAAATCCCCTTCTTGGGTCCTTTGGGATACGGAGTAAAACCTGCGCCGCCATATCAGGAACGATGGCGTCCATGAGAAGGAGGGAGGATGGGGCGCCCCGTGCGTCGGTCTCCTACCCTTTTATTTCCCGGAGAATTTCCTTCTGTGAGAGCACGTTCTTTCTTTCTTTGCTTTGTTTAGTTCTGTTCCCTTACAGGTACAAAGTACGAGTAGATGTATCTGTAACTAATATACGGCCGATTCTACTACTGCTACTAGTATCTCCCCCTCCAAATCGAAAGAAAAGGGCGAAAGAAGAAGAAGAAGACAATCAAGGGAGTCAAACATGACTGGTACCCTGCATAATATCTGGGGCACACCTAGGGACCCCCCAAAAAGGGCAAGAGAAGATGATGAAAGAGATAAAAGAAAATAAGTGGAGGAGGGGTTCATCGGACAGAGAAAGAGAGGCCCAGAGTAATGAAGTACTGAAAGCAAAAGCAAAGAAAAAGCAAACAGAACCCTGGCGCCTCATTCTCAAGGAAGAGAAAGAGCTGGTCCATGCTCAAGCATAAGTATGTAATTTACATGATGGGGGCGGTTAATCAACCATTGTAGCAAATCACGAATCAATCACCAGGATGAAGTAAGAGATGGTGAGGCCAAAAGCAAGTACAACTGTAGCAGCAGCAGTAGCCAGCAGCAAAAAAGAAAATACTATTCCCAACATATACACACAGTGTGTACGTGTCTCTCCCTCGTTTTTTTTTTCTTTCTCTATCATCATCAACACATTTGTGGCTTGGACTTGACATGACGGATGGCGGTGTACCTGTACGTACTCTCTCTGTACGTGATGTACGCATGTTCCATCCACATGGCATACAATCATGGGCTGCTGGCCTCAACTCTGCCGTTCCCACTGCATTGCCTAGATACTACATGTAGTAGTACTCCGTACTAGTGGTAATATTATATATAGGTATAACAAGTATCTCAGCCAAGATGAATAAAAAGAGAGCAAAAGATGAGGGATGAGAAACAACTTCACTGCCACGCATTGCCACGCCATCAACTGTTTTCTTTCCTTCTTCTTCTTTCTCGGCGCTGCAACAAGGGCGCTGCAGATCCCTTGCGCCCACCCGGCCGCCCTGCAGTTGCGTTTTGCCATCAGTTGGACAGAGAACAGAGAGAGTCCTTGGGAAAAAGGAATTCTTCAACCCTAGACGGATATCGGCGGGCCACAAGAGAAAGAGAGGGAGAGAAAAGCGTGCCTCTTTGTACCGGCCTTTTCTGTAATATGCCTCCCTCGTTTATAATATAGCTTTTTGACAAGATAGATGTGTGTATGTGTGTGTGTGTGTGTTTGTGTGTTTGTGTGTGTGTTGTGTGTATGGCCATACTAGTACTAACCACCAACCATGCGTGCTGACAAAGATTGAAAACATCACCAGTTCCTTCTACTATTACTCTGTATATAGCAATACGCATATCAATAGACCGACAGCACACCGACCTCCATTTTTACATCATCCCCTTTCTTCTTTTTCAGCCCTCAACATCGCACTCGCATAATGACAAGGTTCCATAATTCCTTTCATCTCAGCCATGAGGGTACCATGAGGGGGGGGGGACCATGAGAGGGCTACCATGAGAGGGTTACCATGAGGAGGGGCCATGAGGGCCCTACTAGTAGTATCTATCTCTCTATTTGCTTCTTTGAAAAAGAAATAATAGACATACATGATGCCACTACCACATGCATTCCACGTATCACTTAGTTGGTGCTATAAAGATATAGCAGCTACCTACCTGTACTAGTAGTAGCCCGAGGAAGCATTTGCCTATACTACCTGCATTAGCAGGCCAATACTGACAGTAGCAGTTACGCATCACGCACTCAAGACACTAACGCACACATATTTCTTCTTCCTTCATTATATAGTAGTAGTTACTAACTCGTAAACAAGACAATAAAGAAAAGAAAAGAAAAGACAAAAAGCACCCTTTCTAGCGATTTATTCCGTCGTCATTGTTTCCTTGCAGCCCTTATCCCTTTGACCCCTTTTGTCCCTCCGATATGCAAAGTCTTGTAGTAGTAGTAATATTGTGTGTGTCTGAGTGTATGAGTTTGAAAGAAAAGAAACGACCCTCCCACCTAAGAATAAGGGAAAGAAGAAGAAGAAAAGCCATGACGCACGCCAACAAAAGGTCATACATACACTCTCTTGTATGATACCTAGTAGTTACCACGGGGATTTGTGTGTCTGTGTGTGTCTGTGTGTGAGAAAACAAAACGTATTCCCTTCCCATCTCTTTTTCTAATCCCGGATAGCCATGCTCGCCCATTCGTCACAAATCCAAAAGACCAAGACAGAAAAACAAAAAGCGAAACGAAAAAAAGATTTCCTACTCCCCCAGTTTTTTCTTTTGTTGCAATATATGTATGTATTTTTTTTTCTTTTGTTCTAAGACCAGACGTCCTCCTGTATTGTAGCGATTCAGGTCAGCTGGCTGTTTCATATAGCGTGGGGGGGGCAAGAGAGGGGTTGAGTGAGGGGGGAGGGGGGAAGTGTGTGGAAGAAAGAACGAAAGAGATGACGAAAGAAAGAAGGAAAGGAGTGTTTAAAGAGAAAACGTACCTGGTACTGGTTAGACGACCTCATCGTCTTGACAACCTCCTCACCCTTAGCCTCGGTAACACCGCGACCCTCAGCGATAATCTGCGCCAGGACGGCATTCACCTCGCGGGCCATGTTGGCGGCGTCACCGCACACGTAGAAGAAGGCCTTTTGCGAGAGGAGCTCAAAGACCTCCTGAGAGCGCTCCTTGAGGCGGTGCTGGACGTAGACCTTCTTGGAACCCTCTCTCGAAAAGGCCGTGATGAGCTCAAACTTGTCGCCCAGCGCCTCCTTGTACTCGGCCCACTCGTCAGAGTAGAGGAAGTCCTCGGTCGATTTGCGGCAGCCAAAGAAGAGCAGGGTGCGTCCGACGGGCGTGCCCTCCCTGGCGAGCTTGGCGCGCTCCTGGACGAATCCGCGGAAGGGGGCGACACCCGTGCCCGGGCCAACCATGATGATGGGCTTGGTGGGGTCGGAGGGAAGCTTGAAGTTGGAGTGGCGGACGTGGACAGGGACGTGGATGCCGTCGTACTTGTTACGGGGGCCGGTGATCTCGTACGTCTTGCCGTAGGGCTCGGGGCTGTCATCGCCGTTCTGCTTCTGCTTGAGGGCCAGGAGGTAGTTGGTAGCGACACCGCGGAAGGGGCGGTCGTTGCCCTTGATGTCCTGGCTCTCGACGACGGCCGTGATCGAGATGCTCTTGGGCTGGCTGAGAGACGACGACGAGATGGAGTAGTAGCGGGGCTGGAGCTTGGTGATGCCCTCGATAAAGGCCGAGAAGGGGATGGCAGTCCACTTGTCACCACCGCTGACGGCGGCCAGGAGACCGGCAATGTTGTAGAAATGGGGCGTCGTCTGCTCGTGGAAGTAGTCCTTGTCGCTGCCGAGCTTGGTCATCTCAGCCTTGGCCTCGGGCGTAGGAGCGAAAGCAGCGAGCGTAGACACGAACTGGCGAGACACGGGGGCGCAGATCTCCATGTGGTAGCGGACAATGGCATCGTACGTGGTGGGCGTGGGGAAGGGGACCTTGGCCGTGGGTTCGAGGGCCTTGACGCTGATGACGTCGTTGCGCTTATCCGCCAGACCGAGGATCTCCAGGAAGCGGTCGACCTCGTCGCCAGAGTTGGTGGGCCAGACAGCAATGTGGTCACCCGTCTGGTAGGACAGGTTGGAGCCGGAGATGTCGACCTCGAGGTGCAGGCAGTTACGGTCCTTGACGGAGAAGAGCTCGCGGGACTCGGCGATGGGGGCAATGTACGGGTTGTGGGCGTTGAAGGGGCCGCGAGCGGCGCCCTCGAGGTGGTGCTTGTTGGGCTCGCCGAGGTAGACCTCGGGGGAGTCGACATCGAGGTTCTCGCGGTGCATGATGGAGAATACGGGCTCGTAGACGGCCTCGCGCTCCTGGAGGCCCATCTTTTCGGCGACGGCAGCCCACATGGGCTCCTTCCAGGCGAGGAAGTCCTCCTCCATGGTGCCGGCACCGTCGTCACCCTCGCCAGCCTCACCGATGCGGTGGGCGCCGAGGGCCTGAAGGGCCTGGTCGACCTTGCGGACCATGAAGTTGTAGTGCTCGTACGTGTTGTTTCCAAGACCGAAGGCGACGTAGTTGAAGTTGGACAGGGCCGGGTCGTTGCCCTGGGAGAAGGCCACGTCATCACCCGTGACGAATTCGTAAAACTCGGCGGCGTTGTCGGTCGGCTCGCCCTCGCCGTATGTGGCCAGGACGAAGAAGGCGAACTTGTCCTCGGGGAAGGCGTCGAGGTTCTCGAGGTCGTACTCCTCCAGGTCGGCAACCATGGTCTCGAGACCGAAGCGGCTCTTGCCCTCCTTGGCGAGACGCGAGGCGTAGTCCTCGGCCGTACCAGTCTGGGATCCGTAGAAGATGACGCAGTTCTTGCCCGTCTCCTCCATCTTGACGAGAATGTCCCTGGAGCTACCGGCTCTTGCGCCGGCAGCTCCCGCCAGGGGGTTGGCGTAGGGGTCCTTGACGACGCCCCAGTACGTGCCCTTGGTGAAATAGGCGACGGTACCGAGCAGGATGGCGCCGAGGACAACAATGTCCAGAGTGTCGAGTCCAGCCATGGTGAGAGAGCGTTGGAGGGGGAGATAGAGAAGCAGCAGAGAGGACAGGAGAGGAGGGGTGAAGCACTATCGTTGGCACCGATAGGCTAGACCAGTAATAATAGCAACTGACAGTGGCAGCAACAGCAAAATGTGGCTATATGAATGCGCACCGACAAGACAGGATCTGTCAGCCCGTCGTCTCCTTTCGCTTTTCACAAGGAAAAAGAAGGAAGAAAAATGCTTGTCAGACGATGCTGCCAACGGCAAAGTACATAAAGGAAGGGCTTGGGGGGAGGAGGGGGACAGGGAGAGGAACCAACTGGTAATAATACCTGTAGTAGTCGTGCTGGCAGTTCCGCGCCGGGGCTAGGGTGAGCTCAGCAGGTGCTTGGCAGAGTAGGTCCCGGGGGGGGG
>FYEV01001789.1:373039-518377 GCA_900188565.1 Geosmithia flava
GGGGGGGGGGGCGTGCGAGAATAGGATGGGTTGTGGGTTGGTGGGTCCCAAGGGCGCTCCGAATGCGCAAGGTCCGAGAAATGGAGAAACACTTCTGATTGAATCATGCGATAAATGAGTACATATTTTTTTTCGCTTTCTACCTTGTTACCAGGTTGCCAGGTAGTAATACCACTGCTTATTACTAGTAGTCTAGAAACGTACGAGTAGAGGACGAAAAAGGCAATTTTCAAGAAACACCGATACCTTATTAGATGCGCGTAATCTATTTCAACACTCGGTGCTCACTGCTCACATAACCTTGACAGCGCCGCACACACACAAACACTATTATGTATCATGCGCACAAACGCTATTATCGACAATCTCCCCCATGATTGATTGATTGATTGATTGCCCCTCCCCGGCCTCGGTCCCAGGTTTTTATTCATCAGTGTTATCAGCCCACGCAGGTTAAAGGCCTACTGCGATTGTTAACAGCTGCTCGTACTCGTATACCGACTGATGCCCGAGGCCCTGTCCTGTTTATTTATGTAATAACTGTGGGTTTTCTCTTTTCTCCCTGCACCGCAGCTAACACGCCCGGGCTGTACTAATAATAATGCTACTACCTGTAGATGCTGGCGTAGGTCGTATTAGCCTACGGGTAGCATTCTTCTTGCCTCTATTGTCTCTTCGTACTCGCTGTTGTTGCTTCGTTACTGTTGCAGTTGTAGCAGTCCTCCTACTGCTGCTATTCTACCGACTAGGCTACCTTTGCGGCTTTGCCCACTCTTGCCCGTCGGGTCTACCGACGTCGCACGAGGGCCCAAGGCCACGTTGCCGGATTGGCTTCCAGGCAATTGATACTCTAAAAACAATGCATTGATTGTATGTACATTCACTGATACTCAGTACTAGTCCAGGTACGATGCGGCCCATCAAGCATGTGACAGTATTGTTTCTCTCTCCTTTTTCTCACTCTCTCCCTTCATTTGTTTGTTTATTTTTGGCTTCAAAGACATGCTGAAAGCCGCTGCATTCATTTCCTACCGATGAACGCGTGCGTCTTGTGCCATGGCGGTTGTCGTAGATGGGTGGAACATTGGTCTCACTGCTACTACTCCGTACTAGTCGTACACACCACTACTGATTGGTACGAATACGAAAGTCCGCCCTCGACCTCTCATACGCACGTCCGGATCCTGAGAGTCCGATTTACTCCGCCGGAAGAGCGGCCCATCCGATATAATATGCGCGGTGCATCTATTGACCTGCGAGGCTTGAGCCCCTGTGGTTTTTTTTTGCCGATCGGCACACAAACACACACACACATGGCCAAGTGCGGGCTTGGGAAAGAGAACAAATAACCTCCGTCTCCGCTTACACTTACACATGTGATACTGAGGGGAGCGGCGCCGGTATTCTGCTCATCCCGCGGGCCGTCCGTCTCGGTTTCGGACATTCAACTTGACAACACCAACCCCGAAGAATCCCCAGTGGCATAGAAGCGGGAGGACCGGTTGGATCAGTCGGCGGGAGGTGCCGTTTGCATCCATGTATGCGACGTGCCTCAGTGCGCATGTCTTATCTTATCCATTGATGATAATGCAGATAAAGGAAGACCACCGATAACGTTATGTTCCCGTCGCTGTCAATCCCTGTAGGACCAATATGTTAAGAGAGTTTATACGTGACACTATTCCGCCACCTATTACTCTATCTCTCCGTACATGTGTGGTTTATTCCTGGAGTAGCCCTAAGGGTCCTTCTTTGGCATGGCGCATCTAGGTAGAATCAGGCAGGTATGTTTGCTCATCGTGGAGAGCACAATAGCATTGTCTGTCCTGCTTGAACGAGTGACGTACGGACTACCCTGCGGTCAAAAGTACGAGTACGTGGAATCATCGGAAGGAACTACGTCGTGATATCTCACAATCCCACTTCGGCAGACAGATATTCTAGACATGGGTCAGCTCGGTAATTCCAAGATACAGAGTGTCATTAAAAATTATACGAGCGATACGACATATTCAGGTGTGACGTAGGTTGTACTTGGCATGATGAAATAGAGGCGCACGGACAGAAATTGCTGATGGCAGTAATGACATACTACATACAAATTCAAATGCCTTCAGCTATTGTAAACTTGCATATAAAAAGAGAAAAAGCGACGAGAACATGTTTGAACATGGTATTTGGGTCACAGTTCGGTATCGGATTCGGATCCAGCCTGTCCGTGGGAGACTATGTATACGGACACTGGTCGGTATCATATTCACGCATTGATCGAATATTAGACAATACGCAGATACAAAAATGCGATACGTATTGATATGATATCAACTACCGGCGTCGTACGTGTATTTTAATGTCAGTACCAGTACTGCAACCCGGTTGTACACTCTCCTGTTTCCATGGCCGTAGCCCGAGGATGAAAGCACCATGGTCGTTACTGGTACTGTACTCGTGTGTATGTAGGTATCCGTAGTCATACGAGCCACGAGATTAATAGCGCTGATCGACCCTGGCAAGACAAACACATGATCATCATAATGTCGACATGGCGTTCTCAATCCACAGTTGACAGGGCATTTTCCCAGCAATTTCCAATGAGCCAGTGCCGGTGCGTTCATGGAGACCATTGTCCATCCATCCATACATCCACACAGGTACGAGTAATATGCTCGTACAGCGCAATATCATCCACAGGGGCTACAGCAGGCCAATAAGGAGTCTACAGCGGCAACAGGTGCCGCTCCTAGTTTCTAGGGGCATTGAGGGCCCTAGGCACAGCCGTACAGGGGCTTGCAAGTTCCATGGCCCCAGCTGAGCCCCGCTGCCCTTGCAGTTGCGCCACACCTAACGACTCTCTTACCAGTGCCCGAACTAGGAGAAGGGACTCCCAAAAACTGGCCCGTCGTCTCGTCTCATGAGGCGTCATTGCCAATGGCTTTCGTGCAGCCGACAACAACAACAAACAACAACAACTGACATTGCCGTACATCTTCGCCTGTCACCTTGTATATACGCGTACAAGACGAGACGTCATACGCCGAACCGCCACTGTCAACCTCCCGTCGTCGTGCTGCCAGATCATACGCCCTTGCGTCCCGCGACTAGTAGTGTGCTACCTGTACACTACACCACCGGAGACTAGCCCGCATCTGCCTAGAAGCCTTTTAGTTCCCATCCACCATCCCACCACACGCCACGACCGAGTGAGTGTGTGTGCAACAACCTCTTTACGCGCGCGCACGCACCCCATTTTCCAACCGGTGCCTTTGCGCTCCCTCACATGCGCATGGCACCTTGATCGCTGTACGAGTTGTTAGAATACCAGAGAATGAGAGAAGTGGGGATTGGCACAGCTCGAAATGGGTGAGTTTGCTCCGTTTGTATCAAACACCTCGTCTTTCCACTCTTTGCCCATGGGCAAACACCCCACGTCCCAGAAATCAACTCTTGTTGGCTCATGGGAATAATCCTTCCGCTCGCTCGCTTGTTTCACCATCTGTGACCATCCACCACCGCCCCCCCGCTGACATATTGTGTGTGTGTGTGTTACGCATGTCAGTCCCTCCGCAGTCCCTGCCGGACCACCTACAGGCTCCGTTCAAGTTCCCACCCCGGACCGTCTCGACCCTCAATGAAGAAGACGAGGACGCCGACAACAACATCAGCCAAACCGACTGGCAGAGAACCGTACGACCCGTCCCATCACTCGATACAAATTCCGCCCGTCGACCCGCACACTCCCGAGAGTCGTCATCCGAGAAGAATAGTTCACAGCCCGGCTCGTCCATTGCATCACCCCGTGTGCCTGCCCCCCATTCCCGCGCTGCCGGGGGAGAGCGTGTCGTCGACCCCAAGAACGCAGCCGCCTACGGGCACCATCGCCAGACCTCCATCGTCCACGGGATACAGCATTCGAGAAATGCGAGTCTAGCCAGCGCCACATCTAGCCCTCTCAGCCCCCAACTCATTGCAGCTGCGGGTACTGCCGGCCCCCATGAGAGACAGGACAACAGCCCACACACCGCTGCTGCTCCTCGTCCCGACGCCGAACTCGCTCCCCCCTCTCGCTCCCAGCCGAATATGAAGGGTCCCGCCGGCCCCAATGGCTTCCCCCTGGAGAGAACTGCCTCGGCCGGCGACTTAGCCCTCCACGGCGCCGTCCAGCGGAGGCTGGAGCGGAGGCAGAGCAAACATAGACGCGACCATTCACATCATCCATCTGCCGCACCGAGGAGTGCCAAGGATGACCAGAAGACGGTGGGCGAGTACGCCCTGCATGTCTTGTTCACATCGGTATGCCAAGTCGACCTCCGTTTACCTTCTTCCCGCCCCACCCCCCCTTTACGTTACCATTTGCTAACGTGCTGCATGCATAGTTCATCGCTCAGGCTGAGGAGAAGCTGAGCGAATGCATCACGGTCCCCTTCGATCCCGAACCCAATATTGAACAAATATGTGGTCCTGGCGTCGACCCGGCCTTCGACCAGCTGATTGTGGCCCTGGGGCACATAGCGAGCCCCAAGCCCAAGGCGCTGATCGATTCCATGATGCTGTGGAGGAAGAGCAAGAGCGATGCGGCCAACGAGGCCCGTGGCCAGGTCCAGCGTAGCGGTCCGCCAGGTGGCCCGTTGATTCGAAGAAACACGGAGCCCGTCCAAGCTGGCGTTCCCGGTTCTGGTTCGTCAGACGCTGCGCCCAACGCCGCTGTGTCGGCCAAGCAGGAGTATGTGGCCCAGGCCGAACGCCGGTCAACCGTGTCCATATACATTCTCTGCCGAGTTCTGATGGAGGTCATATGCCAGAGCGACCTGCAGTCCATCACGGCGGAGATGGAAGACAAGCTGGAGAGTATCATTTTTGGACAGCTCAAGATTGCCGATCCCGAGCAGCTCATGGTGTCGCCCCTCAAGCTGGCCAACTGGAACCTGTTCGCCCAGCTCCTAGGACACATGAGCGACATCAACTTTATCCCCGTCACACGCCGCTTCATCGAGGATATAGAAGGCTCCTTGCAGGAGCGGATCGTCAAGAGCCCAACGTCTGCGACGGGTGGGCGCGACACTGATGGCAAGCTGGAACTTGTCCTTGGCGGAATGAAGCACCTGCGGATGAAGATTGTCCCCGAGGATGCCTGGGAGCGGTCCTGCGACTTCCTTGTATCCCTCGGGCGGCTGTTCAGCAAGTCGCATGGCCAGCGCGTCAAGTGGGCGTTTTGCCAGGTCATCGACATGCTGATTCTGCCTATTGCCTCTACAGCCAGCAATAACCACCTCATGCATCCCAAGTGGACAGAGGTCCTCTCGGCCATAAGCCCGCGCCTCTCCCAGCTGTTCACCAAACCTCGACACTGGCCCGTCGGCTTCCCGCTGACGGCCACCATGCTCTGCGCATCCTCGCCTGACATCTTCAGTGCCCGCTGGTACCAGCTGGTCATGTCTGTGCAGACAAAGGTCAAGGACCGTTCCACCAGGCCCCTGTGCCTCCAGGTCTTCTCCCGCCTGCTGTGGACGTACCTGTACCGGACCAACGACAGCCCGCAGAGCGCCACCCGCAAGCTCGATGACATCCTGAGGCTCGTCCTGCCGCCCCCCACGAAGCGCGGCATTATCGCCTCCGACGTTGCCGTCACGGAGCCTCTTATCCAGATCATCCGCATCATTGGCTTCAGGTACCCCGAGTTTTGCTTCCGAAATGTCATCTTCCCTCTCATCGGTGCCGAGCTGTTTGCTAGTACAAAGGACCTCAGGGTCGAACAATTGGACCCTGACAGGATCGTCGTCGGTATCCGAGCCTTCCTATGCATCATGTCGGATCTTGAGAAGGGTGAGCAGGGTCAGCCACCCCTGCCACAGCTCTACGAGTCCTCCTCCATGCTTGAACGACTGCCGACCTCGCCCGTTATGGCATCGGCCCGTTTCAATATAAGCAACATCGGCAACACCAACAGTAGCAGCAACAACAACATCACCAACAACAACCACACCAATATAGACAGCCTCCCGTCTATGAGAGTAGCCGAGGAGAATATTTCTCGACCAGTCCTTACTCATGTCCTGACTGAGAGTGTCAGGGAATACTACGTCAAGTTTTGCGAGATTCTTGGCAAGATCACCATGATCTGCGATAACACGTTTGGAGGCCAGGCGGCCCTAGACGAGAAATTTGGCAGTCCGGGCCCGAAGACGCCCATGGCCGAAACCTTCAACTTCTCGCGCCGTGACGAGCAACAGAGCGCGTCGGACCATAAACAGGCATTCTATGAGTTGCTACATGTTGCGGTCCAGACTCTGCCCCGTTGCTTCTCGGCAGATTTGCCCTTCAACTCCCTCATCAACCTGCTGTGCACGGGTACTGCCCATGTTCAGCCCAAGATTGCCAACTCATCGAGCAACTCTCTCAAGGCCATCGCCCGTCATTCCCATGCTGGAGGTGTAATTACCGGATTCTCACGCTTCATCTTCAACTTTGACGACAGGTATGCTACCATGTCGGACGGCGGTATGCTCGGCCTGGGCCACATTGAGAACACGCTGCGTTTGTACGTGGAGCTTCTGCAGATATGGATCGACGAGATCCGGCAAAAGCTCAAGGATTCCGAGTCGGGCGACGCGGGTATGGGCACCACCGGAAAGAGGGCCCTCAAGCTCGACTTATCCAGCGTGCAGGCCGAGGTGGAGCAGGCCGAGGCCCACGGTCTCTTCTTCCTGTGTTCACAGTCTCGCCGCGTGCGATACCACGCTATCACTGTGCTGCGTCTCATCACTGAGTTTGACAAGGCGTTTAGCAAGGATTCTGCGGGCGAGGACACATTCAGACTGATTGATATCCTGGAGAATGATGCCGACCAGATCATAAACTTCAACGACGACCACCTGTCTGTTGCCGAGCGGAGCAGGCTGCAACGTGGCCTCAAGAGCTCGGCGTATGGTAGCATGGGCAACAAAGGTGCCGTTGTGGAACTCTGCACCAGCGACGGGCCGTATGACAGCACGTTGTGGTTCAAGATCTTTCCCAACCTCATCAGGATCGCCTATGAGAAGTGTCCCTTCACAGTCACCATGTGCCGTGACCTCGTGTGCGACCGTACCCTGCAGATGTACAAGCCCATTGTGTTCCTCTCGGAACCCTCTCGAGGGCCGTACTACGGAGCGGACCCCAACTCGGCACGGGCGACTGCCCACTCGCCCGGGGCGCAGCCCGAAGTCATGATTGAGCAGTGGAAGCTGTACCTCATCTTTGCCTGTTCGACACTGGCCGACCCGAGCAACACCACGTTCGACGCCTCTCACACGCGCAAGGCCTCCAAGGCGACGTCGAGGGACCGCACCGTGACGGCGAGGATGCTCTTCAAGTACCTGATTCCTCTCGTATCGTCGTCGTCAGCCTCGGTGCGTGATGCTGTCGTCGTGGCCATGGGTTCCATCAACATCCACATCTACCGCACGCTCCTCGAAGAGCTCCAGGGCCAGGCGTCACGGTGCAACGACGAGGCTCGGGCACGCATCCACCAGCGTACCAACAGCAGCCCGCGCAGAAACCGAAAGATTGACCTCCTTAGAACTGAGATCACCCATGTCTTCAAGCTCACGTCGCACTTCCTAAAGGAACCTGATATCTACCAAAACGACTTCTTTCTGACCACCCTGACGGCCTACACTAGGGACCTCAAGCTGTTCTTGATGGACGGAGAGGTCCAGATGGACTGGGAATTCCAGAGGTTGCGCCGACACTATTGCGGCCTGACGGAAGCGCTGTTTGACAGCATCAACAGGACGGGCGACCCGTCGCGCTGGATGACTTTCGAGTCCCGCAAGTCAGCCTTTTCTCTCATGGAGGACTGGTGCGGCTTCTCACCCAACCACAACCAGATCCGCGCTCGGGAGGACACGATGCGCCAGTCCGTCATTGACCAGCAGTCGTCTACCGAACGCGGCACGGCGTCGGCAGCGATGGAGATTGAGAAGAGGAACCTCAGGACAGCTGCCCTAAGCGCTATGGCCGCCCTGTGCGGCGGCCCCATCACCGTCACGACGGAGAGCGGGGCTACTCTCCAGTTTGACGTGCGCCGTATGTTGGCCTGGATCGAGGCCATATTCAACTCGGGTAGCGACCGCATGAATTTGATTGGAAGGCGTGCACTGCAGAACCTTGTCGTTCACAACCAGGAGTACCCTTACCTCTTCAAGCATTGTATTGCCCGGTGCTACACCTCGGACAACCCCAAGATCCTCGAAAGCTACTTTGCCGTTGCGACGCAGGTTGTCCAGGACCACCCGGCCTACCCCTGCCCCTTTTGGAAACTGCTGTCTCTGTGTCTGTTTGCTCTCGGAAACGACCAGAGTGACATCAGGTCAAAGTCGTCGAGCTTCCTGCGCACTCTCGAGAGCCGGCAGAACATCAACTCCAAGATTCAGGACTTTGACATCAGCATCGCCGATAAGACACAGGCCGTCTACAAGCTGGCGCAGTTTGAGATCTCCAAGCGCCTGGCAACGCAGTACACGGACCTCGCCTTCCATGTCTTCTCGGAGTTCACGCTGTACTTCCGTGACCTCCAGACCGTGGCCCAGCGGACCATGGTCGCCGTCGTGCTTCCCTGGGTCCAGTCCATTGAGCTGAAACTGGACCCCAACGGAGGACCTACGGCGGAGTCGTACGTCTTCCTCGCCAACCTCCTAGAGCTCACCATCAAGTCCAGCGGGGCCCTCCACAACGAGGTGCAGGCCCTGTGGCAGGCCCTGGCAACTGGCCCCCACCCAGGAAACGTCCGGCTTGTCATGGACTTTATCATCCAGCTGTGTTTGGAGCGCCGTGAGCAGAACTTTGTCGAATACGCTAAGCAGATTGTCGTGTTCCTGTCGACGACCAACAGCGCGCCCGGTGCTCGGGTCATTGAGTTCCTCCTCATGCAAATCACCCCTAGGGGTATGGTGCCCAACGAGAGGAAGGAAGTCATCCCCCCACCCGCGGACATCTCCATGTTCCCTTACTGTGCAGACCTGTCAGATGTTCTCCCAGTCGGCACTAAGCAGGCCGGCTTCTCCCTGGGACAGCTGGCCATTATCCTGCTGGTCGACCTCATGGTCTCGCCTGTGCACCTCTCCCCAGAGAGCGTACCGCTGCTTCTCCAGGTGGCGACAGTGCTCTGGGACCACTATATGCCGCTGGTTCAGGACCAGGCCCGTGAGATGCTGGTCCACCTCATCCACGAACTGGTTGTCGCACGTCTAGACGACCAGATCTCAGGACCGCGGAGGGAATCAATTGAGAAATTAATTGACCGCGTGCGCCGCCACGATAACAGCGTTGTGTGGGGCTACGAGGACAGCAATGGCAAGGTGGATGACCACGACAACAAGGTACCCCCCAGTATGGAGTACCTGACAACGGAGCTCGTCAGGACATTCGAGCCAACATTCCCCGGCCTCAAGGAGCAGTGGAGCAGGCTGTCGCTGACGTGGGCGACGTCGTGCCCCGTGAGGCACCTGGCTTGTCGCTCCTTCCAGGTATTCCGGTGCATCCTCACGTCGCTCGACCAGCACATGCTGGGCGATATGCTGGCCCGGCTGTCGAATACGATTGCCGACGAGGACCCGGAGATACAGTCCTTCTCTATGGAGATCCTCACCACGCTCAAGACTCTGATTGTCAAGCTGGAGCCCGAGCGTCTGGTGACGTTCCCACCGCTCTTCTGGAGCACGTGCGCGTGCCTGGAGTCCATAAACGAGAGGGAGTTCCTCGAGGCGGCGGAGATGTTGGACGTGTGGCTGACCAAGGTCGACTTCCGATCTCCGCACGTGCGCCGCATCCTGGCCGACGGACAGCCGGTGCAGTGGGAGGGCCCATTTGAGGGCCTGCAACCTCTTGTCCACAAGGGGCTGCGCTCGTCTCTGTGCTGGCAGCCGACACTTGATCTCATCGACAAGCTTATCCAACTGCCGAGTGATGGTCTGGTTGGCGACGATGACCGCGTGCTGTTTGCCGTGCTGGCCAACTTCCCCCGTTTCCTTCACGAACTGGAAAGCGGCATCCCCAGCGAGGGCGCGCTGCACACGGCTGACGTCCTGACCCAGGAGACGGAGAGGCAGGGGCTGGAGTCGATTTCGATTGCGTTGAGCGACTACACAGCCGGGTCGTATCGCAGCACTAACGACTTCCTAGGCCAGCTGTTTGCGGCCATCAGGGAGTGTTACCTGCCGAACCAGGACTTCAAGATCATCACCTTCCTGGTCGGCCTGCTCACCAACTCGTTGTCGTGGGTGAAGGTGCATACGATGCGCATTCTGTGCGTAGCGCTGCCCGAGATCGATATGAACAACCCGGAGCTTGCGGGCCACGGGTCGGACCTCATTTCTCCCCTGCTGAGACTGCTGCAGACTGAATTCTGCATGGAGGCTCTCGAGGTGCTGGACAACATCATGACCATGTCGGGCAGCCACATGGACAAGCACCACCTGCGGATGAGCATGACGCGATCGACGTCCAAGGCGATCCGCAAGGAGTACGAGCGGACGCAGAGCCTGTTTGGCATTCCCGAGGCGTCTGGGTGGGCCACGCCCGTCCCCGCTAAGAAGACGGAGGGCACGCGGGCCAACCTCCACGCCACGTTCTACATGTGCCAGGGCGCCGAGGGCACTCCACCGCAGTCCGTCCCGAGCGTCGGGCTGGAATTTGAGTCGGACGACTTTGCCTACGGGTACTTTGAGCCCAGCAGCAAGGAGCGGACGGCGACCATGATGTCCGATGGTGGCCGCGACGAGTCCGGCCCCATCGGCGACCTGGTCAGCAAGCTCGACGACCTGGATGACTTCTTTGATGAGCCCTCGAGCCCGCAAACGGACGACGACCGTGAGTCGTCACGCACTATCACTGAATTCACGCCCGAGTCGTTTGAGTCGGGAGCGCAGCTGTACGACGAGCAGATCCTGCCTATCCTGCACGAGGCGTCGACGAGCAGCAGCCTGTTCCAGAACGGCTTCGCCGACCGTTCCTTTCGAGACGGGGCGTCCCCCTCGTCCAGCACTAGCAACAACACCATGAACCCGGGGGCCTTCTCAGCCGCCATCCCGCCTGCCAGGCCGCCCCTCCACGCGCGCTCCATCACCTCGCCGTCCACCTCGACCCCGTACCACATGTCTGACGTCATGTCGGAGGACGACGATTACCCACTACCTGGAGTTGACGAGGAGGCCGAAGAAGCCGAGCTGCAGCAGCCGCCTCTGCAGCCGCCGCAACCGCAGGGACTGACGCCTGATACGATAGTCAGGTCGCCGACGCCCACGCAGGGCATTACACGGCCGACGCTGCGTCGTCTGACAAGCCGTTCACGAGAAAATGGGGGTGTACCCCCTGTACCGAGTCTGCCGTCTGAAAGAACCATTTGACGGAAGAGAGAAAGTGTGTGTTTGTGGGAGGAAGGGGGTCGATAATTGGATGGAGATGGATATAATTATCCTTTACATATGTGTTACTACTCGTTTTTGTTTTGTTCATTTTGAGAACCTGGAAAAGCACTACTACGTACTAGACTTTTTGTAGCATCTACGCAAAATACCCACATGTTTTTTCCCTCCTTTAAGTACTACTATTATCAGAGATTGAGGTGCTACGTGATGATGAAGGAGAGCTGTGGGAGATAAGAGTAGGCGTACCTTGGGAGAGATAAAGAGAAGAAGAAAATCTTGTGTGTGTATGTGAGTGATGAATTAGCGAGTTAATATTTTATATAAGAAGAAATCT
The DNA here is from genome assembly GCA_900188565.1 of Geosmithia flava. Taxonomy (NCBI): domain Eukaryota; kingdom Fungi; phylum Ascomycota; class Sordariomycetes; order Hypocreales; family Bionectriaceae; genus Geosmithia; species Geosmithia flava. The sequence continues at coordinate 384,776 of FYEV01001789.1, forward strand.
TTGGTATTTTTTGTTTTGCCAGTCCGTTCCAAAGGATAAGACACCAAACGCCAGGTTGAAATACTATTATGAAAAGAGGTTCGAAAAGTTTCGAAGGAGATGTATATGTGATCTAGTAGCGGTGACGAGTAGAGTAATCTGAGAGAAGAAGTAATGAATTAGCAAGATGGAAGGGATGAGGAGAGATAGAGAGAAAGAAAGGATGAAAGAAGGAAAGGAAAGCAGAGAGGGAAAAGGAGAGAGAAACATACCCTTCGGACTGACGACGAGACCTCTGCCCTTCTTGGCACCTCGATATATCGTCTCGAGAATGTCAATGAGCTCCTGCTTGTCCTCCAATACCCAGTTGAGCTTATTATTGTTACCCGTGCCGAAATCGCACATGATGTGCTTGTTGCGGAAGAAGAACATGATTGTGCACGGGTCGTACAGCTCGTACATCTGGTTGAAGTCGGGGACCTGGTCGATGTCGCAGACGTAGACGACGGCAAATGCCTTGACCTTGTCGGCGATCTTGTAGAGGACCTCGTCCTGCTGCATACACGCAGGGTCCCAGTCGCGACCGAAGCGGATGCACACCAGGCGCTCCTCCTCGCTCAGGATGGCCTGGTCGACGTGCCAGCCTGAGTTGAGGTGGGGGATGGCTACGGAGCCCATTTTCGGAGGTAGTTTTGGATGTCGGAGAGGAGATTGATTGGCTTCCTCTTTCTTGTTTCGTTTCGGAAGGTTGGACTTGTTGTTGCTGTCGTTGCGATACAGTGGTGGTGGTGGTGGTGGTGGTGGTGGTGATGATGATGTTTTTCTTGGTGGGGGTGGGGGATGGATGCTGGGAGGAGTAGAGGAGTACGTAGTTTGCCTACTATAAGGTCACGAGACTTGAGGTCCTTGGTTGGGTATATTCGTACAGGATGACTGCACATGATCATAAATAGCTGCAAGTTGATCATCTTGGTTTCTACCATGTAATTATTCAATGTCCATCTACTGTAATATTAAATCTCTACGATTATTTTGTCACCAAGTGTCACAGTGATCCTGTGCGTGTACGTGTCGGGAAACATGATGAAAATGATATCCCTTCATAGAGCCAGTGGAGATGACCTTTGACCAGGGTCTCATTTACAACAGTTCTACCAGTAACCCCAACACCCAACGGTTCATCTCATCACAGCACGCCCGGATCAAGTGGGAAAACATGCTTCTGGGAGTCACGCCAATTCGAAATATACGACCGCTAGCATCGCGTGTCACAATCACAACACAACGCCGCGTGGCACCGACACTATCATCATGGTGGACAACAACCAGATCTTCTTCCTCATCAAACAGCAGTAGCAGCAGCAGCAGCAGCAGCAACAAGGATGACGCCAGCAAGCTCATCTACCCCTCTACGGCAGGCCCATCCAACCACAACAGCCTGACCACATTCATCAGTTACGCCGAGCGGACAGGCCTAGACCCGCGATCAACCGTCTACGTAGGTACGCACTACGAGTACCAGGTCGCGGCGGCCCTGACGCGTTACGGCTTCCATCTCGTGCGCGTAGGCGGCGCGGGCGACTACGGCACCGACCTCCTGGGCACATGGACGCCTCCCACGACAGGGATCACCCTGCGCGTCCTCGTCCAGTGCAAGGGCGGCGCTCAGCGGGTAGGACCCAATCTCGTCCGTGAGCTCGAGGGGGCCTTTGTCAGTGCACCACCAGGCTGGAGGGATACTGCAGGTACTGGCAGCAGTGGTGGTGGTGACGGTACCAGCAGCAGCAACTCCAATGTCATGGGTCTGCTCGTGGGCCAGAGACCGGCTACAAAGGGGGTGCGCGAGTCGTTGGGTCGCAGTCGTTGGCCGATGGGATATGTTTACTGCGATGCTGAGGGGAGGGTGATGCAGTTGATGTGGAATCACAAGGCTGCGGATGGGGGATTGGGGGATCTTGATGTCGTGACGAGGAGGTCTCATGAGCTTCAGGAGGAGCAGTCTGAGGTGGTGCTGGTGCGCCAGGGAAAGGTTCTCCCCTTTGTCTGATGAAGTCGGGTAACAAGGGATCGTCTTGTATCGTTTCCCGCTGCCGGGCACGAGCTTCACTATTGGCGCGGCTTTCTTTCTTCCATTGGCATGGCACGACAGCACCAACACACAACATGCCGCAACGGCAATCACCACGAAACAAGGATTCTTCGCGATATTTCCCAATTGCGTACTCCGGTTAGCCAATTGTATTCTTAGCGATATTCGGCAAGCTAGTACGGAGCATAGGGAATAGCAACTACGAGGCCTTAAAAGTATGGTGGATGGGGACGATGTGACAAACTCCCAAACTCCGCCCCTCTTTTTTTCCAAGGTTGCTAAGCGGGATACATGGCGATGCAACATGCCTCGACGTCGGGGCCCGAGACGTACCTCTTTTTCACTGACTAAACATGGTGCTTTAAGTGTATCCAGTTGGATCCAGTTGGATCCAGTTCAATGCGAATCGTTGTTTTTATTGGTATTTCGGTATTCCGAGACACTTGAGGACGTTGAATGTGGAGGCCGCGACAAAAGTATATGAAGTACAGGTTTCCTCACCAGGTCTGCTTGCTCTCAACTCATACATACACATCATCACTTCTACCCAATTGCTCTTCTCAGCAAACAAACAACCGAAAAAAAAAATACAATGGCCTCCGAGATCAAGCCCCTCAAGGTGTACACCCGTACGTACACGATCTCATTTCTTGTTGAATCCTACCAATTGGCTAACACGGATATGACGTCAACTCAGACGATGGCTCTGGCCCCAACCCTTTGAAGGTCACCATTCTCTTGAACGAGCTTGGTCTCCCATATGAGGAGGTGAGATCGACATGCCTTTACACATGAAGAGATTGATCTCAATGTACGTGTACACATATACTGACACAAGACAAAAAAGACCAAAATCTCCAACCCCAAGGAAGAGTCGTATGTCAAGATCAACCCCAACGGCCGCCTCCCGGCCATCCAGGACCCCAACACGGGGCTGACGGTCTGGGAGTCTGGCGCTATCCTCGAGTACATTGTCGAGACGTACGACAAGGAGAACAAGCTCGGCGCTACCAACATCGCCGACAAGTGGGCGCTCAGGCAGCTCCTGCACTTCCAGATGTCCGGCCAGGGCCCTTACTTTGGCCAGGCCGTCTGGTACCAGAAGTTTGACAAGGAGACTCCCAATGCTACCAAGCGTTACAATGAGCAGCTCCTCCGTGTTCTCGAAGTCGTGAACAACCTCCTCGAAGGCAAGGAGTACTTTGTCGGTGGAAAGCTGTATGTTCCCCTTTGCCTTCTACTTGTATATCTCTCCATGCAACAGGACCATCAAGCTAACTCAGACTGCTAGTACCTACGTCGACATTGCCTTTTACCCCTGGAGCCACGTCGTTCCTGACCCCAACTACATGCTCACCAACATCTGGGAGAAGTACGATGTCCCGAAGACGTACCCCAACTTTGCCGCCTGGTTCAAGAGGATCAGTGCTCTGCCTTCGGTGCAAAAGGCGTACGCGTAAATGGCCTGTGGCTGGCATGAAGCATTAAAGGAGAAGCAAATAGAAGCTACATATGATAGGAATACACACACAAGCACACATTATACAGCAAGAGTAACACATATTCAGCGACGTGTCCTTCGTTTCCTTTGTGTCTGTTGACTTAATCATCCCACACGGCAGCCTTGGCACGCTCCGCATCCTCCTGTCTCTTCTTCTCCGCAGCCTTCTCCTCATCCTTCCTCTTCTTTTCCTTTTCCCTGACCGACTTTTGGTACTCCTTCTGCTCGTCCGTGAGCTTGGGCATTTTAAGCCCCAGCCCCGCGGCGATCATGCGTCGGGCCACGGCGTCCGTCTTCTCAGGTCTGCGCTCTGGGTCGGCCGTCTGAGACCTGGACGATGCGGAGCTGGCACCTGGACCCGGTGACGGAGATGATGATTCTGGTGAGAAGGGCGTCGATGGTGGAGGTGAGGGGACTTTGGGTGTACTGGTGGAGGTGGTGGAGGTGGTCGTCGTCACGGGCTTCTCCTCTTCCTCGGCATCGTCACCATCATTGTTGTCGTCAGAGAGCTCCTCGTCTTCCCATGAGTCGACTACGACTTTCTTGGATGGCTTCTTGCTTTTCTTGGGAGCTGAAGAAGAAGTAGACTTTGATGTGGTGTTGAGTGAAAGTTTGGATAGTGACGATTCAACGTCTTCTTGGTGCGGGGTCTCTGCCGGCATTATGGGTGATATTTTGCTATTTCGAACCCGCCTTGTGTCTCCCCTTCTTGAACCGGATGGCTGGAGTAAATATTTCTTAGTGACAGTAACGTGAAGACGAGATGCGGTTTGTGTGATGCGTCACTGTGTGGTGGATTATGTGGTGGGATGTCGATGTGGGGGAGCAAGGAATTGAAGCTTGTTCTTGCTCTTGTCGGTCTTCTCCACTATTTTTTCTTAAAGCTGCAACCGTTTAGAGGATGATGGAGATGAAACCGTTTGTTGGCGAAGTTGGACGTTGAAAGTGTATTTATATGATTTGAATTACGGACATTGAGGGGCTATTCTGTGATGGACGGATTGAGGGATAAGTAGAAGCGTGTTCATTCGTACGAGTGAGTACTCGTACACGCGTGTGAGATGAGGTCAGTGATGAGCTGCTGATGGACGGAGCTACTGATTGTTACGCTACAACACAGCCTGGTAGTACGGAGCAATAGCCTGCGGGTAGTGCCAGTAGTAGCAGTACTCGTAGTACTAGAACACACCTGGAGCTGTACGAATACAGCGTAAGGATCGAAAGAATGTGAGAGAAACATGGCGACGCAATTGACCTATTTAACCGGCTATTTACCGACATCTTACCAATCCCGGATAATGGCGTAACAATAATTTCGCCTACAAGCTCCGAGCTCGCGCCGCGCCGACATCGTCAGTTCCTTACTAATGAGGCGGCCTTGTATTCCCCCATACCTCTACTACTAATCCATCATCGACCTGTCATCACCATCCGTGAGCAGCTAGGCGATTGATTGTATTTTAATTCCTGACGTTTATACCTCCCCCTTTCTTTACCTTCCCTCTCTTTCTTACCTTAATCTTCTTTTACTCTTTCCCCCCCAATCCTCCTCTCCCCCCCAACGAGCGCGCCCCTCGGGTGGCCGCTTGTTTCCTCCGAATTCCACCGCCCACCCCTTCGACCGAGCCAAGATCCGAACTCGGGAAGCTCCTTCTTCCCTATAGAAGCTTCTACCAGCAATGATTCCCCGGTCTCGCGCATCAGGGCGCCTCCTCCTCCAGTCGGGGAGGGCCTCTTCGCGTGCCGTCTCCGTGAGCACGTGGACATCCAGCAATCCCGCCTACAGGTGTCCTCACATCTGCAGCCGACGTCTGCCGTCTGCTCGGGCACCTTGCTCGGCCACGGCGACTTTCTCGACTGCCGCAAGGCTCTCCAAAGACAACCGCGACAAGGACAAGGGCAAGAGCTTCTTCGACTCGTCCGTCGAGTCGACCGAGCCTTTATCCGAGGAGGAGGCCAAGCTCAACCAGGAGAACCGGGCCAAGGATGCCGTGGCGAACAAGAACGCGGACTCGAACGCTTCCTCTGGCAAGTCTGAGGGAGGTGCTCAGTCGTCGTCACAGGATGGCAAGGGCAGCAGTGCGGCCGGAAACGGCGGCGAAGGCTCCGACAATGGCAACGGTAGCGGTGGCGGCGGCAAGAAGGGCAAGAAGTCCTCTGACCGAGCCCTCGCAAAGCCCGTCGTCCCCGACGTGTACCCCCAGGTCCTGGCCATCCCGATAGCACGGAGGCCCTTGTTCCCGGGCTTCTACAAGGCCATTACCATCAAAGACCCCGAGGTGGCTTCGGCCATCACCGAGTCCATCAAGCGCGGCCAGCCGTACGTTGGTGCCTTCCTCTTCAAGGATGAGAACCACGATGACGATGTGATCCGCAACGTTGACGATGTCTACGATGTCGGTGTCTTTGCTCAGATCACCAGCGCCTTCCCTATCCACGGCCAGGAGGGTGCCCTGACGGCCATCCTCTACCCCCATCGCAGGATCAAGCTGTCCAGCCTGATTGCGCCCGAGGCCAAGGATGCCAAGGACGCCGCCGCCCCCGGTACCGCCAAGCCGATCGAGGAGGCCGCCGACTCGCCAGCAGCGACACCCGAACCCATCCCGCAGAAGCCCGCGCGCGACGAGCCGACGCCAGACAACAAGAAGGGAGACGTCGTGGCTAGCTTCGAGGAGGGTGCCGTTGAGAAGAAGCCCGACCAGCAGGCCGAGAAGTACGAGCCGACATCCTTCCTCAAGAGATACCCCGTAAGCCTCGTCAACGTCGAAAACATGACTGAGGAGGCCTACGACCCCAAGAGCCAGGTGATCCGGGCAGTGACCAACGAGATCGTCAACGTGTTCAAGGAGGTGGCGACGATGAACAACTTGTTCCGCGACCAGATTTCGACCTTTTCCATGAGCCAGTCGACGGGTAATGTGACGTCGGAGCCGGCCAAGCTGGCCGATTTTGCGGCAGCGGTGTCATCGGGCGACCAGACCGAGCTGCAGGAGGTCCTTTCGTGCATGAACGTTGAGGAGAGGATGCAGAAGGCCCTGACGGTGCTCAAGAAGGAGCTCATGAACGCGCAGCTGCAGTCCAAGATCACAAAGGATGTGGAGCAGAAGATTAGCAAGCGCCAGCGCGAATACTGGCTGATGGAGCAGATGAAGGGCATCCGGCGCGAGCTGGGCCTCGAGTCGGACGGCAAGGAGAAGCTAGTGGAGAAGTTCAAGGACAAGGCCAACAACCTGGCCATGCCCGATGCCGTGCGCAAGGTGTTTGACGAGGAGCTTAACAAGCTGGCGCACCTTGAGACGGCGGCGTCCGAGTTCAACGTGACGCGTAACTACCTCGACTGGCTGACGCAGATCCCCTGGGGCCAGAGGAGTGCCGAGAACTTTGGCATCCCCAACGCGCAAAAGGTTCTGGACGAGGACCACTACGGCCTCCAGGACGTCAAGGACCGCATTCTCGAGTTCATCGCCGTTGGCAAGCTCCGCGGCACCGTCGAGGGCAAGATTCTGTGCTTCGTGGGTCCTCCCGGTGTGGGCAAGACGAGTATCGGCAAGTCCATCGCCCGCGCTCTGAACCGCCAGTACTACCGATTCAGCGTCGGTGGTCTGACGGATGTTGCTGAGATCAAGGGCCACAGGAGGACGTACGTCGGCGCTCTGCCCGGCCGCATCATCCAGGCTCTCAAGAAGTGCCAGACGGAGAACCCGCTGGTGCTGATCGACGAGGTGGACAAGATCGGCAAGGGCTACCAGGGCGACCCGTCGTCGGCGCTTCTGGAACTTCTGGACCCCGAGCAGAACAACTCGTTCCTGGACCACTACCTCGATGTACCAGTGGACCTGTCCAAGGTTCTCTTCGTGTGCACGGCCAACATGACGGACACGATCCCGCGCCCGCTGCTGGACCGCATGGAGCTCATCAACCTCTCCGGGTACGTGGCGGACGAGAAGAAGGCGATTGCGCAGAAGTACCTGGCACCCGCTGCCAAGGACGCAGCCGGACTACAGAACGCAGACGTGGACCTGACGGAGGAGGCCATCGAGGAGCTCATCAAGTCGTACTGCCGCGAGTCCGGAGTGCGCAACCTCAAAAAGCAGATTGAAAAGGTGTACCGCAAATCTGCCCTCAAGATCGTGCAGGAGCTAGGCGAGGACGTTCTCCCCGAGGAGGAAGCCCTGACCGAGGAGGGCAAGTCTGCTCTCGAGGCGAAATCGGAGAGCGACGTGGCCAACAACAGCAGCGTCGAGAGCAGCAGCGACGCCGCCGCCCCTGCCAGCGAGAGCGGCACGACGGACAAGCCGCGCAAGGCCCTCCGCGTCCCTGACAGCGTGCACGTGGCCATTGACAAGACCAACCTGACGGACTACATCGGTCCCCCGGTCTTCACGTCGGACCGTCTCTACGAGGTCAGCCCGCCCGGTGTGGCCATGGGTCTGGCGTGGACCCAGCTCGGCGGCTCAGCCATGTACACCGAGTCGATTCTGCAGGCGCCTCTCCGGCCCTCAAGCCGTCCCGGCCTCGAGATCACCGGTAACATCAAGACGGTCATGAAGGAGTCTACGACGATTGCCTACTCGTTCGCCAAGTCCTTCGCCCTGGCCAACTTCCCCGACAACCAGTTCTTCGACAAGGCCAAGATGCACATGCACATGCCTGACGGTGCCGTGTCCAAGGACGGCCCCTCGGCGGGTATCACCATGGCCACGTCTCTCCTCTCCCTAGCCCTCGACGCCCCTGTCAACCCCACCGTCGCCATGACGGGTGAGCTCACCCTCACCGGAAAGGTTCTGCGTATCGGCGGTCTGAGGGAGAAGACTGTCGCCGCCAGGAGGGCCGGTTGCACCACCGTCATCTTCCCCAAGGACAATCTGTCTGACTGGCTCGAACTTCCAGAGGTATGTCCACCCATTCGTCCATCCCTTTTGCCCCAACTACATAACCCCCACTCTACCCTGTTAAAATGAGAAACCCCCCTACTGACACAACACTTCTACAGAACATCAAAGATGGCATCGAGGGTCACCCGGTAGAGTGGTACAACGACGTCTTCAACATTGTCTTTTCCAACCTTGACAGGGAAAAGGCCAACACGTGTAAGATTGCCGAGTGGGTCAAGAAGAACGGAGAGGATAAGAAGTCGAGTGACGAGGAATAAGTGAGAACATTGAAGGAGGGAAAGACATATTTTAGATGTTGAGAGGTTTCTTGTTTTCCTTTGTCAACATACGCATCAATCATCATTGTTTGCTGGTTTTGTTTTTTCTCTTGCCCTTATATCATGTTATTATTCAATTGTACAAAACGAACGGAAAAAGAAAAAAAAGAACAGAAAAAAAAGAGGAGGATGTTTTCAGAGAGGGAGAGTTGTTGTATGGAAATTGGTGTATCTAGACGTAGCTGTACTGTGGTGGTTTCTCCCTCCAACATTTCCCCATTTTAGACATGGTGAATTCTGGGTTTCTATGGGAAAGAGCGAGGACGTGATTGTTTTTCTCGTTCTGAAGAAGTAAAATAACAAAAGAATAAAAAACAACAAATCCCTTCTCAAACCAATGTCTCTGTGCTTCTCGTGTCTACTCGTACGTGATTTCTCTTACCTCAATTGTTCAATGCCCGGACGAAGCTAGTCGCAAACAAGGTTGGCATTGTCTCTCAACTATGTGGTCTGTGGATACGGCGCGGACGGACGGGACGGGCCTAGCGTCGGTAATGATCAAGTTGAATATGTCAAGTCAATTGACCACTACTGCGACTCTCTGGTACATTTCTCTTTGATCATGATGGCCGGATCACGTCGTCACGAGTACTATTTGTGTTCCCACAAGGCGATAACCCACGATGACGATAGCATTGAACATATTATTGTAGGTGGGTGGTTGGTGCTGCCGCGGCCAGACGAGAGCAACTGATGCTAATCGATTTCGAGATAGAATATCGTGCAATATGTCACATTTGTACGTGGCCCAATGAATGGGGTTTGATGCCCAAAGTGAGGAAAATTTGGATAAAGGACAGAGAGCGAGAAGAAAAACGGCGTTGCCGGGGGTCGGATGATGATTGTCCTGATCTGGCCATGGCGGCGGAAGCCGTGCATTTGGGCCGTCGAAGTACTCGTAGGAAAAAAAAAAAAACCTAGGCAGATGAAGATTACTCTACTCGTAAAAGGACTTGGGAGAGTGATTATTGCTCCGCATGCGTAATGGATGGATACCCTTTTTCATCTTGTTGCCATCCCCCTCCATGGCCGTATCTCGCATTTCTCTGCTCCTCGATTCGGTCAAAAAGTTGGTGGGATCGTCTGCGTGGGGTTTCTCTTTGATGTGTTGGCTCCATTGGACAGCGTGGGCGTCATTGATGGGGGACTTTGCTAAGTGAGTGGTGGTTGGTGGTGGTCTGGGGTCGGGGTATCCGTACGAGTACCTGTGAGTAGGTACTGGCAGCAGCAGGAAGAGGGGCAACACACGAAAAAAAGGGTCAAGGGTCATATGAGGGCTGGCCGTTACAACGTGCGGGAGTATTTTGTCTTACCAGAGTAAGCGACGAGAGGTTGGAGAGGGTAGAACAGTCGCATCACTCGGTAGTATTCTGATCAATTAGAGGTAACAGTAGCACACACTTTGTACTCTTTCGTGCGTAATGATACGAGAGCTTGTACTCGCCGGCTACTTCTTCTTGCACCCGCGCGCAGGTTACTCGTAAGAATGAAATTGGTGGTGGTGTGGTGGGCCTCTTGGGGCAGCAGACAACTCATCAGGCATGTTTGGGCGCGGGGCGATTCGCAGATCGATATTATCGGATTGGATTCACGGAATGGGGTGACACTAATGGCCCAATGATCCAATGACCCCCAGCAGTATGTCAAGACTGGTGCGACAAAACGGGTTCGACTTTTTGGAGTGCAGAGGCCATTGAATGGAGAGAGCAGAGATGTTGTTGGGTCAGGGTTCAATTATGTGAGAATGATGAGACAGAGCACAGCATTGAGGTTCAGCCAAAGAGGCTCAGGTCAGGTGATGAATTGATGGCTTCTGGAAGGTAGGAGCAAGGCAGGAGCAACCGGAGGCAGGAGCTATAGACGATGGTACGGGTATGGAGGGGAAGGGGCAGGAGCAGGAGAAGGAAGGAACATTGGAAGGATCTAGGGCTGCATGTCCCACAGCAGCGGTTTCTCTCATTTCATGGCTTGAGGAGGCTTTTTTGTGTGCACAATTGGGCATGATTACGGCGGTTATGACGGTTATGATACGAGCAATCCCATTCAATGGTAGTAGCAGTAGCAGTAGCAGTACTCGTAGTAATAGTGGTGGTGGTGGTGGCATTATTCAGTAATACTTGTCAATACTATCAGCAAGTGAATCACGATTTTTCAACTTGATATTGCAGGGTGAAATAGTGGCTGCACTCCGTACATGTACACACACCACTGGACGAGTAGGCTGTACGAGTAGACTGCACGGAGTACGGAGTACGGAGTGATAATCACAAGTACGTGCGTACGTGCGTGCATTCAACTTGAAGCTGCCATTAGAGCCTAGTGCCATGCTACCAAGAGTTCCGTCCCACATGGTGGCCTATGGAGCTTGTTGGCTGTCCTCACCGCCGCCATCGGGTTTGCGGTCAAGGCCCAAGGCAGAGAGAGACTCTGACTGTCTGCAGTGGCTGTTTGGCTGTCTGGGTGAGAGACGGACGGCCGAGGCGAATTCTATGGAGACGACGATGGAGACGTGGAATCGAACCCTGACAAGCCCTGACAGACCCTGGCAATTGGGCATCTTGTCTCTCTTGTCTCTTTATCCCAAGCATCGCCTCGCGTGCCAAGTAATAGCTTCTAGTCAGATGGCTTGCCAGGTGGTAATAATGCCTTGTAGAACACCTTACATTGAAGGCACCTGCAGTACTGCTCATATTTTCTGTAGGCTGTAGCTGTACGGGCAATATTTGTAGGGCTGGTACACCAAAAGAGGCAAGGTCATGCTCTCGTTTGCTCTTTCCTTTTCATCATGAAAGCTCGTGATTATATGCGAGGAGGAAGGTGCGTGCTGCACAAGCTGCAGTAATATGAGGAAAGAGCTACTGTAGTAATGATCCCAATCGATACGAGTTGCAGCATGGATCCAATGCTTACAGGGCACTTACAGCGTATCCTTACAGCGTATTTCTACACTGACCAGTGACCACTGGCCACTGACATGGATCTTCAAAGTGGTGCCAACTGGCAGTAGCCGCACCACCACGACCGATTGCAGCACTCCATTCCACCATGGCCATGATCAAAACTGACAGCTAACAACCTCGGAACAGGAACAACAACATCATGACCCCGGTCGAGTCCAGTCCATACGGAGTACTACTACTAGCAGTACCTGTACCGATACCTGTACTGTACCAAGTACAATGTTCACCATCCAGTACAAGCGTCCCGCGTGCTCGTCCCGCTGGCTCATACTAGCTCATGCTGGCTCTTTCCGCTGCAGCCTCAGGACTTCAAACCCCAGTGGTTGATTCCCACTTTGAGGATATGCATCTCGCCAGCCACCTCCATCCAGTACCTCCATGGAGGTGGAGGTACTACGAGTAGAGAGACTTATTAGCACCACTACGACTAATACTCCATACTCCGTACCTCCTCCACCCTTGCGCATCCGCCCGTTTCTTACGCCCGACTTTGCTCCCTCCGGCTTGTCTTCTTGTCCATCGTCTCTTTCTGTCCATCAATTCTTTTCTGCTTTCAACTTTTCTTCTCTTTCCTCTCTCTGCCTTATCTGACAACCCAAAGTCATTGCTGCACGAGTACCATCCATCTTGATCCGTGTCATCGTGCGCACGCTCTCGACTGTCGTACCAAGCACATACATATCACATCCTTTACCCCACCGGCATCGGGCTCTAGCGCTACCACCACCACTTCACGATTTCACGACTACTCCGTGCTCTTCTCTTCAACTCTTGTCTTACCAACCAATTCTTTTTTTTCCCCAAGTATATTCTTCTTCAATTTATCCGATTGTTTTTTCTTCTGCTCCGTTACCCAACGCATACTCAAACGCCTGTATACGAATCGACTTACTCTATCTCTCTCGCTCGTGTCGCCTATACGAGCAATCACATATTATCCGCCCGCCATCTACTAGGACCCCTCCCTAGGCGCTTATTCTATTACACCACACGTTTCCACCGATTGCTTCGCTCTTTTTTTCCTCCAAGAAAAGGGAAGAAAATAATTGCAATACGGGGGGAGAATACTTTCAATCGCATTCTTTATCTCCCCACTTGCCATTTTCTTCACGGCCACATTGATCTTGCGTGGGCGCCTCAATATCACCAGCCCCTCTCACACAGCTTTGACCGCCTCTCCGCAGCACCGGTTCCAACACGGGTTCGCTCGCTCATCAGAACGCCATGGCACAGCCCGATGGCCCGCAAACGCAACCCGAGGCAGTGCCGCCATCCATCGGCGTGTCACAGCCTGAAGAGGATGTGTATGCCAACCACCTAAAGTTGGATACCCCGCTGCCTCCCCGCAGAGGTGGCCGTATATCCAGGAGTGTCATACCCGGTCTTCCGCGGGCCCAGACTTTTGCACGCCAGCTGTCCGAGGAGAGAAGCCGCCTGCATCCTGTCAAACCCTCCGGAGACGAGAGGAGAGCCATGTCCGTCGACCGCCGTTCGCGTGTATTCGACACCTATTCTGAGAACCAGCACATGGAGCCCATTCACCATCCCCACCCTACTACCTCATATCCGCCACAACCAGAGGACTCGGAACCATCAGAGATCACGGAAATCCCAGATAAACCAGAGCAGTCAGAGCAGATAGAGCAACCGGAGCAACCAGAGACTTCCGAACCGCCCGATGTACCCCCCGCGTCCGAGATCGAGCCTCACGCTGTTGAAGAGCCACCTTTGGAACATGTAAAGCATGTACCCAACGGTCATCTCGGTGACCTCGGTACTGCCGGACAATTCTTGGACCCCGATCAAGACAATTTCGACGACTCCCTTGCCGACAACAGGTCTACCGTGAGCTCCCAGCACGAATTTGACGCCATGATTCGTCACGAGCTTGAGACGACCTGGATCCTCAACCTCAGTATGCGCTACAAGGACCACTCGAACCGGGAAAAGTTCTTCGTCTCATACCGCGCCGGCAGCGTTTGGCGCCGCGTCACCGTCACAGTGGACTACCGCAACGCCCCGCCTGATTCACTGGAGACGGAGCTCCTGAGAATGAAGTATCAGCGTGAAAAGAACTCCAGGATATACGAGGATATCCGCACGAGCCTGCAGGAGATTCGCTTCTACGACACCGTCACCAACCTCAAGCTCGAGACGATAGACGACAGGCTCCACGTCCATGTCGTCGAAGATGGAAACGTAGGTTCCTCTCGTGCCATTGTGGCCCCCTGTTAACAAAATCACACATGACTGATGATTTATTCCTGATTGTAGGAGATTATCCACTTCCCTTCCGTGGCCCAGGTGGCCCACATCCCCTGCCCGCGCATCAGGGAGAGTGATATTGTCTTTGACCACCACATGTCGGGCTTCGTATACAAGGTCAAGGTGGCCGGCGAAGGTCTCATTAAAAAGGAGATTCCCGGCCCAGACACCATCGACGAGTTCCTGTACGAGATCAATGCTCTCGGAAGTCTCATCGATTCTGAAAGTGTCATTGACTTCTACGGCCTCGTCGTTGACGACGAGGGCCACTACGTTAAGGGACTCCTCATCAAGTACGCTGACGGAGGCGCCCTGGTGGACATACTCTACGACCACTGCAAGGACCGCCAGGTTGGCCTCCAGTGGTCCCTGAAGGAGCGCTGGGCCCGACAGATTGTTCGTGGGCTCGGTGATATCCACGATGCCGGCTTCGTCCAGGGCGACTTTACTCTATCCAACATTGTCATTGACGACAAGGACGACGCCAAGATTATCGACATCAACAGGAGAGGATGCCCCGTCGGGTGGGAGCCCCCGGAAGCGACGCCGCTCATCGAGTCGCACTACTCCATCACCATGTACATTGGAGTCAAGTCAGACCTCTTCCAGCTAGGCATGGTGCTGTGGGCCCTGGCCATGGGCGAGGACGAGCCTGAGAGGGAGGGCCGACCGCTCATGTTTCCTGCGGACTGCGAGGTGCCCGAGTGGTACCAGACCATGACTTACAAGTGCCTGAGTGCCGACCCACGGAAGCGATGCGAGGCCTCAAGGCTTCTCGAACTCTTCCCAGAGGAGGATGAGCCAGAACTGCGCATTACGGTGGAGGAAGAGGACGCCACATCAATTCCCGGCTACGCCTACGTCGACGATGATGGCATGATGGCCGACGAGGATGAGTGCAACGCATACGGGATTCCCCGTGGCCGCCTGAACACCCAATCCTACAACTGGTGGCAGCAGGGGGCTGCCGTAGTGCCCGCCGGTCCACCGTGGCATTACGCTCCGCGTGGTCGCTCACCGCCCAGCCCGCTCCCGAGTGATTGCGAAGACGACGAGGACGACCAAGACAACGGCGACGAAAACGACGAAGATAGGCAGTCACGGCGCAGACGCCACAGCCACCCTGCATGGTCAGCCAACCACAACATCCGACCGTCTTATAGTGACGCGGGCGGAGAAGAGGTCCCGCTGTTCAACCAGGTGGCTCAGCAGCTCACGCCAAGTGCCTCCAAGGATATGGGGCCCCTATTGGATAGTCTTGATCTCGAAGAGACTGGGACGTCTGCACACACGGATGGCGAAATGGAAGAGACACCCTCGTCTTCCCTTTCAAGGGGGGCAGTCTTGGTTCCCGAAGCCGACGAGTGTCTCGAAACCACTTCATCTTGTGGTGCTGAGGGGCACGGTGTCACTGTCGCTGATATGCCTAATGAATCAGTGCCAACTGAGGGCGCTGTGCAACACGAGGCAGCAGAAGAGGGGGTCAAGAAGGATGACGACCCCTCTCCTCGGGATGATGCAGAGTGCAACGTTGCGCCATCTGATTCAGAGAGCCACGACGGCCAGGAGCAGGTGCAGGAAGCCGATGCGGAACACACGTCGGACACCCCATCGGGCACTCCTCCGGGTGGTGACGGGTCGTCAGATGGAACTGGCGAAACTTCTCAGACCACGGCCCCAACAACGGAGGGTCAAGATGAGCCAGCGGGAAAAGTTGAGGATGCCAACTCGGACGACAATAAAGACGAAAACAAGACCCCGAACGCTACCGACCCCAAGGAAACGGAAGAAGTTGGCGATGGCAGTGTGTTGGGGCAGGAGCAGCAGGAGCAGCATGACGATGCCAAGGTTGGAGAAGTGGCGCCACTACCATCGGACGACAATCCGGCGAGCACTGCGGAAAAGGTTGAGTCGGCACAGGCCGATGCCAACCCTACTACCACGTGCAGTGCGCCCAGCGCAAAGGCAGAGCCAAGAGCAGAGGAAGAAGAGTCCCATGCCAACGACAATATCAGCAGATGGGAGTACACGGGCTCCTCGTCGGCGGATGACTCGACACCCCGTGCTCCCCCCAGTGACGGACATTCCGCCATGGACTTTGACCACTCTCTTGCCGGGGTGGGATCGATGCACATGGGGATCGACTACGAACTTCTCGAGAAGAGGGGGCTAGATGATGATTTCCAAGTCATTGGGCGATCCGAGGTAGCCACTTTGTGAAGGTTTCTCCAACTCCTAGTACTACAACGACAACCGCAACGACAACCGCAACAGCAACAGCAACGGCAGCAGAAACGGCAGCAGCAGCAACACCGACAGCAACAAACGATGTCAAAGTATATGACAATTATTCCAATTTCTTTTGTGTTTATTGTTTCTTATCTGTTCTTCTTTCAATTTCCTTTGTAACTGGGTGGCAATGGTTTGAAAGTGCGATTTTTATACACGCATGAGCGGATATATCAAGGGAGGCTTCGTCGTGATTTTTTGTTTTTGGTCATATATATACACATATATACCACCAGTATGTCTGGCATTTGTTTTATGGGATTTAAGGTGGCGTTTTTGCCTTTTATTTCACTTTTTCTGTCTCTTTGATTTATTCGGAATATGTTTCTATCTTTCTTTCTTGGAAGACAAGACGTAATGAGGGATGAAGATGTCTTGGGGACGAGCTGAGGCGCCATGATTTGGAATGCACAGGACGGAAAGAACAGGCGCAAAGTTTACAAGTACAGGGGAGGAAGCGAGCAGGAAGCAAGCAAGTAGATAGTGTCAATGATGATGCAATGAACCGCTGTACTGGATATATGGCTAGCAATTACTCCTGATTGTAAGATGGGACATCAAACAGGTATACGGAGTAGTACAGGTATGTGTGTACTCCGTACAAGCGGAAGAGCCCCAGTAAAGTGGTTGGGTAGGAGTAGGAGCGGCTTCTAGAATGTGGCGGTATTACGACTTGGTTTTCCGGTTTCCCCATGACGGTGGCAATGACTAGGATACAGGTACGACTAGTATAGTACTCCGTACTCTGTACCAACTCGACCTTGAATACCTACCTTGAATACCTCGGGGCTCGGTTATGGGTCAAGACCCAACTGATCCAAGAGATAAGTTCGGTGTGGACTCTTGATGTGTGGAGATGTACTTGCAGTTAGACTCACCAGAGACCGACCAAGGCAAGGGTAGAAGGGAAAAAGACTAGTATTAGGTATCTCACTCTGTACGAGTAAAGACGACCAAAGGCTCAAAAGATTCAAAAGAGTGAGAGTTTGCCACGTGATCGACCAGGATGACTACCCAAAGTAGGTGGACCCCTTGTCCCGGGTTTCTGTTGGGGTGTGGGGCTTGATACCGGTACGTATCTTTTCAAGAAGTGAGAAAGCTACAAGATTGATGTTGAAGAGAAGGGCGGAAGGGCGAATGGAAAAAAGAAGTGTATATTAGAGGTTTAAATCGAATGACTATTGCATGTGATGTGAGCCGAGGTTTAAACCCATATGTCTTTGATCTGTTTTTTTTTTTTTTTTGTTGTTGTTCTATTCTGCTCTGTTCCTCGGACATCTCATGGGGAGCGGTCTTTTTCTTCCCCCAGAAGGTTGTTGAGGAGGGGTTGGAGGGGTGTGTGTACTCGTACGCGTAGTATCACTACTAATATGTCTTGTTTGGCGTGAGTTTAGATGACATGATACAACTACTCGTACGTACTACGACAATACATGGCCGAGCCATATGAGGGAGAGAGAGAACATCTAACCGATGTTGAGTGAGAATGGTACTAGATATGGCTTGGACTGTATGAAGGACTACGAGTAATGAGCAATGGTAGGACATAACCCATCACTACTGCCTCTAAGTTGAAAGAGTACCATGACGGAAATATATCGGTACGAATACTCCGTAATACTCCGTACGGATCAGAAACTGATAATACTCATAAGGCGTAGCCTCGCCACGAGACGTGAGTCCAAGGCTAACCAATAGGATCTAATGGATTGCTTGTTGCTCACCCACCAAGGGAGGGGGGGTGAGGGGGGGCGAGTTACAAGACCAGGGGTTGAATGGCAGGGGTTGGTTTAGTGGCTAGAGTTGGCTGGTTCTGGTCTGTACGTATATGGTTGGAGGGGGGCTCTTCTCTGGCAGGTCCTGACTAGAGGTACGTACCAGTATCCCTGGCAGGAAAAAAAGCCAATCCGTGGGGACTAAGTGGGTCTCACCCCCAAAAGTTGTTGGGGATGATGTTGAGGGGTGACGGAGGAGGTTTCGACATTTGGCTTTTTTTTCTACTTTGCTCCTCTGGACCTTGGTACAAGTAGAAGTGAATACTTTGAGAATCAAGTCCTAGAACAGAAACGTACGATAGAGTATACCGTATC
The DNA here is from genome assembly GCA_900188565.1 of Geosmithia flava. NCBI lineage: Eukaryota > Fungi > Ascomycota > Sordariomycetes > Hypocreales > Bionectriaceae > Geosmithia > Geosmithia flava. The sequence goes on from FYEV01001789.1 coordinate 403,161, forward strand.
ATGTATGGGTAATATGTAAAATACTGTATTGCGAATGGTGGGGATGTTGAGTAGGAGGAGTACACGTACCCGGAGTAGAGTGCGGATACAGGATGATCTGATATCATGTTGGCATTGGCTCATCCATGTAAGCTGTAGCCCAAGTCCAGACTTTCCCAAACAAAGGTTATTTTCATTCTCAGTCCGCGACTGTACGGTGTACGGTGTACGGTGTTGGTAGACTGTAGTTGAACGCATTGGATCCAATGTGCGTCTCATAGGTAGAGGCCACAGTGAGAGCCATGTTGAGAACCATACAGGCAGTGAGAACCGAACCAGAGAGAATGATACTGTTTTGGCTCTGTCCAGGAAGGTGCGAGTGTGTGGCCATATTAGGAAAGAGCAACTCAACCTCCGAGTACCACCTCATCACATCACGAGTACGAGTACACGGAGAACAACATGATTGAGCACCTCACAGCACCTCACCTCGGCATGTCAATCATCATAATAGTACAGAGTGCTCCGTAACTCTCTCAAACACAAGTAATAAACAACAAGATACAACAAAGGACCAGTAATATTCTCACCATCATGACCATTCCCCGACATTTGTACAGTGCCAACGTCCCTGTTCCTCCCGGCGGCTCCGTCAAAGACAGGCAGGACAGGTACAGGGACGCGGGACCAACGGAGTGATGGACCACCCCTCCCCTCCTCCTCCTCCTCCTCCTCACACTCCTCACACTCCCTCCTCCTACTTTTTTGGTGGCCCCCCCGCCACTCCCACCCCCAACCCAACAACAGCCATTGACTACCAAAATACGTACCCAGTAACTTGTACTTCCCCATAGTATTTACCACCGACTACGAGTACATCGCCATCCTCTTTTTTTCTGGGGCCCTGGTTACTTTCTCTTCTCTTTTTATTCTCCTTATCTTTACACTTCTTCCTCCTTCTTCCTCCCTCACTCTCTCTCTCTTTACTCTTCACTTCTTTTAACATCATCCTTCTCTACACCTCCTCCCCATATCTCTCTCTCGCACACATACACCAAGGAGGTCGAGCATCGACAACATCATATATATATATCTCCCAACTTGGGAACTATCTCTCTCAATCTCTGGTGAGAGCAAAACACACGACACACACACAAACCCCCCGCCCGCCATGTCGACCTCTGTCCCCCCGGCCGAGCAGGCCAAGGGTGTGGCGGCTGATGGCACCAGCGACTACAAGCCTCTTCGTGGAGGAGGTGCCGGATACTCCTCAAAGGTTCACATCGCCGACACGCCCATGACCTGGGGCAACATGTACAAGCACATCAACTGGCTCAACACTACCTTCATCATCATCATCCCCATGCTGGGCTTCATCTCCACCTACTGGGTCCCTCTCACGCTTCCTACCGCCATCTTCTCCATCATCTACTACTTTAACACCGGCCTCGGTATCACAGCTGGTAGGTTTCTCCATGTACCCTCATGATGATGATGACACGCATGTGGACAAGCATGTGCAATACCGTCTAGAATGTCCAGTCACTAACAGTATCACCCTCACAGGCTACCATCGTCTATGGGCTCACACTTCCTACAAGGCAACTACGCCTCTCAAGATCTACCTCGCCGCCGTCGGTGCTGGTGCCATGGAGGGATCTATCCGCTGGTGGTCGAGGGATCACCGCGCTCACCACCGTTACACCGACACCAACAAGGACCCCTACTCCGTCCGCAAGGGTCTCATGTACTCCCACCTCGGCTGGATGGTCTTCAAGCAGAACCCCAAGCGTACAGGCCGCACCGAAATCTCCGACCTCAACGAGGACCCCGTCGTTGTCTGGCAGCACCGCAACTTCATCAAGTCCGTCATCTTCATGACCCTCGTCTTCCCCACCCTTGTCTGCGGCCTCGGCTGGAACGACTGGGTCGGCGGCATCGTCTACGCCGGTATCCTGCGCGTCTGGTTCGTCCAGCAGGCCACCTTCTGCGTCAACTCGCTCGCCCACTGGCTCGGAGACCAGCCCTTTGACGACCGCAACTCACCCCGCGACCACGTCATCACTGCCCTCGTCACCCTCGGTGAGGGATACCACAACTTCCACCACGAGTTCCCCTCCGACTACCGCAACGCCATCGAGTGGTGGCAGTACGACCCCACCAAGTGGGCCATCACCACCTGGAAGTTCCTCGGCCTCGCCTACGACCTCAAGCAGTTCCGCTCCAACGAGATCGAAAAGGGCCGCGTCCAGCAGCTCCAGAAGAAGCTCGACCAGAAGCGCTCCAAGCTCGACTGGGGAACGCCCCTCGAGCAGCTCCCCGTCATCGGCTGGGACGACTTTGTCGAGCAGTCGCGCAAGGACGGCAAGGCCCTCACCGTCATCGCCGGTGTCATCCACGACGTCGGCGACTTCATCAAGGACCACCCCGGTGGCAAGGCCCTCATCAACTCGGCCATCGGCAAGGACGCCACCAGCATCTTCAACGGCGGCGTCTACCTCCACTCCAACGCCGCCCACAACCTCCTCTCCACCATGCGCGTCGGTGTCCTCCGCGGCGGATGCGAGGTCGAGATCTGGAAGCGTGCTCAGTTTGAGAACAAGGACGTCACCTACGTCAACGACTCGGCCGGTCAGCGCATCGTCCGTGCTGGTAGCCAGGTCACTAAGGTTGTCCAGCCTGTTGCCAGTGCCGATGCCGCTTAGATTGGAAGAGAGTAGTTGAAAAAACCACACCTACTTTATCTTTTTCTTTTTCTTCCTCTCTATTATCCCCTTTTTTATTATCCTTTTTTCTTTCTTTTTTACGACGGCGTTTGGTTGGGGTACAATTATGATATTCCGAAAGTTCTTGGACGTTGGCGTCGAGTTTGCATACACAACAAAACTATTACGAGGAGGCAGTAGCAGCAGCAAAAACACACAGGGGTAGAAGAGATTGTCCGTCCTTTTTATTACTCTTATTGAGCTAGATTAGTGTTTGCAGCACGACTATGAAATGTATTATTCCGCTCACTTGTTTTACCAATGTGATTGCTTTCAATGTGACATGACGCATGTGTAACAACAACATATACGAGTATTAAGTATGGTGAGTCTTGGTAGTGTGACACTATGATTTCCTAGTGTTGAATGCAAACGACATGGTTACTGACGCCAAATGTGTGCCTTGCTCCTCAATCCAATATTATATATTACATGAACCATGCCTGAACAAGGAAGCCACCCCAATCAAGGCGCCGCCATCCTCGTCTTCATCATAGCCAGCTCAGAACTCCTAGCCCATGACCCATCTGGCGTCTGGCGATAACACAGCAACTTGCCATCATCGCCCGTGGTACCGAGGATATGTCCGTCGTCGTCGAAGCCGATACGCCATATGGGTGTGCGACTCGAACTCCCCAGCTTGGAGACGAGGCGAGACTCGTGCTTGACCTGGCCTGGCTGGCCGGCCCACAGACGATCCTTGCTGGCGTGGGAGTTTGCTATACTGGCACTCAAGGTGGACGAGGGGTGGTGGTGATGACTCTGACTATGCTGGTGCTGGTGATCGACTGCATGGTCATCATACTGATCGTCGTCGACGGCGGTGGTGCTGGCGGTGCTGGCGGACGTATCTGCTGTAGGTGCAGATGCGGCACGGGTGGCGGCCTCTGACCAGGACGTCCCCGCCTCGGGGGTGGTGTCTACGCGAAACACGCGGGCGAAGCCGTCCTGGCACGCTGTGGCGATGGTGTCGTAGCCGCGTATATTGCCCGGCGCCCAGGCGACGTCGCGCACGAGGCCGCGGTGGTCGGCGCCGGGCGCGCCACCCGGCACGTCGACGGCGAGGTAGAACTCCTTGCGGGTGGACTGGACGCCGTAGCTGGTGGTGACGACGTCGCGCGAGCGGTACACCTTGACCGAGTCCATGGCTGCGACGACGAGGCCGAGGGCGTCGACGGCCACCCCGGCCCTCAGGGCGGTGTAGCACGGCTCCGGGTTCGGGTCGAAGCGCACGCGGAACGACACCTCCTCGCCGCGCGCGGGGCGCTGGCACACCGGGAACTCGTCCACGGGCGTGTACTCGCTCAGGTTCTCGGGCTGGTCGTTCTCGAAGATGGACAGGCGGCCGTCCGCCGCCAGCAGCGCGAGGTACGTGTGTCTGGCTGCGCCGTCGTCGACGTGCCGCACGCTGAAGGACCGGTAGGGCGACTTGCCGCTGCCGGCGCGCGTGCCGAAGGCCGGGCGGGAGGCTGAGGCTGACGAGGCCGAGGTGGATAGGCGGGACCCCCCGCCGCCAGAGCTGAAGCGTCGCCCTGGGGCCGCCGACGGGTCCTCGGCCCATAGGCGGAACCAGCCTTCTATTCCTAGGGAGGCGAGGAGGTTGGGATATACTGTTGCTGGGAGCCATTGGAGCTTTGGGGAACGTCAGTGTCTTTTTGTCTTCTTTCGGCCAGTCGGGGAGTGAGGTAGGGGAGAAGAGTGTATGAGAGAGAGAGAGAGAGAGATAGAAGTACCTCGAGAACTTCACCACCATGAGCACTCCATGTGTCGCATATACGCCATGTGCCGTCGCGATGTCGGTTGAATACGCGGATCTTGCCGTCTACTGAGCCGGTGGCGCATCGGTCGCCGTATGTGTTGAATGCTACGGCTTGGACGAGGTCCTTGTGGCCGTGTTGGAGGTTGAGGTCGAATGAGGGTTTCTCGTCGCTGGGCGACGGGGCCATTGACGCCATTGTGTGTGTGTGTGTGTGTGTGTGTTGTTTTCTGCAGTGGGCGCGTGGGTGTTTCTGTGCAGTGTGAGTGCAATGCGACGTGCGCGTGTTTGAGATGAGTTGGATTGAAATGGTATGAGATGAATGATGAGATGGCGTCGGTGAGATGGGATGGATGAAGTTGAAGTTGGAGGGGCAGAGAGTGTTCGGTTGTCTAGATTGGGTTTAGCTTGGTTGGTTTTGGCATCAAGTTCAAGATTTGGGGGGCTTTTGGGTTGATATCAACACTATTACAGCAATTGGATATAATTGAGGAGTGTTTTGGCATCAATGTCAATCGATTTGGTGTTTAATCCTTCTTTTTTCTGTAAATGCATTAAAGGCTTCAGATGAGCAAGCCTGTGTTGGGTATACAGAAGCTGTTGTCTCTGTCACAGGACATGTTGGCACAAATTGATAACTTAGTGATGCAGATATAAACGATGGTACCACCACAAGCACGGAGCTAGAAGTGCAAAAATATGATATTTGATCGCGCACTTTGAGTCATTGAATTATTTATTCTTCGCAGTAACAGTCCCTCTACCGCATAGAGCAACATCTTGAGTCTGGTTTCGCTCAACGGAGTCGGGGGAAGTATAGGGTAGACTGCCAACTCGACAAACGCAGCTATCAACGACGCAGCCTAGAGACCGGTTATTAGAGGCCATCGGCGACGGTACAAGTTGCCAAGAACATCATCATTCACCCCGCGAGCGGCACACGTACATAGCACGGAGGAGTACGTGTACGAGTAGTACATCATACGGCCAACGCGCATTGGCACCCTACACTGCCGAGGACGAGCACCGTGCCCGTCACTTTGACAGTCGTTGATGTTTCTCCCATTTCAAGTCCTCACCATCACCTACACGTCACACTTGTGAACACGGCCGTTGTTCTTCTCCCAGCAAAGTAGATGCTTCGGCAATCTCGGTGGTGCTTTTCCAAAACCAGGCCCCAGCTGGCCAAAGTATCGACAGACACCCCTCGTTACAAGTACTACGAAGATGTTGAACCCCCCGAGGGCTACGCCGAGGGCGGCTACCACCCCGTTCGACTTGGAGACCGGCTTGCAGGGCGATACAGAGTTGTTGACAAGCTGGGACATGGAACCTACTCGACGATATGGCTGACCAGAGACGAGAAGCTCTCTGGCTACGCCGCCATCAAGGTTGGCACGGCGGAATCTACCGGCAAGGAGGCCGGTGTTCTCACTCGCCTGGCTGGCTCGACCCCTAGTGGACCGTCTTTCGGCAAACGCTTAGTCCCTTCGATACTCGACGACTTCGAGGTTGAGGGACCCAATGGCACTCACCCATGCTTTACAACCGCCCCTGCTTTATGCAGCTTAGCCGATGCGAGAGAGGCCGGCCGCTATACGCCCTTTCGGATGGATGTTGCGAGATCAATATCAGCGCAGCTTGCCATGGCAGTAGCTTACATGCATAGCGTCGGCCTCGTCCACGGCGGTGAGCCACTTGCACCTGTCACACGAGGGATACAATAGAGATGAATGCCAACCGGCCTTGCTAACTCTTACTAGACCTCCATATCAAGAACTTGCTTATACAGCAGATACCGCCAGGCATAGACAACCTGACGGAGGAGCAGCTCAGCCAGCGTTACGGCCCACCAGAGCCAGAGCGTGTCAAGTACGAGGACGGCACGATACCATCATTGCCTGGTGTGCCCGCAAACGTCTACGTACCCATGTGGATGGGAAAACCTGGCAACGAAATGACACTCGACGAGGCGAGAATCCTCGTCTCTGACTACGGGGCAGCCTTTTTTCCAGACGAAGAACGCCGGTTCGACTCCTACACGCCCCTGCCCATTAGGCCTTCCGAGGCTAGATTCGAGCCCACGCAGCCGCTCGGCCTCCCGTCAGACATCTGGAGCCTCGGGTGCACAATCTGGCAGGTCCTCGGTTTCAAGCCATTCTTGGGAGGATGGCTATTCGGGCAGGATGACGCCACTCAATCGCAGATGGACGCCCTAGGCCCGCTCCCGGACGAGTGGTGGGATAGATGGGATGGCAAGACGAAGGCAGAGTCGTTTGTCGAAAACGGCGTGCCCACGCCGGGAAGGGCCGTGTGGACTTTTGACCATCGATTTGAGGATTGCATACAGGCAAGGCGGAGAGACGATGGCGCGGACACTGTAGCCGATGACGAGAGGGGCGCTCTGATTGACATGGTGCGGTGCATGCTCAGGTTTAGACCGGGCGAGCGCATCACAGCAGATCAGGTGCTCGAGACGGAATGGATGACGAAGTGGGCTACTCCTGAGGCCATGAGAAGCTGGGGGGTGTCTGAAGATGTATGTTGATGACGACTGGTCGTATCGAGGCAGCTACCCTCAGATGCAGCCTTGCTGACGTCGAGAGGCAGCGTGCCACAGAGCTATAGACATGTTTACAAATGAAGGAGTACATGTATCCGTGTTTAGAGGATGGAAGTATTACTAGAAGTAGCATCGTTAGTAGTGCAGCGGATTACGACCAAGTTGCCAAGACCAACGCACGTGACCGGGATTTAGAAGAATTGGAAAGCTGCGTCTACGGCAGCATCACATGCATTCCAACTTGGACTTTTCCTCCCCACCAACACAATCACACACATGGCACACCTAGTCAATCCTCTGGCGACGCCAGCGCAGCTCCTCAACAGACCGACCCTGTGGTCCATGCCGCAGGACCTGCAGGACGTCGTCTTCTCCTCGACGCAATGCCTCACGCAGGCGGCCGGTCTGCTTCTGGAGCTGCCGCAGTCAGTGACGGCGCAGGCGTGCGTCGTACTGGCGCGATACTGGCTTGTTGAATCGCCCATGGCCAACGAGTTCAGCGTATGTTTCCACTTCCCTCTATATCTCTCGTGCACACGGTAATTTTACCGGCCGGGGTAGTCGGGACACCAATCTGACAAGACACAGGATGTCTCGGCGGCAGCACTCTACGTGGTGGCCAAGATGGGCCCTATACCGCGATCACTACGCGACGTGTCGAATGTATACGCCTACCTCACATCACCCAAGTCGAAGCAACTACTATTCGCGCACGGCGACCAGACTCGAGAACCGGACGACTTCTACCAGACCGAGAGCGAGTACTACAGCTTCCAAAAACGCCTACTCAGCCTAGAAGTGCGCATCATGCGAGCGCTCTCGTTCGATACGCACGTGTCGCTCCCGCACGCCCTGGCCATGACGTACCTCCAGACGCTCGACTTCCTGGCCGGCAACAACGACAGCGACGACGACGGCAAGCCGAAAGACGCCAAGCGCTGGCGCCGCGACGTATGCCTCCGGACGGTGCAGCACCTCAACACGGCCCTCGTGTCCCCGCAGATGCTCTACCTCACGCACCAGCCTCACGCGCTGGCCACGGCGGCCGTGTACTGTGCCGCACGCGACCTGTCGGCCAAGATGCCCCAGTGTCCTTGGTGGGAGGTGTTTGACGTGGACCGCGAGGAGCTGGGCTTTCTCGTCGTCGCTTTGCGGAGCGTGGAGGGCATCCTGGTTAGTGCCAGGGAGGGTCTGCCCTGGTTGGCGGACGGGGGTGTCGTCACTAGAAGTAAGGTCCGTGGTGAATTGGCCAGTAGGGACGGCGGTGGTGCCGCCGTCGCCGCTGGTGACGACGAGGATGAGGTTATGCGCATGATGGATAGCCGGTGAGGTGGTAGAACAAAAAGACAAGAGAAAACAACATGGCCAAGAGAGAAGAAAACAACAAGGACAAAAAAAAAGAAAGAAAAGAATAGGTCAGACCGACTGTTGCCTTGTTGTCATACTACTCGATCGAGATGGAGGGTATTAGTATTACGCAAAAGGCATGATGCTGTCACACTGCCCACCGCTTCTTCCCCCCCCGTATTCCGGCCTCGCAGGGAAAGTCAGCTTGTGCCGCCGCCCTCCGTCATAAAGCTGGGGTTGTATGGTCCCCATGCTTTTTCATTTTGGGGGGTGCGGGTATGGGGTTGTGTGTTCCACTACGACGTAATAGAGCTGGTTTGAAAGGCATGGGAAAGAAGTTGGGAAGCAAGGTACGAGAGCAAAGCCAAATAGCCCAAACCCTGGATAAAGGCAGACAATGGGCGAGCACGCTCCCAGAGAGAGAGAAAGTGTGGGAGAGAGAGAAAGAGCTCATAGAGAGGAAGTGTGTGTGGAAAGAAAAGGGACGTACCGATTCTTCTGGAAGGAATCGCCACATACTGGGATGTGGGGCGGGAGAGATGTCCTTCCGCTTACGGAACCGAGGAACATGCATCTCCTAGGCACGACAAGATGGTGGTGCATGTACAGCATAATAGCATGTAATACAAGCATATTGAAATGTAAGAGTTACTAGTATCTAGTCCCATACGAGAAGTCTGTTACCAATGAGTTATTCATGAGCTGTCACCAACAAGTTATTTGACTAGCAATAATAGTAATAGTATGACTTTGTTGCGATTCAGATCACGGAGGGAAGACTCACCCCCCCCCAGACCCAGACCCAGGCTGACGTCACGGAAGAATCGGAACGTCGTCGGTGGCGGCGTCGGCGGCGTTCGGGGTTTAGTCCGTAGGTGCATACGAAGTGTCTGTAATTGGTATTATTGGACATTGGAGTCAGGCAGCGAGATCAGCATAAAATTATGCTTTATAACTCTTTTTTTGCTTCTTTCTTCCTTTTGTCTTTCTCTGCATTGTCCATTGTCGAATTTGGATTTGGATTCGGATCTGATTACCACTGTCCTTCTTTGTTGCAAAAGTGTGCCTGGCTGTGTTGAAAAGGTGACACACTGTATAGTCGTACGGGGTTGGGGGTGTTGGATACTCCGTGTTTCAGTGGTGTACAGGCTACAAATACAGGATTGACACAGTGCGTTATACAGTGCGCTGCTGCTGATGGTAATATCCATGTAATATCCGGATTGTGAGTATACGAGTATCCGAGTACTAATGGTGCTAAAGTACTCGTGGAGATACTGGAATATTGATAGAGTGTTTGGGTGAAAAGGTGAAAAGTACCAGTTACGAGTAATACGAGTGCAGTCTTCTCAGAGCAGCCAAGTGCCAGATACCAAGAGTTACGGCACCGCAATGCCGTAGATGGTGTGTGCGTTCTAACCCGGTACGACTAACCAAGAAGAAGAAAAGTATCGTGACGGAACTTGAAAATGGCTCACTGGGGGAGGAGGCCGAGAGGGGAGGGGTTGGTTCGGAAAAGGAGGGTCCCACCAAAAAGCAAAGCAACAAGTTGAACAACCAGTATTACTCTGTGATAAAAGAAAAGAAAAAAACCCTACTAGTAAGTAGTAGTGCCCCTCTCCTTTTTTTTCGTTTCCATCAGCAGGCATGTGGTTGGCTCAAGAGCGTGGGACAGACGTGGGGAATGATACACTGCTTTTCTGTGTTGCATGTATCCCCAGTCATATAATTGCTAGTAAAAGTACGAGTGTTCACCCACTGCTACGTTGTAAAATACCAAAGTACACTCATTGCTATTACACTACGTACTCCGTATATTGCTGCTGCTACCTGTACTCGTACAAGCTTAGATGCCGGCAGAGCCGCCATCGCCGCTTCGTCCGCCCGCCACGGGCTGGGTCCTGACTCCCCCCCCCTTCCCTGACCATTCCCACGTTCCCACACCCCCGGGGTCTCCAATCGGTCTCGCTCTTACCTAGAGCGAAGACGCGATGGGGGGGGGGGGACGAACGGATCCTCCCCCCCCAAAGGGCCAAAGGGGTCCAGTCGAGTGGCAGTGGGCCACTTTGTTGGTATCGTGATTGTGTGTTGCTTGTGTAATTGTTTTTAGTACGACCGACCTATTTCCCTTGATTTTTTTTTCTTATTTAATCTCGCTCCTTCCTTCTTCCTCTGGACCCCCTCCCCCCCCTCTCCTCCCATCCTTTACCCCCATTCGTATTACACACTTGCTCTTTTGCTTCTTACTTCTACGAGTGTCATTACTCTTCTCCATCTACTCTCGCCTCTACGAAGCCTCTCCCACCTTCCAACAAAACAAAACCAACAATCATAATGCCCGAGTCTACTCAGGAATCTGGTCCCGCCGCCGGCGCTGCCCCCAACCCCAAGGCCCTCGGTGACAACAAGGGCATCAAGTTCCACATCAAGACTGGTGGCAAGTCTTACGACTGTGTTCTCCAGGACCGCTCTGTCTAGTATGTCTCTTTCTCTTTCTTTCTTTCTTTCTTTCTTTCTTCCATCTTGGAGGAGTCTGTCTCTACATCGTAGAGTCTTTTCTATTTTCATCCGAAGAAATCAAAACTAACACATCTCTCTCCCTTCCTCTAGCGAGCGCAAGAAGGCTGCTACCGGCGGATCCGAGTCTGTTGAGAGCTCCTCCTCGTCCGCCAAGTCGTCTTAAGGCTTCTCTCCTTTCCGTTTTACGCATTTTGGACTTTCGGCATCGATGATTTCAGAAAAACCCTCATATTTCACACATACCTCGTGGTGGCGTCGCTTCCGATGTCATGACGAGCAAGCGTCCTCTTTTCGTCACCCCCCCCCTCTTCCTAAAACCATGCTAGTAGTCCCCTCTTGAGGGGTTACAACTACGATGATGCATGTCGGGGGGGACTTCTCATGATCTTTTTTTGCTGTATTTTGGCGCATGGAAAATTGGTGTCTATTTATTGTCTTTTCTTGATTACCCCCTCCAACACTCTTTTGAGAGCCTAGATGGTTCCATTGAGAAATTGAGACTATTTTTCTTCTCGCTTCTGATACAAATATAATTTTGTCTTTGCTTGTGCTTCTGATGTCTCTCCCATGTGGTCTTGGCGTGTGACCTTGGCGTATCATATTCAGACAAACTCAGATCTGCCTCTGCGTTTTTTAACCTCTGTCTCTCTTTGTCTCTCTGTCTCTATATACTGTGGATGTGGAATACTGCTACTACTATTGCCTCTGGCTTCTCTCAACATGTCATTGTGATCTCTTTTGAGAAGGGGCATGTGTGTCGTGCAGAAAGTGGCAGATGTTCCAAAGGTTCCATCCAGCTTCCGAGCTTGTCGGATGGTGGGCAGGTCTGGCAGCTTGGCAGCTTGGCTCTGTATGATTACGGTAAAGAGTATTACGGGAAAGAGTAGTAGTAGTTAGGTACGGAGTACTCGTAATGCCCATGACTTTATGTGTGTGCGAGTTAGTAATGCGCAGCCAGTAGGAAGAGGCTAATCATTCTGTGTACGATACTACTACTCCGTACGGAGTACTACCTTGAACCTTGATATGTGTTACCTGTGCAAGACCTGTATTATAGCCCATCTGGTTGGTACGAGTAGTCATAATCCATGCCTGTGTATGTAATGTATCATTGCTTCCAGCATGGTGGTGTGCTGTGCTTCATGCTTGTGCGTTGTGGGGGTGGCAGACACATGACGACGCCTCCCCTCCCCCCCCTTCATCCTGAACGCCCACCACCAAAACTTATTCCCAATACACAAGCCTGTCATTCATCTGTTGATCTTTTCTCCCCTACGTTCAAGTGACAGTATGCCTGCACCGTTAATTGCCAAAGGTACGTTTTTCTTTTTTTTCCTACTTCCCTTGCATGAGAATGATGAAGAGGGAAAGAGATGGACCCCTGCACTGCCCACCATTCACTGTTCCCCGCCTTCCACCGGCGGGCCACATCCCGAGTCCGCCTTGTGGCCCTCTGCCATCTAGGCCCAGCACCAAGTGAGCTGAGCCGCGCGCTGGGCAGAGTCAGAAGAGCAGAAAGAGTGGCAAATGATCCATTGCCACGACATTTACGCAATACATTTTCCCCATCAAACAAAAAAGAACTTCCCCATCATTTTCCACATTTTGTTTTCTCCATCAAAGACAATATACCTCTCTCCCCATTTTTTTTTTTTACCATCGTTCTTTCTTGCATCAACATCATCATCACCATCCCAAAATCATGCCTCCAGGTGCTAACCAAGCTGTCCTGGCCTCAGGCGCCGTCGTCGCTGCCTCCTTGGCTGTAGCCGCCGCCGTCGCCATCTACGAATCCCCCGAACTACGACGCTATGCAGACGACACTCGTCGCCGTGTCGCCGTGGCCCTGCAGTCCCTGAGCGATGGCATCAACCCTGCCTCCGCGTCATCGAGGGATCCGCCCCTGTTCAACAGGCCCGAGGATGCCGAGGGCTTCGTCATGTCGACCGATGTCGACGCCGACGACGAGTCCCGCCGCAGGCAACGTGAGGAACTGCTCTACTGGAACATGATGCGTATGCAGAACGAGGAGAGGGCAAATGACAGCGAAAAGGCCGCTAGCCCATCATCGCCTGCCACCACCTTTGACGACATCCTCAAGCCCTCCTCCCCGCCTACTGCGTATGCCAGCGCCACCGAGGACAAGGCTGCTGCTGCCAGCGGAGTCCGACACCGCGGCTTCGGTGCCACCACGACGGCAGCCTACCCCTATGCCAACCCCTTTGCAGATGAACACCACCTTGACTCGTCCGACCTTCGCCACTCCTCCACCCCTACCCCCCAAGACGACAACCAGTCCGACATCTACAGTGCCACCACTCTGGACCACCGTGAGCCTGAGCCCGAGCCCGTTACTGTCGCCGAGCAGCAGCCCCTCATCGACTTTGACGATGCCACCGCCTCATCTGCCACCCTCGATCGCAACAGCGACAGCTACGAATATACCGTTGCTAGCAGCAGCCGTCCTGAGCAGGACGAGATGTACGCCTCTATCCAGGCTTGGGCTCGTGGGTCCATGACGGCTGCCGACGAGGGTGAGGGCGAGGACGAGGACGCTGATGTCGTCAGCAGCCAGGGTCAGCTCACTCCCACTGACTCCATGTCCATCATCGGGTCTGGCGGCGAGGAGGAGCGTGATGGACGTGATATGGATGTCGTGAGCGACCTGGGTAGCGTCATGACGCCGTCTAGCTGGTCCGAGATCAGCAGTGTGTCTAGCGATGCTGGTGTGGGACCTGCCCAGTGATTCTCATTTTCTTCTGCTCTTGCGCGGTCTGTCTTTTCTATTTCCACATGATGTATTACATGGGATGGCGTTTGCGATGCTGGCGTTTGTATTTGGTCTTTTTCTTTTCATTCTCTTCTTATTCGACACCACACGCATTGAGATTATTCATTCGACAGAACCCTGAAGGCGTTTGGGAACAATCAAGCTTGCAAGCCATTATTCTTTTCTTCTTTTATCTTTAATATCATCATAATCATCATCTTCAGTACTACCAATTATCAGAAGATTTACTATTGCTACTACCACTAGTTATTTTCCTTCACCTCCCCCCCAACCGCCTCAACATAGTCCCCCCACAGCGACTTGACAGGCCTCCCCACCAACTCAGTCCAGAACCCGTCCTCCTCGTACCGATGCAAGCGTAACCTCTCGTTGATCCTGGCCACGGTGCCCTCGCCGAACCTCCCCTCGAGGTACTCGAGGAAGTACGCCGTGTGCTGGTACCCAGCGTCCCACCGGCCCGCAGCCGACGGATCTCTCTTCCAGTGGGGCGGGCCCAGCGCGCACCGGAGCCTCACCCAGTCCGCCACGCCCTCTATCAGACCGCCCGGGGCGGTATCCCGGCCGTTGTGCTGCAGGCAGTGCACCATCTCGTGAGTGACGACTCCCATGATCTCATGGCCCTGTCGGGCGTGCGGCTTCACACCCGCGACGTACCGTGCCGACAGGTGGATCTCCTTGTGGTCGTCGTCCAGCTCCGATCCCGTGGTATATGCCACGCCGTCCATGTCGCGCACGATGAGGGTCACGGATCGTGTACCCGGGGCGGTGGTCGAAATGTGGGACGAGCCGTATAGCCACTTTAGGACGTTGCGGGCTGCGTGGGCCATGACGTCGTCTATGTGGACTTTCTGGAGGACGGCCGAGGCGCCTGGGAGACTGAGGTCGTGGACTTGTAGGCGGAGCTTGGGGAGGATAAGGTCCTTGTCCTTCTTGGGCGATATCGCGAGCGACATGGCTGGTGCTGGGGTTGTTGTCGGGGCCGGTGTCGTCTCGGGTGGGAGAGGCATCGTGGACGAGCGATTCTACAGGTTGAATGTATTACTTTTATTGAATTGCTAAAGTGGTAAACTGGGTGTGAATAGTGGCCGAACGGTGGTCAAGGCGGGGGAGGGGCAGGAATGGGTTGGCGGGGTTGAGTTGTTACTGCTATCTGTACGCAGTAGTAACACAATGTCTGACGCAGGAGAGCACAACACTAGTACAGAATCTAGTTTGAGATAACAGTAGAAGTATTACAGCTACTACAATAAACAACGATGGCTACGATCTGACGATGAAGCGTTACACACGGCAGAATATCATTATGAGGGATGGTTGTACGAATAGTAAACAGATTATGTCATCGTGGTGTAACGGGATGTTTTTATTGATGCCTGAGTCCCAGGCAACGGGGTACCAGGCGACCAATTAGAGACGGCGACGTCTAGACTCTTCCGTCCGGTTCAGTGGGTACCTCCGACCCTGCGCGGTGTGCTACAGGCTACAGGCTACAGGCTACAGGCTACGGGGAACGGGCGGAAGATCTGGCCGCTATGGCAACCTGATTGTGCCTGTACGCTAACCGTCCACTATCGGGAGTAAATAAGGCTCCCTGGAGTTGAGCCATTACAGAAGGCGCTCATGCAATACAGTGGATGCTGGAAGCCTGTAGATTCGGGTGGACAGAAAGTGGTTGCCTATGTACCTAATGTTTTCTCTCTCTCCTCAGGTAATTGTTGATTTATCGCTTGTTGTCCCCCCTCCCCCTCGTCTCCATTGAAGTGTGGAAGCCACCATCGGTTCTTTGTCAACGTTTCCAACAGTTTTTTTCTTCCCTCTCTCTGTCCACTGGAGCTTAACCTGCGCATGTTGGCAGGGTTAATTGTGTGAAGAACCTATATCAGAAGAGCAGAGATATATATTCAACAACAACCCTGAAAAAAAAGAAAGAAAGAAAGCGCGACATTGTACTAGTCCCCAATGACAGTCTCGTCCGGTGCACCCCGCTACCTTGTCTACCTAAACTCCTGAGATTTACTCGAGGGAACGCGTCGATTGCGCGCCATCCCTCTACTTGGTACTACACACACACAGAGAGAGATTCTCTTTCTGGTCTCCCCACAACCACCAGATGTGACATGCCTTACTGACAAGTCTACTCCTTCTCCCCCGCCGACAGACTCCCCATGGCCGAAAAGCTCAACGAGCAACAGGTCGCTGACCTCGTCACCCTTGTGCGCAGCGATGCCCAGGTCGACGCCAAGGTCCAGTACGTCAACAATGTCAAGTCGGCCATCAAGCAGCACAATGTCCCCGATGCGTGCGTCCCCCAGCTCTTTGACGGACTGCGCGCCGCATCCTCCGCCCAGCATGCCGCCCTCGTCAGCGTCGGCTTCACGGCCCTCAACCACCTCCTGACCAGGCTGTCGCGCCAGGACGCAAAGCTCCTCGCCAAGGAGGCTGCCAGGACCATGCCCGTCATCATCGACAAGCTCGGCGACCAGCGCGACAAGTTCCGCTCCACCGCCCAGTCGGCTCTCAGTACCCTTTACCCCATCGCTCCCCAGGAGGTCGAGAGGTTCATACGCAACTCGGCAATGACGGGCAAGAACCCCAGGGCTAAGGAGGGTTCGCTGCAGTGGCTCTTGCAGGTACGTGTTACCATACTATTTCGCCGTGGAGGAAGATGGGAGCAAATGCATAATGGGGGAGGGGAAAATGCTGACATCGACATGAAAATCTAGGCACACCAAGATCACGGCTTGCAGTTCCGCAGCTACGTTCCTCTGCTCATGGATCTCCTCGAAGACGCCGACGGAATGGTGCGCGACGTCGCCAAGTTCACTGTTGTCGAACTTTTCAAGAACGCCCCCAACGGCGCCAAGTCCGACCTCAAGCGCCAGCTGAAGAACTTCAAGGTCCGACCCGCCATCGAACAGGCCATTGTCAAGTCCCTGGCCCCGAGCTCCTCGCGACCGGGAACACCCTCCGACGCCCCGCCTGCGCGCTCCACTCTCGCCGCCAGCACGTCCTCGGCCATTGAGCGTCCCGTCACCCCGGCCGCCGAGCCCCCCAGAGCCGAGAGTGTCGAACCCCAGTACGTCAACACCCACCGAGAACTCGACGACATATTTAAGGAGATGGCGTGGTGGTTCGAGGGCAAGGAGACGGAACAGAACTGGTTCAAGCGCGAGGAGAGCATGGGCGTCCTCCGCCGACTCAATGCCGGCAACGCCCCCTCCGACTTCCTCGACACCTTTGTCCCTGGCCTGCGCGCCATGCTCGACGGCATCCTCAAGGCCGTCAACTCGCTCAGGACCAGTCTCTCAAAGGAAGGCTGCGCCCTCGTCCAGGATCTCGCCATGACCCTCGGACCAGCCATGGACCCGCTGGTGGAGCTTCTGATGCAGTCCCTCGTCAAACTGTGCGCCGCCACCAAGAAGATTGCTTCGCAGCAGGCCTGCCAGACGGTCGACATCGTCATCTCCCACGTCTCGTACAACCAGCGTCTGATGCAGCACATCTGGGCTGCCTGCCAGGACAAGAACATCCAGCCGCGTACCTACGTCACCGGCTGGCTCAAGACCATTCTCAAGAAGGAGGCCGGCCACCGTGCCCAAATGGAGCACTCGGGCGGCGTTGACCTCATAGAGAAGTGCATCAAGAAGGGCCTCGGCGACGCGAACCCCGCAGTCAAGGAGAAGATGCGATCTACCTTCTGGGTCTACCACGGCGTGTGGCCCGCCCGCGCTGACGCCATCAAGGAGAACCTTGAGCCCACAGCCCAGAAGCTGCTCAACAAAGACCCCGGGAACCCCGACGCCGCCAGCAGGGGCGCAACCACCGCCGCCCGGCCTGGCTCTAGCTTTTCCAAGAGCACCACCAGCAGGCCTGGACTCCGCGAGACCATGTCGGCCCAGAAGAGGGCCATGATGGATGCCAAGAAGAAGCTCCCTGCGCGCCCCGGGTCGGCCATGGCCCAGATGTCGCCCGTCCGCAAGACGTCGGATAGCAAGCCGAGCAGCACCACCACAACTACCACAGCGACGAAGCCGGCGGCGAGGGCTCGCCCGGAGTCTGGCACCGTCTCCGTCAACGCCGGCGGCATGTCCATGGCCCCAGTGCGCCCCGCCAGGAGACGCCCCGATATGGCCCGCCCTGCCACCGCTGGCCCTTACTCGGTACGCGACCAGCCATCCTCGATGGAATCCGACAGCCCCTCCAGCTTCACTAGGTCGTCCAAGCCCGCCGTGCCTAAGCAGTCGGTGGCCTCTAAGGACACCACACCCAAGAAGACGGGGCCCCCGCGCACCAGGCCCGGACACCAGTCACACGCCAGCGAGTCTAGCATTGCGTCGCCTTCTACGGCAAGGTCCAGAGCTACTGCTGCTGCTGCTGCCGCGTCTCCTAGAGGGAGCCCGGGTAAGCTCAAGACCACGCAGTCAGCCCATGCGTCGAGGAGCCCTACGAGGGCTGAGCAGAGGCAGCTGCAGGAGGAGGTGGTGGAGCCTCTCGCATCGCCTTTGTCACCGCCCGTGGTCGAGCCTGTCAGCCAAGAAGAGACACAGGAAGAGTTGCAACTGCCGGTGCAAGAGCAGCAGCAGTCGGCGCCGGTCCAGGCAGAGAGGGAGACGACGCCCATCGTGAC
The DNA here is from genome assembly GCA_900188565.1 of Geosmithia flava. Taxonomy (NCBI): domain Eukaryota; kingdom Fungi; phylum Ascomycota; class Sordariomycetes; order Hypocreales; family Bionectriaceae; genus Geosmithia; species Geosmithia flava. The sequence continues at coordinate 421,509 of FYEV01001789.1, forward strand.
AGTACCAGATCTAGAGCCCGACTCCAAGCCTCAGTCGCCCGCGGGTCCTCCCCTCAAGGTGTACGAGGATCCGTTTGTCGGGGAGCCGACGACGCCCAAGCCTACCTTCACTGGTCCCGTGCTAGAGGACAAGCCAGTCAACGAGGACGCGGCGATCCTGCAGCAGCAAAGCACGACGCCCACTGAGCCCGGGGTACCCATGGAGTCACCCGAGAAGACGAAGCAGAACCTTCGGCTGGTGGACAGCGGGCTTGCCAAGATTGAGGCGCGGTCCCTCGAAGTGCACGGCTTCCGCAAGATGCAGAGCCTGCTGCGCGACAACAAGACAGTCCTGGGCGACGCCAAGATGGAGAGGCTCCTGACGGGACTGTTTAAGTACCTCGAGGACCCGATGGACAGCATGGCGTCAGACAAGTCGCAGGACGTCAAGGCGCAGATCCTGACGACGATCAAGCTCCTCCTCACGCGGGACCCGGAAAGCTTCCGCCCCCACGTGTCCGAGTGCCTCGTGTCCCTGGTGCGCACGCGCAGCGCCTACGACGGCAGGTCCCACATCGTTAGCGGCCTGGAGGTCCTGTCGGCCGAGCTGGCGCCCCTAGGCGACGCGTGCGAGATTGTCGTGGTCCTCTGCCGTAAGCTAGCAGGGTACTCTGACTCCTCGCCCGAGGGATGTCGTGCCCTGAGCATGGGTCTCTTGATCATCAAGTCCCTACTCGACAAGGCCTCCTCCGACGCTGCGGCGACGCTGCCCCTCAACGAGGGCGACCTGTCCCAGCTTTCCGCCCTGACGACGCGGTGCCTCGACTCTGCCGACTCGCGCGTGCGCATGGACGCCGTACAGCTCTGCGTCGCGCTGCACACGTGCGTTGGGGAGGTGCGCTTCTGGGACGCCCTGTCTTCGGTCAAGGATGATCCCAAGAGCCTGATTACCTACTACATTGTCAAGAGGCAGCGTGAGCAGCAGAGGTAGAATCCTGCTCCGCTACGTGTGTGCAGGGCCCTGTATGCTGTTTTCCAAAGAGTAAGGGCTTCACTCACACCTGAGACGTCACCTTGACCTCGGTCTTTTCCTCTTTTTCCCTCCCCCCCCCCTTTCCTCTCTTCTCCTTTCTCGACTCCCTTTTTTTTGTCCATCCACCTTTTTTGACACTTCTTGATACCTCTTACCCCCTTTTGCACATGGTTTCTCTCTAAAAATAACAAAAACAAAAGATGAATATTATTCCTGTTTGCTAGGCATACTGTCTGGCGTTCACCCCCCCTTCTTGTCTTCTTCGTCCTACGGGCCCCTAAACATTTGTACATTATCCTTTTTTAATGATGGTTCTTTTTCTTTCTTCTTCTCTGGTCGTGTTTGTTTGGAGAGTTGAATGATACATACACAAAAAAACAATAAAAAAAAGTAATATATTACCGTCAAAATACATGTGTTCCCTATGTGTAATATGTGCATCTGAATTTTATCGTGGACACTTGACAATATCTGTTCAGTATGTGAAGAATGAACTGTTTACAATGTATAAACAAAAAAAACTATCAAGGGGGTGTATATCAAAAAAGGAGAAACAAGAGTATCTGATCAAATTCCATTTCCAACAATAAGAAAAATCTGCTTCTGCTGCTGCTGCAAGAAAAAAAAAAAAAAGACAAGAATCATAAAAAGAAAGGGGACATGTAAGAAATGCACCAGTTCCCAAGAAGTGAAAAAACAAGAAAAGTCCGAATCAGAAGACGAATTGTAGAAAGAAGAAGAAAAAAAAGGTGCTTCCAAAAAACCCCTTCCCTGAGCCCCCTTTTACAACCAAAAGAATAAACAGAATCGTGAAAGTGAAAACAAAAAAGTGACGGACATGAAGAGGGCAGAAGAAACCATATCCACTGCTACTGCTGCTGAATCTTTTGTCCCTTGGATAAATATGTTTTGGTTTTGTTTGTGTTGTTTGTAATGGGGTGTGGGTATATCAATCCCACCAATTATGTCAGAATGAAAGGAGGAAATGTCCAAATGGAGAGTTGTGTTAAGTGCCAAGAAAGAATCTTGAGAGAATGATGAGGAAAGGGACAGAGCGTATAAAGGCACTTTACGCCTCAGCGAAAATGTCTCGGCTATTCTCAATGACGAACTGGACAGCCAAATTCTTGGCGTGCATGTCCGTCATTTCACGCTCGATGCTCCTGTCAAACATGAGGGTGGGGGCGAATACAACAGCCAAGTTCTTGGGAGTCATCTGGAATAATTGTTAGCTTGGGTTATAAACAAAGTAGAATGCAGAGAGGAAGAACATACAAGGTTCTCACTCTGGCGCTGAGCTACGCGGTCGAGATGGAACATGAGGAATTCGAGACAGTCGCGGTGCCTCTCTGGCAGAGTGGCAAACGTCCTGCGTAGGTGGTTGCAGCGTTCAGTCTCGTCGGCGACGCCTAGATATCATTTCGTTAGTATTGAATTAGGGCGTTGGTTGAATGAAGCATGGGACCTGATGAACATACCATTCGATTCGAGTACCCTGTCGTACACGTCGTACGTGAGAAGGGGAATCGGGAGCTTTCGGAAGTACTGCTTCAGCACGCTGGTGACGGCCGTAATGTCCATGTCCGGGTCGGAAATGTCAAAGTCCTCGTTCTTGTCGAACCCTTCCTTGATGGCGTTGACCTGCGAGTTGCCACCCGTCTTGCGGTAGATGCCTTCCTGGTTCATACCACGCAGCTCTACCTCCTCGATGCAGCGCGTCACCACGCTGGGGATCTGCCGGCGCTCAAAGTCGGCACGTTCCGTCAGGTCAGACCCGAAGAGCGTTGTCGAGGCGTCGGCAATGGCAGGCGCCGCCGTCATGTTCATGGTCGACGGCGACTTGGGCATCGTGTGCTTCTTGCCGAAGAAGCCGAAGCCCTGGCGGCCGTGCTCTCCCGGCTTCAGGGCCTGGTTGTTGTATGCGCCTGGGCCGCCGGGGATGTTGTTAGCGCTGTTAGACTGCGACGTCTGCCCGCCCAAGTTGGACGGCGGTGCCTCAATGGCCGTCACCGTCGCGTTGTAAGGCATGCCTATGTCACCGCCCGACATAGTCGTCGGGATGCGCTCTCCGCGGTCGTTTTGTTGGAAAGCGACAACGGCCCTGTTGACGCCCTTGGCCACGTTCTGCGCAAGGCCCTTGGAGCCCTTCTTCCAGTTGAACTTCTTCACCTGGCCCTTGCGGACCTGCACCACAGTCGGGCCCGACTCGACATAGCCGTCCTCGTCGGCTGCGACCAGCGTCGGTCCGGTCGTGGTGCTCGACCCGTCCAGGTTGATGGACGATGCGGTGCCGTGCTTGTCGCTGTAGATGCCCAGGCCGTTGAGCGCCCTGGGGTCGATGGAGCTGTTCTTGAAGCGCTCTTGGAGCTGGTGCGTGAGGTCGTTGTTCATGTCGGCAAGCTGCGCGTTCTTAGACGACAGCTGCTCGAACTCGACCAGGGCACGGTCCCTGTCGGCCAGCGCATTGTTCTTCTCCTCCATGAGCTTGTCGCGCTCCTCGTGGAGTTGCTCGATGCCCTCAGACAGTGACATCTTGACGCTCTCCAGCTTCTGGACAAAGTCCTTGATGGCCGACTCCTCGAGCTGACGAGGATCGACAGGCGTCTTGGTGTCCTTGCCCTTCTCGACGAAGCCTGCCAGGACCTCGAGCTGGCGGATCATGATTTCCGTCTGCGTGTCGAGGACCGACACCGTCTTTCTCTTCTCGATCAGCTTCTTGTTAAGATTCTTCAGATCATGCTCCGAATTGAACTGCCTCTCGAGGTCTGCCACGCGCTGCTCCGAGCTCCTCAGCTGGCGCCTCAGGACAGCAGGATCCTCGTCAGGCGAGGTGGAGACTGGGGTAGCCAGCTCGGCCAGCTGGTCACTCTCCTCGTCCGCATCAATATCGCCTGCTGCCATGTCGGGCCACTGAGTGGACACGGTGCTGCCGGCTGTGTCGCTGACGCTTCGGCTGTGGCCGACCCGCGACGGGTGCGCAGCTGCCGACTCGACGCTACCGGTGCGGCCGTGCCTCGCCACATTGGAGGCGCGCTTCATCATAGACGACGAGGTCTGGTCGGCACCCATGATCCTAGCCATGTCCTCGTCCAGGGTGAAGTCACCACCGCTGCTCCATCTAGGTAGCTTGGGCGATGTCTTGACCTCGGTTCCATCTGCGGACTCCTTGTTGGTGCCGGGTGCGGCGGGTGCGGCCCGAGGCTGCATAAAGCTACCAGAGCTATTCTGCTCAGACATTGCGGCTGCCGTGGGGCTATCCTTGGGCAGCTGCTTTCTCTGGATGGCCTTGGCATTCTCTGGTCGGGGTGTCGACTTTGATGTCGCCCCCCCTGATTCTCTGCGGCCATCCTGCGGCACAGATTCATCGCTCGTCTTCCGTGATTCGAGCTGCGGGGTGGATAAACTCTCGCTTGGTGACACACCAGACTTCTTGCCGTCCAAGATGTCTTGAGACCTGTAGTCATCGGGCGAAGTCTTAGACCTCTGGGAACCCCTCGAGTTCCGTGCTTCATCCTGTTTAGATTGTTTGGAGAGGCTGCGCGTCAGCGACCCCGACTGTTTGATGCTGTGGTCGGAATGCTGGCGTCCATTCTCTTGGAAGGCGATGTGGGGAGTCGAGGTGCGCGAGTCGGAGCGCTTGTCGGCAAACGACGACTTGGGAAGCATCTGTTCCTTTTTAGAAGAATCGCCCATGGTAGCTGTGTGGCTCGGGGCTGGGCTCGGATCCAAAGCGACGGGGATGAAGAAGCCATCGTCGCCCGAACTATCATTGCCAACAATGGTGGAGCCCTGGTCGTTGCGGGCGTGAGACAAGCCCAGGCCTTCGGACCTTTGCTGACGTTCGGGGGATCTCGTTGGCGGGCCCCTCGAGTCGGTGTGTCGGTGGCTTCCGCGAGGGCGGGGCGACAAATCTGTGGGGGTGCCGGGCTCGGGATCGACCCTGTCGTTGGAGAAGGCGTTGTTGGGGATCACATTGGGGGGTAGGGCGGGAAGCGACTTTTCCGTAATGACTGGTAACTGGGCCGTTAAATCTCGACTCTTGTTGGCAGAGGCAGTCTTGGATTTTTTTCGCCTCCTAGCCATTAGCGTCTCATGACATTGCATGCAGAAAATTCCCTGCGATGTCCGGGCGTAGCGCAGGTTATCAATCTTGCGCTTGCAGTTACGGCAGCGGAAGCACGTAGAGCAAAAGGCCTGGTCGCCGGTAAGGATGGCCAGGTCCTCAATCTTGTTGTTGCAGGCATTGCAGGTGTATGTACAGTTGTTGCAAATGAGGGAGCCGTCGCCAAGGAGAAGGAGGTTGGCGTCCGAGTCGAGGAGGGTGCCGCACGAGTTGCAGCGGAAGCAGTCGAGGTGCCATCGGTTGCCAGCTAGAGAAGTTGTCAGCGCCATTCATACGAGTCACGCCTGGGCAGCAGGTCGGGCACGGTGGCCATGGGAATGCGACGACGACCAGGGGCAGTGTCGCGCTCCCGTACCTGGCGAAAGGATGCAAGCGGACAAAGGGGATCGTCAACGTACCAAGCTCAAAGGCCTTTCCTTCTTCGAGTATCTAGCGGTGCAGCACGGTTAGCCATGACGATGCGCAACACGGGTGGCGGCGTGAAGTCGTCGTACCTCTCCACAGCCCTTGCAAGGGAAAACATCTTCGTTATCGGTAGACTGGCCGTCGAGATACTCGTCGGTAATGGAGGCCATGACGGGCGAGTTACTCGTGCTCAGCACGCAGCGCCTCGGGAGGGACGAGGCCGACCGTTGGTGGTGCGGGGCTTAATTGTAGTGGCGGTGATGACTTGACGACAGATGCGAGCGTCAAAGAGGCGATCAGAGGGGCAGAGATGCGGTATGCGAAGGCGAAGAGGGAAAAAAAAATAAGGCGTCGCTGGCGGGAGAGCGAGAGAAAGCTATGCGGGCACCTGGCCTGTCATGCCTCTCTTTGTCGGAGGGGAGGAGGGGGGGAAGGAGGGCGGTCGGTAGTGGCGATCGGGCAGCAAAGAAGCGGTGTTTCGGGATCGTCGAGGTTGCGTGGATTGGCCGAAGCAACCGGCGATGGCGAAGGAGAGGGCGTAGGGAAAAAAGGTAGGAGAAGGGTTCGTAAAATATGGAACAAGTAGCGAAGAGGATGCGGGTGATTATTACTAGCAACAACTGGAAACAAAGGACGGGGAGGGAGTGAACTTGGTGCCACCTTGAGTTGGTGTTGGCACCCAGTCGAGAGAGGGAAGCAGAGGCCAAGGGCAGAGAGAGAGGCCAGGGGTGGGTGGTTGGTTCCAATGGATCACTTTGGGTGGCCGTCAGGGGAGGCCGGGAGGGGGATTTAGGGGATGCTGCGTTGTGTGGGCTAGCGGGCCGGCGGTTTGCAAATCACGGTAATAGTGGGCAGCAGCCACGGCGAAAAACGGTCCAGTACTTGTATCATTATGGAGTACGAGATTCTACGACTCCGTACTACTACTAGTAATAATAATACTACTCCGTACACGAATACTAGTATCATTAGTATTAGCGCACTAGCTATTTAGTGTTGAAGGGAGTAATATGAGTATTACGAGTACTACTTCTACAGGTATCTTACTGCGAGTACTCCGTAGTCATAGTACTAGTGAAATACATAGTATCCGATTGATCTGTACAATAAATTGCTACTAGCATCGATATTAACGCCATTGGGGGGTTAATACACTAGGATACACGGCCACTGCTAATAATAGTGGTGATACGCTGTAATACTAGCGGTACAGGTACCACCAGCCGCCGAGATTACCTGAGCCTCTTATTATCCATCACACGCGCGCATCTAGCTGGCTTAAAAAGGGAAATATCTACGAGTGTTATTATGCTGTTGGCCTTTTTTGCAGGGGCATATTTTCCCGTAGTAAGATACTCCGTACTAGTAGCATCTCCTATGGCTTCAATCCTCCGTACAAATACTCGTGGCAGCGATGCTGCTAAGAGTCAGCCTAGTAGTCCTAGTATTGAGTAATGTGAGCGCTCGTACCTGCAAACCACCGACGTGGCCAGCCGCTGCAAACTCTGGTTATACCGCTTCGTATTCTCAACGCCGTCACCTCCGGGGTCCATCATCACCACCCCTGGTTTCTGATACTGTCCATCACTTGAGTTCAAGTATCACAGGTAATACACGATACACAATACAGGTACATTTACGGAGTACGGAGTACAAGCACGAGTACTCGTACAGATAATGATTTCTCCTTGTACAGAAGGTTCGGTACCCCGTCGTGCCTTCCCTGTAATTATATTACCACTAATAATACTCCGTGCCACCATTCCGCAGGCAGGTGCGATGGACTTGATACGTCGTGCAACTCTATACAATCCTTCCTTCCTAAACTGCCAATGTCGGGACTGGCAGAGAACAGAGAGAAAAATCTCTCCCGTACAACTCCATGTTTCTCTACTACTGCATCTCTGTCTCTTTGTCCCTTGACCCCTTGACCCCCTTCAACCCCTCCCTCTCCCTCTCCCTCTTCATCCCACGGTTGAATCCGTTCAGTGGTACTGGATGACATACTCGTACATACTTTCAGAGTCTGGAATGCTGATATGCTCCCTCCGACTCTAGCGTGGCATCATCCAGGGGTGAGGTACCCCCAGGCTCCCCAAGGCCCCAAAGCCACTTTCCCCAGTGGAGTCACAACGGTTGCGCCAGCCAGCCTTTTGACCCTTGGCTGGCTCTTTGGATGGTCCTTGGCCCTCCTTGGCCGCTCCTTGGCCCTTGGGGTGGGGACATGAGAGACAGCGACCCCTGCCACCCTTTGTCCTGCGGCCTTGCACATCCAACTCTCATTGCTCAACGGCGAGCCCGGTCGGAGGGAGCCTGGAAGGTGACGGGTCACAGAACCATGCCAGCCAGCCAGATCCGACGACTCTGGTACTGCATTTGTGTATCACCGGGCGACGACTGCAAGAGCCTGCCAGAGGCTATTACCAGAAGGTGGCCCGAACGAGGATGATCATTCGCGAATGTGCCATTGACTGCATCAGCTTTCTCATGCTTACCGCGTACGAGCATTAGTACCATTACGAGTAGTTGTGCCTGTCCTTGCTTTCGATGTTTTGCCTTGCTTGTTTGCTTGCTTGCTCGCTCACTCGCTTACGACAACGTAGCAACATGAGTACGAAATATCACCCGCTTGCTCGCGTGCTAGTAGCTTCCTTGACCGCTTCGTGTTCCATGATGAATGCAGGCGAGCGAGTGCCGCCAGCTTTACTGGTTCTCTTCCTTCCTTCCCAGACAATATTATTGACCCGAGTTCCCGTGCTAAGACTTAGCTTTTGTCGTTGATTATTATATGTTTATTTCCATTGTTAGCTGACACGGCCTAGGCAGATGTACGCATCGAGTGACACAGAAGACGTCTTGATCACCCACAATATTCCAGCTCATCCTCTTCATCCTCCTGCAACCTTCGCCGCTACGACGCGTGAGTACGAGTACAGATATGGACCCGACGGGCAGGGCAAAGTCAAGCCAGGTCCACCATGCGGATACTGACCCAAGACATACATGACTGTACCACGGTGAACCATGTTGGTCTTTTTTTTCTGTACGAACTTCTAGCACCAATTTGACGCATGGTAACGGGAACGGTTCAATATTACCTTGCGAGTGCACGCAATAAAAACGCGCCTCCGGGGCTGACCATGATGTGCTAAATTCACAATTGCGGAGATCTGCTGAGGCCGTACAGCGATTTATGGTCTTGATACTACTCTGGACGGAATACTACAACGTACGAGTACAAGTACGTCGTACTTCGTTGTACTCATCAATGCACAACCCATGACCTGCATGAGCGTCCCGTGGAGAATTCCCCCCTTTTTGTTTCTTTTTCCCTGTCACCGACGCCATCTACACGTCTCATCTCAAGAGAATAGTCAGCACATCAACTACCGCATGCCAGGTAGCACAGAGAGTTATGTGATGAGATGGGATGCGCCCTTTGCTAGCCTGCTCGGCTAACCTCAGCCAGGCACATACGTGTATCCCCCATCAACTCTAATATTCTGGCAAACGAGTCGAGACCGACGTCGATTTTCAAAAATCACATGAGTACAGGTACGAGGACGGGTAATAACGACGACCCTAGTAAACGGACTGCCATGCACGCACACTCGTCAACCCCGGTCTTTCTACCCCTGCACTTGGTGTACAGGTATGTGTGTGCGCATGTACATGTATGTGTGTGCGTGCCATTAGGATCCACCATCCTTTGACCCCTTGTTTTGCAGGTGAAACAGCCGCGATGGCTCGGGGTCCTGTCCATCACCCCCTTCTACAAGAAGCTCACCTCCGACGAAGCTAAAGCAGGGCCACTGTTTCACACCATTTTGCCAGTGCCGGGGCGTGGATTGGCTCCTCAAACTTTCAACGCCCTGATTTCTCCGTCCCGACTGCCGTGGTCGAGACACTCTGACCATGAGAATAGAATGCCAGCGGGCCACGCGATTTTCCGTCTACCAGTCATTTGGTGGTCCCTGCCACATTGTGGCCGTAGGAGCACTGGTACATACAGATACTGACATGGTGGTCGCTGGTAGCACTGCACATACTCGACGCCTCTGAAGCATGCTCGCTTATTACCGTGGCTTGCGCCTGCGCCGTCGGTATACCCAAAAGAGGAGCTTTGCATATCAGGCGATATTAGGCAATATGCTATAATGCAGCAGCGCAGAAACGCAACGACTTGGCGATGCATCAATGACTTGACACCTCTGAGCTCTTGCTGCAAGCCTGCAGGCCCGACGTACAGGTCACGTACTACGTAAGAGTGCGTGCGCGTGCGTGTCTCTCTCTGTGTGTGTGGAGAAGAGACGGCCGGGCGGGCATATTCCTTACGGGGACAAAGATGAAAACTGTTGGTTCTTACAAGTTGCCAGTTGGTCGCTGTGAATGATTACAGTACTCGCAGCTCTAGGAGGATGACTGCGCATGATAACCTGGCGCATGTTTCATGGGACATCTCAATAGCCAGCTTCCGATTACTATTATTCCCAAGGCTCTCCAAGGACGTCAACTCCCCATTTCCTTGATCCATGGAATCTCCCTCTCCTCTTTGTTCACCGACTTGTTTGCGCCTACGACTATGTCGTACGAGTAATATATTACAGTATAATACTAGAGAGTGTTATAGTAATGCACTCTCACTCTGCTACTACCGATACAAGGTACTGCTGCTACTCCTGGTTAGTCGTTGTAATAACTAGTATGATATGCCCGCCTCGAAGAGTTGAAACACACCACACCTTCCCCAACCAGGAGGATTTCCTTTGGGTCCAGAGCTGGGCTGAGTTGAAACGTCGTTCCAAAATGGACTCAAAGGCAGCGATAATCGAGATGGGTTGTGCCGCGTGCTGCGTCTCCTCCCCCTTCTCTCTCTCTCCTCTCCTCCTCCTAGGACCCCGTCACACACACGAAACACACTTGTATGCAGGATGTATGCCGGGACCGAAGGATGGCCCTAGCTAGGCACAACCCACGACCCGGACATGCTGTCATGTTTTTTTTTTTTTTTTGAACAAGCCACCACCCCCACGGAAGGATGGGATTACAGATGCGCGTATATATGTCGTGGTATTAATTCAATGGTGTGATGGGATGCTGATAAGTCTTTCGGCTTGCTCCGTTGAGGCTTGCTCTGCTGAGAACAAGCAAGAAAAATACACGTAATTCTTTCTGCATGGGTGTTGATGAGCTGGATTCGGAAGAGAAGTGGTTTTATTAAACATGAGAAAACTATCTAAAACAAAAAGACAAAAGAAGATGACGACGCTATAGGGGGTGTTAAATGCACTTTTTTTGTTGTTTGTTTGGAAACGCACCGCTTTCCTATCCATGAGATGGACAGTCCAAGAAGAGAGAGCGGGGAGAATGGAAAGAAAGGAGAAGAGTGAGAATGAAATCACTGCTCTCCAACCATCCTCTTCACCTTGTCAAGGAGAATGGTGCTCTCCCTACCAAGCTTCTTCTTCCCATCAGGACCGACAGTCTTGGCCATGGCACGACGGTACCGATCCCTCTGGGCCATCTTCTGCTCGCGCTCCTCCCTGCGACGCTGAATCTCCTGAGAGCGCGCCTCGGCCTCTGCGCGGTTCTGCTCCGCCCTCTCGAGCTGCTTGTCGTAGTATCCCGGACGGCGGGTGCGGCGGCGCTCACCATCGCTGGGGCCACGACCACCGCCACCGCGACGACCACGATCTGCAGCATCGTCACCGGCGTCCTCATCAGCACCATCGCCTTTTGCCACACCTGTTTGGGCGGCTTCCTCGTCCTTGAGCATGAGTTGGCGGGTGGGGTGGAGGGCTGGTGCTGCTGGAGCGGCGTCATCATCCTTGGTATTGCTGTCCTCCTCGTGGTCATCCTCATTGGGCTTCTGTTGCTCTTGGGCTTTGACCTTGGCGTATTGCTTCTTCACCTTGGCCTTGTGGATGAGATCCTTCTTTATTTTGGTGACTGATGAGAGCTTGTTAGTAGAGAGTAAGATGGTACAGGGAGATGAAAAGAGTGATGAGATGTTGAAGAGGACGTGTGAAGAAGAAACGTACCCTTGCGACGCCATGGTCCGTCGGGGAGATTGTCGGGACCGACGCGGAATCCCTTGCGGGGCTTGTGGGCTTCTGATGCCGAGTTGGCATTTTCTGATGGGCGTTTGGGTGCCATTGTTGTGTGATGTGTGGGTGTGTGAGTGTGTATAATATGTGTTTTTGCTCACAGAGAGAGAGAGTGTGATGGCGAGAATATGAGTGTTGAAAATTTCATCAGAGTTTTGGACCCTGGACCACCGGGTAACCAATTACAGGCGGTGGAGTGCTGAGGTACGCTGTAAATACAGTTGCAGGTGTGGGGAATCATTGGTGGGTTCGATGCACTATTACTCGTGGTATCTTTCCCGTATAAAAGCCATACGCAGTAGGTGGCAGTAGAGTAATACCAGTAGCCTGTAGTAAATATGAAAAGAAACACTGCGTTGTGTACTATGTAACTATGTATTTAATAGTAATGATATTGGGCAGTATACGAGAGTCATAGTGTCTGTTCATGGATAAAGCATAGATGATATGATGTGGAATTGGGCAGTATGATGAAAGCCGGACTTCTACCAACGGCAGTAGATCAGCATTACCAGGTGGCACATGCTCCTCAGTGGGGTCCAACGGATGCCCAGAGGTGGCGGTTGGCGATTGGGTTGTTTCTGCATGAGATCCATTGCTGCCACCAACACGAGTGAGTGCCTGAGCATAATACAGGTACGCAGTTGTTTAGCATGAAATGGATACTCGGAGTATTACGTCGTAGAACGAGTAGAATGAAGATGTACCGTGATTCAAGTAGTATTACTAGGACAAGTGTATTCCGTAGACTCCGGAGCCATTACAATAATGTGAGCAATACCTAATAGAGGCTAGTAGTCGTACTACTAATACCCCGTAACTCATAACTGACACACCGCCCTGACCGAACTCGGTCCCTGCTCCCGTGACGTCGTCGCTTCTCTTTTTGTGTCATATTATCTGATGCCCACATTTTCCGCCTCTCTCTCTCTCTTCTTCCTCTTCCTCTTTCGTCCCTCCCAACATCCCCTCACTCTCTTTTTCTCACCCTTGGTCCCGTTCATGTGTTGAAAACTATTACCATATCCCATATTATACTGTAAATCTCTCTTCTGTTATACCTTGCCCGCCCAATCTAAACCCTTGCGGGCCCATCGTCGGCGTCCTCTTTTGTTTCCGCCATCGCCGACATCGCCCGATATCCTGGGGGGTGATCAAAAGATTGAAGCTTTAAAAAAAGACAAGGAAAACATAAACAGAACAACAAACTTCAAGCCCTCAAGCCAAAAGGGCTTTTCATGATTTTTGTCAACGTCTTCGAATGCAGTCAGGACCGCAGCCCAGCTGTGGTTCTGGCGATTGTACGTAATGCCCATCTTCCAGGATGATCTTGACCACCACCCAGACTTCAGGCCTCTCATAATCGACCCGCCTTCCACCTCGTCCCTCCGGCGTTTCTCGGATGAGAGTCTACGCACTGATCTGTGCGAGGGACCCGTTCCCGACAGTCCTCACGGCAGCCCGGCCCAGGAGAAGAAGAGCAACAGTGACCATGACGACAGCACCACTTGCAGTCGTCAGGTTCTGATACAGCGACTCAAGAGAGGCGAAAGCCCAACGTGGATCCCCTCACGCCATGTACGTGAATACCCATGGGACACGTCTCCAGCCCAGAATGAGGCTGACATTTCAAAGCACGAGTCCGTCTTTGATCATGGAGACGACCACCACTACCCTCAACATGACCGTGAACCCTTCCCCACGGTCTCCCCCACGCCATCCGAGAGCACCAGCCTCCTTCCCGCTGCTCAGTTGACGCCTCGGAAGGCTCAAAGCCGAGAACGGTCCGAGGAGAGGTTGAACGAGGGACTGTCTATCGAGCGTCCGCGGTCTGCTCTGCACACGGGCGACTTCACCAGTGCCGAATCCAGGCAGCCAGGTGACCACCATGGATACCAGCTCATGCAGCATGCGTCTCTACCCGGGACCCCCTTCGTAGTCACGTCGCCGCCGAGAGACTTCGCTCCCATCCACCGCAGACCCCACGCATCTCGGAGCTCGCTCAGCTCGCTGCCGTTCGGCACGCCGCCACCTCTCCTATCGCCATCCTTGTCCTCGAGTCTCGCCTACCGACCGCCGACAAGTCCCCTGGTACATTCCTCCACCAACGATGACACAGCCATGCCAGACATCGACTACTTCAACGGTGGTGCAAGGAGACATACCCACTACGACTTTGGGACACCGCAGCCATCGTCACATTCTGCATGGCCAATCCACCCCTCAGGGGCGCTTTCGTTGCAGTCTCGACACAGGCGTATGGGCTCACTTCCATCCCAGGCTCATCAGCCTATGAGGTCACTGCACTCGACACCCGGGTCTCTGCAGGCCAACGACTCGCCGATATCGTCCTCCTCGACCTCGAAACTCTCACGTCGCCAGTCACTCGGGTCTGACGTCACGCCCATCCAGCATGCGTCCATGGTGGGGTCGTACGAGGAGAGCATCCTCCGCGGCCGGATGTCGACGACGCCCTCGAAACCCCTCGAGTTCATGGCCCAGATTGGCGTCCTGGGCATGGGAGACTGCAAGGGCCGCCTCAGGTGCCCTCCACACGTCACATTACCTTTCGGCGCCGTCTACTACAGCTACGGCAGCACCTCGCACGGCCGGTCTCGGACAGACGACGGTCCCAGCCCCTACGTCGGCCAGGTAGACCTAGAGAACGGCCTGCCAAATCTGGAGGGCGAGGGCCGGTCACGCAGGAAGGCCCAAAGCCGCTACGCAGACCGCCAGGCTACCACCGAGGGTCAGGTTGACGAAAGCGGACGACAGCAGCAGATCAGGAAAGCAGCAGCAACACCCAAGGCGTCGTCGTCGCGACAGTCCGCCTCCGGGCCACGGGCCCCACCGGGCGGCAGCTACCGGATCCCAGAAAAGGGCCAGGTGCAGATCATCATCAAGAACCAGAACAAGACGGCCGTGAAGCTGTTCCTGGTGCCCTACGACCTGGCAGGCATGGAACCGGGTACCAAGACGTTCATCCGGCAGCGATGCTACTCCGCCGGACCCATCCTAGACGGGATTCCCATGTCCGTAAGACGCGCCGACCCGGCTGAGAAGCCTACGCTGCGCTACCTCATCCACCTGCACATCTGCTGCCCCTCGCGCGGACGATACTACCTATACAAGAGCATCCGTGTCGTGTTCGCCAACCGCGTCCCAGACGGCAAGGAGAAGCTCCGCAGCGAGATGACCATGCCCGAACCGCGCTTCACACCCTATAAGCCTGTCAGGGTGATGCAGCCTCTCTCATCTGCCCCTCCGTCATCTGGACCCGGCGCCGCCTCTCTCGTGGCCGAGAAGGCTCTGCGCAGACGCAGCGCCGGTTTCCCATTCATCACTGCCACTACCGCCACCACGCCGTCCCGCCCCTCCACAGACGTCAGCAATACTGTCGCGCACCCTACGAGCATCGGCGGACTGGGTATACGCCATGTGTCGTCGTCTGCCGCACCTGGCTTTAGCAACGGCCATGGCAACACTGTGGACCCTATCCCGCTGCATCTGCCTCCCCGGAAACGTATCGACAGTAATGGTAGTGGCGTTGCGGGTGGTGGGGATACCCTGTACTCATCACCTGGGGTGGAAGAAGCTGCGTCAGGGGACAATGGTCCGGCAGAGGGACTCTTGACGCAGAGATTCCGATCTATAGGTGTACACAAGATTGATGGCAAGGATATGCCACCTCCAAGTATATAAGCCGTATTTACATTCTCTTTCTCTCACGCTTTCCTTCTTCATTTCTTGGCCTTTCAATCCCCCCCCTTTTTAGTCTATTTGAAACATACTGTATAGATACGAGACATAGAAGCAGAGCAGATCACACAACATAAGCACAGCACATAGGACAACATCAAAATCAAAATCATATTAAAAGAAAACCGTCTATTCAGTGTTATAAATATGGCAAAATGCAAATTAACTATTCTACAATATATCTAAAATGTACAATAACAAAAAAAGAAATTTCAAAATACAACATTTTATCCACCCTTCCTACTTCTTTTTTATGTGTCTCGTTTAAAAGACCTGATATACATACAGTTACAAAAACATTCTTCTTTTCTTCCCCCTTTTCAAGAAAAACACCAATGTTTTGTTTTAAAATGGGGAGAGAAAGTTGGGAACTCTTGGAGGGGTAAGGAGGGTGATCCTGTGCTGCGAGGGAACAGGAAGAAGAGGTTGAGGAAGAAGACAAGAAAGAAGAGTAAGAAAACAGAATCATGTACTCTTCTTTGACAATGTCTGTCCCAAAACAGAACGAAGCTGCTTCAACTCCCCTTCCAGCATGGCCCTCGTGCGACGCGAGTTATCAAACACCATAAAGGGGCTGGTGCCCTCGGCGACGGCAGAATCGCGCATGTCACGCTCTCGCCTACCGAGGGCCTTCTCCATGGCGTGAAGCTCAGACATAGACAGCGGTGTGAGAAGGTCGGTGATGGCGCGGTCGAGACGGACATCTCCACGGAAGACCCACGGCCCTCTTGGACCCGGGTTGTTGGCGTCGCCGTAGTCGGACGTGATGAAGGCGTGGTGCAGGATCGGGTACCGCTGCTCGACGTCTGCCAGGCGACGGGCCACTTCGGCGGACCACGCGGCCAGACGACGCTTCTCGAGCCACTCTGTCTGCAGGGCGAGGACGGCATGGGGCGTGGGCTGGATGGCGCGCGGGTAGAGGGCCTCGCGGCGCGCGCTGAGCGACTTGGGACGAGGGTTCCACCCGCGCCACTCGGGCATCAGGATCGTCTCGCACCAGTCCATGGCGGGCTCCCACTGGCCCATGTCGGCCAGTCCGCAGATGACGCGGTCCCACGTGCTCGATGTGAGCTTGAAGCCTGCGGCCGTCACCTGCTCCACGCATGCTAGGAGGCCCTCGCCGTTGTCCATGGCGCGGAACGTCTCGGCCAGACGGTACACCAGGCGTGTCACGTCGTACTGGTGTGCTGGGTAGATGCTCGTGCCGTCGGGCGTGGAGCAGTGCTTCAGAATGCGAGGCCATGCCTGCGCCCAGACTTCAATCACAGCGTCGTGGTTGCCGTCGCGGTGGTATGCGAGCATGAGGGACGATAGCACGTCCTGCGGGAGCGCCTCGCTACCGTCCTTGTACCGCGGGAATAGGTCGACAAACAGGTTCACCAGCTCCTCGACGCTCGCGAAATCGCGGAACATGACGAGGAGTTGGACAGCCCGGCCAATCTTGCGCGTCTCGAGCTTGAGTTTCCTGGCGTCGCTACCTGGCTCAGTAACAATTCTCCGCAGCGATGCGACGATCTGCTTCCCTAGCTGGGGCGTGCGACGCATGTTGGGTGCCTCCCGCAGAGCGGCGTGCGTGTACGCCACCATGGCGTTGAATGGGACCGGCATGGACAGCTTCTCCATGAGCGACATGAGCGCTTCGGCCGTCGGACGGTCGCCCGTGCGCACCGCGCCGAGCATGACAATGGAGAAGTGCTCTGGCTGTAGTACGTGCAGACGGTTCTTGGATGCGTCCCGAACGACCTGGAAGGCGGGCGACACCTGCTTGACGCGCACGAGGGCGTTGAGGAGATACGAGATGGTGTCGTGGTCCCATTCGAGGTTGTGCTTCTTCATGTCGTTCAGAAGTTCATAGCATTTGTTTAGGCGCCCGTGCATGCCGTTGTGGTGCAGAAGCTGGTTCCAGATGGCCGTGCTTGTGATCTTGCGCTGCGCTAGAGCCGTGCAGATCTTCTCCGCGTCCATAAGCTTGTCGTTGTGGCAGTAGGCGACGACCAGGGCGAGGCCCATCTCTCTGGATATGGGCACTTGGTTCTCCTGCGCCTCATTGAAGAAGCGTATCGTCTGCTCGAGGTCGCCCTTCTTGGCGCACATGGCCATGACGTGTGCATAGGTAAACGAGTCTGGCTTGTGGGTCTGGGACACTTCCTGAAAGCAGGTCAGGACCTTGGGATAGTTGTCGGCACGCGTGTAGCACTTGAGTAGCATGTTCCAGATGCCAAGGTCCGGCTCCACCTTGTATTGGTTGATGATGCGGTCCAGCTCCTCCTCGGCGCCCGCGACGTCTCCAGCTTGGGCGTACGCATTCATGGTGCTGTGAAATCCGCGGGGGGTTTCTAGCTTCCACGGGAAGATTTCGACGTAGCGCTTCCACAGCTCCCGCACCCGCTTGATGTCTCCCCTGTGGGCGTAGAACTTGAGGAACTTTTCGAACCCCCACAAGCTCAGCTCTCCCCGGAACTTGATCCAGTCCTTGTAGAGATCCTCCAGGGCTGTGGCACCATTAGGGTAATGGAGCTTGAAGATGCCGCGCATGATGTCGATCGAAGGCTTGGCTCCTGGTAGCGATTTGAAATCTTGGTATATGTCAGGCAGCATGCGTGCCGTCGACGTCGATATCTTCTTGGTGTACCACCGGTCGAGCATTTTCCAGAGGTAGTTTTCGTACATGGTGGGATCGCGCCAGAATGACAGGATGATCGATGCCTGCTTGGGCGGGCACGGCTCCCTCAACGCCTCAGCAGCAAAACTGCGGCGAAGAAGTCGCAATGCAGGCCGAGAAGTGTTGTCCAGGTCCAGCCAACGCTCAACCCTGCCTTCATCGGCGGCAAGATAGCGCTCAAACGAGAAGTACAGAGCCCCGAGGCTCTGCAGCGAGCCCATGGGTTCCAGAAGCGAGCTACGAGGCATATTGTCTGGTTCTGTATGTGCTAGACTGCTGCAGTATGCCATCCAGACGTCTAGAAGTGTGCCCCATTGCTGCTTGTTAACCGTGTCGATGAGGAGGTACTCGAGGCCACCGGTAAGGCCGCTGGAGCGAAGACCAGTCTTGAAGACGGAGATGGCACGGTCCTGGTGCCCCGAACGAAGATGGACAAGGACCGACGCTGATAGAAACTTGTCATCCCATCGTGAAACATCAACCTGTCGAAACAGTGACATAGCACGGCCCGTTTCCACTACACTCTGGGATCGTGACAGGTATTGGACAACCAGGGGCTGCATCGCAGACCGCTCGGCGGGGCTGAGGCGGCAGTAAATGTCCCACACATCATGGAACAGCTGTCCTTCCTCGTCAGCCAGGAGTTCAGAGAGCGTTGCACCACTGCCGGGCCGGCTGGACGAGGACCCTCGCAGGACATCCTGTTCAGCCGTCAGCTCGGCGGCATCAACCGTTACATCGGCGCTCTTGGCTCCATGAGTAGCGTATGTGTCCTTGGGTGGTATTCTCGCCTCGTCCCACCGCGACGACTGCGGCTTAGGGAGAGGTAGAGGCGGGTGTTTGTCGATGCTGGACGTCTGAATGTGGGCTTCGGTTGTGATTGCCTGAGCGGTCGAGACCGAGGAAGACGCTGGGCGGTGGTCCCTCGACGTACCAACACGACCAGCACCATACCTTGAGTGGTTCAAGGATGAGGTGGGTGAGGCGGACGGCGAGGACGGGTGCTGTCGGAGTAGCACCTGGGTCTGTCTTGGGTAGAGAAAGTCTAGGAGGACGGGGCCGTCAACCCGGGCGGCAGCGGCATCAGCAGAGGCGGAGTCGGGGGCATCGTGGTGTCGTGGCTCGTTCCGTGATGTAGAAGCTCTTCGTGTCGAAGCAGAGCGCCTCTGCCAGGAGCCGCGGCCGTGTGAGAATCCCGGACGCGGCGGGCCAGAAAGTCGCGTGGGTGACGGCGTCGGACGCGATAGGACCCGGCGGATGTTGAGGTTGCCCGACTCCAAGCCAGCGGCAGTTCTCTCTAGCATACTGGCCGGCGAAGCAGCGGTAAGCAGTTCCCGGCCACCGAGTTAGGGCAGTCGTCGGGGAACGGCTGGAGTTGTGAGGAGGTTGTTGCGTTGTTGAGTATTCGGGGTGGTTTTGAGCAGAGGCCAAGGAGGAAAAGGAAAAATGCAGGCCAAAGAAGTTGAAGCTCAAAAAGTTCGACCCACGACGGAGACGGGCAACTGGCTAAACCAATCACGATAAAGGAGTAATAACAGGGTCCACGTTCCGGTCTGTACGTACCCGTTGGTCCGTACGAGTAAAAGGGATACTAGTAGTAGCAATAGTATTAAGTATTACAGATGAATAGTATTGCGAGTGTATTCTGCTTGATATCTAGGAGTAATTCTATTATTTACAGTGTCCAGCAAAAATAAATAGCATCTGCCGTACAGAATGAGATATCACTACCTGTATCCGTACCACGTTGAGACTTGATCGTGACGGCGAAAATCTGCTTAGTAACTTTTTATGTTCATTTTTTGCCCCTTTACGGAGCAAAACGGCAGCAGCGATCAACGACCCACTTACCAACGGCACGGAGGCAGGTACAGCCTTCAGGCATGCATCATGGCAGGCACACACATTCTCCATTCTACAGCCTCAGATGGGCGACGTCGCATATCGTTTCACTTGCTATTGTTTGCATATCGATACCTACTTACTCGTAAATTGCAGTAGAAACAAAAATCTAGTCCAACGATTGATAGTTGCGACAGATCGAAATGTCGGTTAATCGCGTACCTGTGATTTGTGGTGATGCGGTGACCCATGCTGGCCGTCATCATCGCAGGCACAACCGCTCAGACTGGGTATTACCAGAGAAAGACATTGGGGATGGTTTAGGCAAGTACATGTTGCTCTTTGCCTTGTTGTCAATGCCGTCCTGCAGTCGCACGGGCGTAACATTGACGAGACAAGAAAGATCAAATCTCTTCCTTCTCTCCCTTTCCCACATCTTGCAAGCGGCCACCACAGGCAACGTCGCCAACATACGTCCAGCCATCACTCTTCTCCCTGCTAATTGTGACCACCTCCTTGACATACACATTTTCCACTTCATCTTCATTTGAAGAGGCAGCTGATGCCATGTTCGGCTTTCAGCAGAGTAACAACATCCCTTGTGGATGCTTCGTACACCACCAGGCACGGCGTCTCTATATTCCCCTGGTCAAGCTTGAAGTTCACGCCACCATCCTATCCAACGTCTCCGAAACCACCCTCACGCAGACGTTCAAAAACCCAAAGAAAGATGAGGCCATAGAGGAACTGGGATACGCCTTCCCGCTCTATGATGGCGTTTCAGTCTCTTCCTTTACCTGCATCATTGCCGGCCGCGTGCTTCATGGCCAGGTCAAGAAACGCCAACGTGCCAAGAAGATATACAAGGATGCCGTCCCCAGTTACAGATCTGCTGCATCGTTCGATCAATCCATTGACACGGGAGATGTCTTTATTATATCCGTGGGCCGAGTTCCGCCCGGCGCTGTCGTCAAGGTACACATCGCGTACCTGGGGGAGCTTAAGTATGATGCTGCATTCGAGGCTCTACGGTTCACGATCCCCACAAGCATTGCTCCTCGTTATGGTGGTCAATCTGCCCTCCAAGGTAACGATACCAGGCTGCAACAAACCCAGGGCCTCTTGGTTAAAGTCGACGTGGACACGCCTCAAGGATGTACCATCCAAACCTTGCAATCTCCTTCTCATACAATATCCGTCACCCTTGGCTTCCTGACAAACAGCCGCAGGGGGGATGAGCATTCACCCACAAAGGCACATGCCACGTTGGCTCTTGAATCAACTGACCTAGAAACGGACTTTGTTCTCTTGGTTGGAGCCGAAAAGTTCGCAGAGCCGAGTGCTGTCCTTGAAACTCATCCTACCATTCCCAATCAGCGGGCGCTCATGGCTACCTTAGTCCCCAAGTTCAAGATGGCACATAAATCCCCCGAGATCGTTTTTCTTTGCGACCTCAGTGCGAGCATGGGCATGGGCAGGCGTATCGGATCACTGATGAGGGCAGTCACCATCATGTTGCGGTCACTGCCAGTAGGTGTCAGGTTCAACATTTGCACCTTCGGGAGTGATTACACATTTCTGTTCGACAAGTCTCAATCGTACAACCAACCAATCGTGGACCATGCAATCGAGTACGTGAACAAATTCCAAGCCAACATGGGTGGCACAGAGATGAAGGGACCCCTAGAGCGATGCTTCGAAAAACGCCAGGAATCCATGAATCTAGAGATCCTCCTGTTCACTGATGGCAACATTTGGGGCCATGAAGAACTGTTTCGTCTCGCCAATGACAAGGTCGGCGAGGCACAAGGGAAAGCCCGGATATTCACATTTGGTATTGGTAACGAAGTCAGCCATGCACTCATTGAGGGAGTTGCCCGTGCCGGGCGAGGCCTTTCGCAGGTGGTAATGGACAGGGAGAGTATGGACAAGAAGTCTATCCGCATGCTCAAGGCGGCCTTGTTCCCACATATTGACAAGTGCACTCTGGAGCTGAAGTACAATGACTCGAGAGGTACGGAGCATGTTGAAACGGTGTTGAATGATCCAGGTGTCAAAACCACGGACCCTTTGGCTGGTAAGATGTCGGTTAGCCAAAATGAAGACGACAAGCTAGTCATTTCATTGTCCCAGGCCGATTTGGACGAGGACGACGATCCGGGCGTGGCCGGAGGCAACGAGGTCGAGTCCAAGTTTGGCCAGGTGCCATATGTTTCTCCACCTCGCTACATGCAGGCACCCAACGTCATGCCACATCTCTTCCCTTTCGACAGGGTCAATATTTACATCTTGCTGTCTGAAAAGACAGCCGATCGAAGCGTCAGTTCTATTACCTTGCGTGGAACATCAGACAGCGGGATTCTGGAGCTAGAGGCACCCGTGGACAATCTGGGCGAGAAATCGGCAACAATCCATCAGCTGGCTGCCAAGAAGGCACTCCAAGAGCTAGAGGAGGGCCGAGGGTGGATTTTCAAGGCCACGGATCGAGACACGGGCAAACTTCTCCAGGAGCAGTACAGGGACAGGTTCGAGGACATGGTAGAGCAAGAAGGCGTGCGTATCGGTGTCCGGTTCCAAGTGGCGGGCAGGTGGTGCTCATATGTCGCCAGAGATCAAGACGGCCAGGAGGAACATCCAGTGGAAGTGGTGGAGGGCACCCACCCGCTGTCTTTAGATGTCGATACCAGGTCGAGTGCTGGACAACCCTATTCCACTACCGGCGGAGCTCGGGGAGTTGACACCAGGGCAGATGATGGGCAAGCCTACTCAGCTGCAGGGAAAGCCCGAAGTGCTGATACTAGGCAAGCCCTTCCGGCCAGCGGGCAGCCCTGTTTGACTGATCCGGGAGATGGCACCCATACGACGGAAGTCGACGCTATGGGGATAATCATTTCGCTGCAGCGCGTCCCGGGAAACTGGAGATGGAGCAATGCGCTTGAAAAGGCGATTGGAATCAGCAGGGGCCGCATTCGCGAGGCGGCTGTCGCGGGGATGACGGAGGATCAGCTGGCTACAGTGCTGGCGGTTGGCTTTTTGGAGACGGAGCAGGCGTCGGACAAGGAGACGTGGGAGATTATAGTTGACAAAGCCAAAAACTGGTTGACGCATGAGGTCGGAGATGAGAAGGCGAAGGAGCTTTTCAGCGAGGGTGTGGGGATGATAGTGTGGAGATGATGTTGTCAGCAACGAAATCAGGAGACAAGGAGCAGTAATATCGATGGTTATGGGAGCGCTCGAAATGCTTTATTCGTAAGCTGTGTACGTTGTTACTTGGGATCAGTACTATCAAGGGCTTTGTGTATGTATATTAGACACACACTATGATGCTGGGAGTAGTAGTACGGAGTAGGTAGTCGTGTTATACTTTGCTTGACATGAAGTTCGAATGGAATCAAAGTATTTTCCAAGACATTTCAAAAGGGAGAGGATGAGTACAATGTGGTGGTGGTGGTGGTATACGGTCGACAGCTACTGAGAGATGTTATACCATGGGGGCTACAATAAGCTGACGGGATTGGACGGGAGTTGACGCCGGGGAAAGAGTTGAAGGAAGAGAGCTGCATGAGTGGGCTCATTTGACGAGGTGAAACGAAGAGGATACAGGGTGAATGATTATACGGAGTAGTATTAGTGATTGATGCATTATTGATGCAGTGGTTTATGAAACGTGGTGTACTCGTACAGAGCAGATGTGGTACGAGTAATCGTATTAATGGAGTACAGGTTAGGCGTTGTTGGTGACACGGATGGAGTTGTAATCACATGCGAGTGTACGGATACGGATATAGGTGTAGAAAATCATATTCTTGATAGTTGATACTAGTACAAAGAAAAGAAGACGGAATAAGAAAGGAAATAAAAAACATGACTTGTGAAAAAATGAAGAAGAAAAAAAAAAGAGAAAAAGAAGAGAATACAGACAAAAAAGAATACATGACTTGTCAGAAACAAGAAAGAAACAAGAAAAAAACATGGTTGGGTTCTTTCCCTGATTCCCGAGACCGCTCAGATATTTCATCTGTCAATTTTTTTTCCTTTCCATTTTGGCAAAAAAAGATGAGAAATCTGGTTATGGAGTACCCGTAGAGTTCCACAAGTGTACTCGTACGAGTACAGGTGGTAAAAAAAAAAGAATCAATGGTAATAATGATACAATTGAAAAGGGAAAGCCGTGGGCTTTGTGCGCGCAGCGGTGCGGTGCGGCATTCAGGGTCCCTTGGTCCCCGGGTCCCCGGGCGGGCGGGTCGCCCCCCCCCCCCTTGCTCTCCGATGACCGGGGTTGGGCTGGCGGTGGGAACGTCGTGGCTGTGTTGGGGAGGGCCTTTTTTTTTTTTTTTGGCCTGTCTAGAATGGGCACACCGTTTGTTCGAGTTGAGAGTTTTGTGTGAATCTTTGTGGATCGTAGGGGTTCTCTCTTTCCCCTGGTCGGGATTGTATTGGTTCCGTGTGTGAATAACCGTGATGTGAAGACAAAAAAGGGAAATCAACATCCTTTTTTTGTTGTTCTTTGATTGAAAGGGGGCGGTACATGATGATTGTTGGTAGGTCGAGTCAACATCATTTTTATGTAGGAGAAGACGTAATAGGGCTGACGTCGTGTGAAGACGAGACGACGTCAGCGTCATCAATGTGAAGCTCATTTCGGAGACTGGAGAGACTGGAGTCGAGCTTGAGCTGTTGCTGCTGCTGCTGCTGTTGCTGGTGGGAAGGCATGATATCCGACTCTCCACGACGGGTAGACGACCTTGCCCTCCTTGACCAGCGACGACGGGGGGAGGAGGCGCGAGAGGGGCAGTGATCCCTCCTCAGACGGTTGTTGAGTAGAATGTGTCTGGTGGGGGAGAGGACAGAGCCGGTAGAGGCAGAGGCAACGACGACGGCAGCAGCGTTGGGAGCGGTGGCGTTGTTGGTGCTAGCGGCAGTGGTGGTCATGGTGGAAGGTGTCCTGGGGGATAGAGGACGGGACAGGGAGCGAGAACGACGGGCACGACGAGGGGAGGATGCTCGCTGGGGGGAACGGCCTCGGAAGGTGCTGGATTCGGGATCGTCGGTTCGTCGGTAGGTCTTTGTGACGACGGAGGATCGACGAGAGTGGTGGCTCCTGTCGCGGGTGCGACCACGCATGATGATGTCTGTCATGGTGATTGTAGTAGTAATTGGTGGTGGCGGTGGGTAGTAGTAGTAGTTGGTAGTTGGGAGTGATGTTGGTGGTGATGGTAGTGGTAGTACTCGTTGTAGTAGTAGCAGTAGATAGATGGTGGTGGAGTGTGGGTAGAGTACTATCCTTGTGATGATCTGTGGGAAGAGAAGAAGGAAAAGAAGAAAAAGAAGAGAAGGGAGGGAGGGGGGGATCCTCGGAGTGTTGTATATATAATGGGAGTATGCAGTAGTACTCTACAGTAGTAGTACAATAACAACTAATGTTTTATACAACCGAGACAAGAAAAAAAAGTTGTTGGGTTTGAAGTTTGGATACGGGTACAAAGTTCCAGGGGTCTGGGCAAGGGGGATTCATGCATCATTTATCATGGGGGGGGGAGGGGGCATGCATGGTGGTGGTAATACATAAATCATTGTACTGCCATTCATATTCATACCACCGAGTACGGAGTACAGCTGCCTGTAGTAGTACTGAATGATGATAGAACCAGTACGAAATGACGGAACCCAACAGATGTATACGTATGCAGCTTACCATAGCAATCACTGATCAAGCAACCCATCAGTGATCAAGATCAGATCCCCCCCATCAGACTACTACCTACTACCTACTACCATTCCTCAGGTGACGACGAGACAGACGATTGTCCATCATACTCTGTAGTCGTAGTCTCATAGACACCAAGTCAAAGGACACCAAAGTCAAGCCAACTAAGCCCCCCCAAGCCATGGCCAAGACACCAAAAGAGGGGCGAGCTACAAGAGTTAGTTTTTTTTCTTGAGAGAGGCAAAAGGACATGGAGGGTCTTCCGGGATCCGGTAAGGTCCAAGGGTCCGTCCACTGGTACGAGTACTTCATAGAGGATGAATACATGTACATGTACTCATATGCGTAGACTCGTACAATTTGTCAGGTATTGAAACAGTGTCTGTCGTCTGTGCTGTCTGTGCCGTCTGTGCTTGATTCTCCAGGACTCTTCATCCCTTGATTGCATGAATTTGAGAGACTGCGAGATACAGCACACTCACACCAATACTACTCGTACTCTTACAGATGGGTCATTCCTCTGACCATCCCCCGCTCCCTTGAGAACCATGAAAAAAATGTTAAAATAGGGGTAAACCAAATATGACACGATGAAAAGGAGAATGAGGCCACATGATCAACTACGGAGTACCACTAGGATATCATCACACTAGCGCACTAGTTGTAATAGTCATTGACTAGAGTTAGTTAGAAGAGAGAGGAAACCACCTGTCGTCTCTGCCTGGGTAGTTACTCACAGGCTATTACGAGTACTCGTACAGGCTACTAACTACGGAGTACTCGTACGCTTACCGTACCCCGACCCCCGTCTGCCATCGTGACCCTTTCCAATGGGTCTGGATGTTCTCCCCGTGCCCGGCTACTGGGTCTTGCTTGTCTACTCCGTACTCCGTACTATCCCAGTACCAGGGGTGACCACATAACCCTTGCACCTTGTTTATTGCCACATGGTCGGCGCTCAAATGTGCTGACTTTGAGAGAGAGGATTGATTACTGCTGAGTAGAGACAAGGGTGGAATCTCTTTTTTCTTTTCTCTTTCTGTTGTCGGAAGGTGTTTGTCCCCCCCGTCCGTGTTTGTCAGTCTTGTTATTATTGTTTCCCTTTCCTTCTCATTCATTCCATCCATTCCCTTGTCATCACCATCCATCATCCCCCTCCCCCCTCAAATTGATAACTTCCCGTCTCTCTCTCTCTCTCTCTCTCATCAGAAACAGGACACATACATATGCATACACACACTCATGCACAGACGGCATCTGGTGGATACACCCATACTCCGTACAACCCATCCCCCGGTCTGACTCAAAAGAAAGAAAAGAAAGAAAAAAAAAAGCAGGTTGTGTTACTCAATAAATGGTCTGGACTTTTTGGCTATCGCACCATCTCATCTTGGCAAGAATAGATGCCATGGCACACTCATGAGCTATTGTTAGCTCAGCCCCCAAATACTTCGTAACTCACATACTTCCTCTCTTCCACACACACACACTCAACTCTTTCCTTTCCCTCTACCCCGCACATACGAGTAAACACCGTTGGATAGAAAAAAGGTCCGGCGTTGCGGGTCCTTCGGCTGTCCGCGGGCCTAAAAAGACAGTCATAGAGCGGGATGTTGGAGCAACACACAGAGATACAGAGACAGAGATGGAAAGTTTGAAACTATTCTTCCTCTCCCTCTTCCTCTTCCTGTTTGCTGCTGTCCTCCCCCCCGCCCGCAAAATGTCTTGGCATGCAAATGCAAGATATTGTCATCTGTTTGGGCTCAAAACAACTGTTGGTGACGTCTCTCTCTCTCTCTCTCTCTCTCTCTCTTTCCCTCTTTCCATCACCCCTCTCTTTCTCCCCGTCGATTGTACATCTTTTGCCAAATCAGTCCATCATCTGCTATTACCCGTTGCCAATTGGCCATGATGGAAAGAGAGAGAGAGAAACCTTGGATGTACGGAGTAGAGCAGTGATATCCTACGCCGTAGCGTCAACTTGTTTTTCCCCCCCGTCCATCTACTGGAGCTTCCCGTCTGTAACCTACTGCCTAGACCTATAACCTATGCAGCCTGCCATTCTCCCATGATTATGATGGTGGGCTGCGTCGCGTGCTTACTCGTGCTTGTCAAAGTTTATTATGCTGGTAGCCTTCAGGAAGTTCTGTCTAGACGAGTAGTCTATGCTCGTACGTTGATATGGTCTAACAGTCCAACGGCCTGGCATTGATCTCGTGCAGGCGGCCTGATGGGCTGCATTGGCGTCGTAATGAAGAATACTACCTCCGTACTAGTTTGTTGTATTGCATGTACGCATCCACCTGGCACTGTCTGCAGTCACTGGTCACTGGTCAGGATGGTAGAAGAAAGAAAAAAGATGTAAACTGCACGATACCGTAGATGGAATGGTTGGTGCCTTTACTACATGTGCTGCCTTCAATGCTGACGACCACCTTGACTACACGTATGGAGTATGGAGTATGGAGTACAGACAGTCTAACGTGCCACGACGGTTGTCTGCTGCCGTCATCGTCGTCGTTGCCAATGTCGTCATATCCTGGAGGCCGTATCAAAATGTCGATCATCTCTGTCTTCTCCAGGTTGTCAATCCTGGCTCCCTCCCTATTAACCCATGCTCTTCTTTTCCCTTCTCTCAACTTGGTCATCTACATCTCGTGCTCTTTCTTAATGTTAGTCATCTCAAGCACCACCACCACTTGATAACTCGGCACTGCTGCCTTCAAGTAATACCTCAAGCCATCACTTACACTTCCATAGAACCTCAGTGCTGCCTAGTAGTATCTATTAATCTTTCCCCCTAGTACTATTAGTTTGATGGAATGTGATGACATCCAAAGACATCATCTAGGCAGCGCCCGTCAAGAATACCGGTCAAATAAATCCCCGTATCCGACCTCTCTCTCTCTCCCCCCCTCCCCCTAAACCCCCCCACTAAGCACCCACTACGGAGTAAGCACCCACTAAAATACGCTGTAATATCGTCCATCTCAATCTTGACGTGCTTACGCCACAGGAGGCGTATCATCAGCCAGCCACTGAGTAATAGCAGCCAACAGCTAAAACCACCTACTCGTACGAGTACATGCAGGCAAAATCACAGGCAAGGAAGCAGCATCAGCCTCAGCTAGAAAATCGGGTCCCTCCTTCTGCCGCGTCCCTGAAACGCCAAACGACGTGCTCCGTACGAGCAACATAGAAGCCTAGTAATACGGAGTACTCTAACACTTCTTCTTTGACCACGCTTCGACACCACTCTCCCTCTCTCTGTCTGCCCCTTTCGAATAGAGGAGGATATGCCATCACCAAGCGCCTGAAGGAGTTCTTCTTTTTCCAGCGACATTCTCCATCGT
This sequence comes from Geosmithia flava, assembly GCA_900188565.1. Classification (NCBI taxonomy): domain Eukaryota; kingdom Fungi; phylum Ascomycota; class Sordariomycetes; order Hypocreales; family Bionectriaceae; genus Geosmithia; species Geosmithia flava. Next base: position 450,479 of record FYEV01001789.1, read on the forward strand.
ATTCAATTTCCCCAGTCTCTCCTTTTTTTCTTCTCCACCTTCCTTGTTCCCCATACGTCTTGAACACATCATCATCGTCATCCCCCTTTCCAGGGCAAAACACAATCATTCGTTTCTCTATATACATATATACACTATAGACACACACAAGACAGCAAACTCTCGCGGGACGAACGAATGTGGATCAACCAAATAACGACGATACGAAGAGAATACATCATTTCGAAATAATAGACGGACAAAAGGAAAAAAAAGAAAGCAGTACCACCCACATACACAATGGCTAGTCGCAGCCGTCCGGCCAAGACGGGCTACGAACGCCTCGCCCAGGCCGACCAATTCAGCGACGACTCAGATGACGAACTCGGACAGTCCCAGGGTTCACTCCAGCCCGCCTCGGCACCTCGCTTCGGCGCCGTGTCTGCCCAGCCCGGTCTCAACCGGACGGGGATGCAGGCGTCGTCGTCGGCCAAGGGAGCCCTCGGCGGCCAAGCACAGGCACACGGGAGGCAGCCCCGGAACCGCCAGCGCGTGGGGAGCAACGCCGGCGTCGACCTCAAGGCCATCAATGCCCGTCTGGAGCGCTGGGCCGACGAGATAGCCGCGCGCTTCAAGCGCAGTGGGGGACGCACCGACTCGCCAGACGACGTCCACCTCGAGATTCACCACTCCGTCTTCCAGCCGCCCGACGGCGTCCGACCCATCACCCCGGACGAGCTGGGTGGGCTCCAGCCCGGGCTCATGTCCCAGGACCAGTTCGAGGCCATCGTCGACAGCGTGCGCAACGCCATCGACCAGGAGGTGCACCCCAGCATGATCTCCCAGGGCAGCTCGGGCAGCTACTTTGCCCGCGACCCGGATGGCAAGATTGTCGGCGTCTTCAAGCCAAAGGACGAGGAGCCGTACGCTGCCGGTAACCCCAAGTGGAACAAGTGGATTCATCGCAACCTGTTTCCTTGTTTCTTCGGACGTGCTTGGTATGTTTTCTCTTCTTCTCTGTTTGGTTATAGTCCCCCATGCTGACCACACCACACAGCCTGATTCCCAACCTCTCATACGTCAGCGAGGCCGCCGCCTACGTCCTCGACTGTCAGCTGCGCACCCATCTCGTCCCCTACACCGACGTAGTGTGGCTATCGTCCAAGTCGTTCCACTACCCCTTCTGGGACCGTCGCAAGTTTAAGCGCAAGAAGACGCCCCTGCCCGCCAAGCCAGGAAGCTTCCAGGTCTTCCTCAAGGGGTTCAAGGACGCCAACGTCTTCCTGCGCGAGCACCCCTGGCCCGACCAGTACTGGTCCGGCTTCCGGGCCAGCGACACGAACCGTCGGAGGGGCGGCACTAAGAGGCGCTGGGCCGAGAACTGCCGACCGTCGTCGACCCCACCCCGCCTCCAGGACGAGGACGAGTACAACAGCGAGAGGGACGGCGACGACGACGACGGCAACGGAAACGGCGGCGGCAGAGGCAGCTCGCCCACCCCGGAGCGCTTCACGTGGACCGAGCCGCTCAAGCAGTCGTTCCGCGAGGAGCTCGAGAAGCTCGTCATCCTCGACTACATCATGCGCAACACGGATCGCGGCCTCGACAACTGGATGGTGAAACTGGACTGGGAGACGGGCAAGGCGTCCATCGTCTCCGACCCCGTCCGGCTCAACATGGAGCCCGTGGACGAGGAGGGCTCGTCCGAACCCGGACCCCGTCCCGCCCCCGCGCAGAGGTCGGCCAGCACTAACAACCTGGCCCCGCGCGCCGCCAACCCGTACAAGAGCCACAAGCCCATGGATGCTACCAGCCGCAGGGCTGCTGCCAATGTGCCTACCGTCAGTCTCGGTGCCATTGACAATTCGCTGTCGTGGCCCTGGAAGCATCCTGACGCGTGGAGGAGGTGTGTTTCATCCCGACTCTTTTCTCATATCTGCACAACAATCACGTACACATGCTAACTACTCAACCTATAGCTTCCCGTTCGGATGGCTCTTCTTGCCAGTAGACCTGATAGGACGGCCATTCTCGCAAAAGACGCGCGACCACTTCCTCCCGCTCCTCACATCGACAGACTGGTGGAGCCAGACGTCGATGGCACTGAAGCACGTCTTCCAGAACGACATTGACTTCAAGGAGCGCATGTTCGCCAAGCAGCTGGCCGTGATGAAGGGACAGGCGTGGAACGTAGTCGAGGCCCTCAAGACGCCCGACCACGGTCCCCTCGAGCTCACGCGCCGCACCAAGGTCTGCGTATGGGACGACCTGGTCGATGTGCCCGTCGCTGTACCCATGCAGCCCACCTCACCGCGAAACTCGACCTCCGTCACCGCCGCACACGCACATGCTCACGCTGCGGCAACAACTCGCGGGAACTACTCCATGGACGAAGAGGCAGACATTGCCGCCTCGGCGCCCGCGAACCAGAGCAACGTCCGCGTCGATGACCTCCTGGGCATATCCCCCTCTGAGCCAGCCGACATGCCCCACCCCGGGCGTTTCGAGCTCTCGTCTACTAGCGGCGACGAAGGCACGGGCGGAACAGGATCTACCTCGCCACCACAGAGTGTCAACAACACTGGTGCCACTGGCAAGACCAGCTCGAGGCCAACGAACCACACCCGCGGTCATAGTCTCCAAGATCAACAGCAGCAGCGTCCCGGTCTGGGTCCCAGGGGAGGCGGTAGTGGCGGCAACACCCGCCATCAGAGACGATACTCCTTCACCCCGGCTGGCACGACTGCCCGTCGCAGAAGCGGGAGCATAGCCCAGAGGATGTATAACGGTGATGATCTGGAGGGTGATCTCGGGTATGCCGCTGCGGAGGGACAGATGGGTAATCAGAGGAAGGTGATTGTTGAGAGACTCGAGGCTGTAAAGAGTAGTCCATTCTTTACATGGTGTTGATGTTTTTTTCTTCTTCTTCTTCGACCCCTCTTTTCTTCATCTTCATCTTCTTCTCTTGTTACTTTCTGCTTCTCTTTCCAAAGTCTTTCCAACATGTTGCTTTTATAGAAATGGCGTTATTTCATGTACACACAAAGGGCGTTTCTTTTCTTTTGTAATATTACTACCTACTAGACAATTCTTTTTTTTTTTTTTTCCCTCTTGTCCCCCCTTCACCCTTTTATAAGCGATTGTTGGGTCATTACTAGCGAAGGAAAGAAATAAAAAAAGTATATCAGCGAAAAAAAAAAAAGTCCACCAACGAGCAATATCACCATATCAAAGTCTTATCAGCGACATCAATCACCAACATTTCCACACAAACACTTAAGTATACATGTAAACGAGCATGTAACGCATACGAGTATCGGCAGCATGAAGCACCCAACGACGTACATCGGCAACAAATACCATAAACCCCCCAGGCTAAGCTTTGAGCTGGCCTTGCCAACTCCACTTTTGCCCCTTGTATAAAGTAATAGTAGCAAACCTAGTTGAGTAATACGGAGTAAAGAGAGTGAGAGTAGTAGGGAGTGCGGAGCATTTCTACGGTACCCAAGTACGGAGTACCGAGTACGAGTATAACATAAACATCTTGTAATAGTCGGTATTATTAGTCTCCAGATAACTACCAAGACTCTTCTGTAACAATGGGAGCAAAGTGCCAGTAGTTCAAGAGAACAAGGCCCACAAACCAACGGTTCAAAGACCCATAACAGGAAACAATCAGGTTAGTGCACACCTTTTGCCTCTACCGATAGTACTCCGTAATGCTTCCTCAGCAGTCCCCTTTTCAGCAGGCATCAATGGTCAATGGATGTGGGAAATGAAGGCCTTCTTCACACACACACACCATATGCAGGGGCCCGACTTGGTCCCCGAGAAACCTAGAGGGCGTCATCGATCCAATATCCTACCCAAGCATGGTGTGACAGAAGAGGCGAAAAAAAGGTTGCTTAGGGTGGGAGAACACTCCGAGTAACGAGTAATAGCCGCCACGGGATACCATACTTTGTACCAATGTTGCTTTTTTTTTCTTTCCTTTTTCTGTCTCGCCTACTGACCCAAGTGTGTGGTGCCCCCCCCTTCGACCCGGGCGTCTGGTAAGCACGGGACGGGAAGAAGTGTGTTTTTTTTCAAGGGTACCCATGACACCCAACACCCATGACCGGTTTGTTCCGAGCCCCGAAATCCCCATTCAGCGGTATCCGAAAGAACATCAAGGATCATGGAGGGGGGCAAGGGGGGAGAGGGGGGCAGAACGAGAGAGAGAAAAAAAAAAGAAAAACTTGTCTCTATTAGCGGGTGCGACCCAAGCAGTAGCGGCAGGGTCCATCCCAGTCTCCCACCCTCTCATCAGTGATTGAATACATACCACCATCACGATTCAACAAAACCATTCACCAATATCCACACCGACGAGGCGGGTCACAATTTCCAGCAGCAGGCTTTCACAATTCCCAGAAGCAGGCGAGGACCGACGTGTCAATCTTGACCAGGAGGATCCACATCTTCATCATCTTGTCATCGCTTGGCCCCCTCGGCCCTCGTTCATACCTGTATTCGTACACTTACAGAGCCACTGCAAGTAATACGCCGTACTCGTCCGTGTGTCCCTGTACCCGAGGTGCTGGCCTAGTAGCATTGTACTCTCTCGTAGGGCGGAGGAGTTGCCTATCCAGGTTTCTGTAAGTTCAAAGTAGCATCCAAAACATGCCCACTTACTCGTATCTCCCACGCTGTTTCCCCTCGACAAAATCTCGATTCTGCGCCGTCGAGTCCGCAGCGCACACAAGCATAGTCAATACGCCATCAACGGCTCACATGAGTTCTCTGGATCATCTTCCTGCCCCTTGGCATGTGCACGGCAGACGATAAGGACGGGCCATCCAACACACATGCGCCATAAAGCCATGTGACATCAAACTCGTAGCTTTGGAGCATCTTGATTCAATGACCCGTCATCTTTGCTTCCCGGGGGTTTGCCCATGACCCATGGCTCCCGCTCGCCAAGTAGCCAACCATCCCGCACCTACAGTATGGATGAGTATCCGCCAGGGGCCGTATGAGTGCTTTTAGTACGTCCCAATGACGCGCGACTGACGTGGCGGTGAGAGCCACGACAAGAAAGCCTTGTAGGGACATGCTTACACCAGAAGCCATGCCCCGTTTTTCCGTCTCCATGGTATTACCATGGCCCCTGCTCCCTCGTCGCCACTTACTCCATAGGTGAAGGTGTCGTCGCCTTCCCTTGCCAATAGAACCAGCCGTGATCAAAGCCTAGTATTACTTGTTCCATCCGCCTTGACAACTCTGAGCACCGAGCCTGAGCAGAACTGCATCAGTGATTCCGCGTCTTTCTTGTCTCTCCTCACCTTCCCTGCACGGCGCTAAAAGATGTACCTACCCGTCCATGTCTCCATGCCGAACGGATAGTGACATTTCGTGACACAGCACCCTCCACACTCCTATGCTCACCCCCTCCCTCTCCAAGGGACATGCTGAGACCAGGGCGTATGTCGTACTCGTACCCAACGCAACGGTTGACCCATGGGTGACAGTCGACACTCTCCCGTTGCCGAGGATCATCAGACATCTGCGGGGGGTCTGTCAGAGAATTTCTCGTAATTACCACGGCTTTTCCACACGGTCACACTCGCATGTGCACACAATTAGGGCTCCGCCGTAGAGTAACGTCATGCAAGGCGTATGGTTAGTGCTTGCCTTCAGATCCCGTGTGCGTAGTAATACATACTCAGCTGTACGAGTAGGAATTCCCCTCGTCTGTGTGACCTTGGCTTGGGGGGGTATACACAGAAGTTCATCCTAGCCCGGCCACGCTTGCCGATGCAACAATATGAGCATGGAACCGTTTCTCTGCGATCCCCGTTCGCTCAAGGGGTATGTCCATAGATTCTCGGGAGCCATCCAAGGTGGTATTAGCGAGTTACAAGGACACCTGGCGGTTCTTTGAGTCTCCGTAATCGCTCATACTCCCAGGCTCTAGACTGTGCTCGCGTTGTTCACGCCGCTTGCCAGCTGAGCGCCCCTCCCCCTAAAGAACGGGTCCACTCAAGCGCGCATCCGCGTCAAATAACCTGTTCTAGGAGAGTATGGTGAGCATCTCAAGCCATAGCTTCATGAGGATGGGGGCAATGTCTGGTCAGTGTCATGAGAAGAACTCTCACGACGGTAGGGATTTCGCCGATCTCCCGGCGCCAGGCGTGGCGATATGTAGCATGCGGCATGGTCCACCATACACGAGCGGTGCGGCGCGCCTCTTAAAGGCCTCTTTCTTTGTTCAATGCCCATGACTGTATCTCTGGACCTTGGCGGCGCAATGCCACTGGGAGGGACTTACCCCCGCGTCATTGGCAGGAAGTCATCTTTTGAGTGACTCCCCCCCTTCCTTTGGGTTAGGCCACCCTACCCATCGCCGGTCTGTCTGGTGGCCCAATACATTGCCAGCCGGTACCTGTTCTCGATGTCACCTCGGTGCGGAGTTCTCAGTGTGACCCGCGAGAATCCCATGCAACACAGGTAGTAAGTGGGCTTTCCGCGAAAAAAAAAAAAACGGTTAGCAATACCGGTCATAACACCATAATTCAGAGGCAAGGATGGTCGACCCGTGCCTTCGTCGGCCAAACTCCCCGCTTCAATCAAGGAGTGCGTTTCAGCGTTAATCCTGGCTTGCACAAGCAACAAGTCTGCTGTTGCCTCTTGACAGCTCTGCAGGGCGCTAAATCACTTTCCAGAGTCGGGAGGGCTGTTTGTCTGGTTCGTGAAACCTGCGTCGGCGACCCCCTGCTCCAGCAAGCCCTTCTCAGAAAGGCCACACTGGACCCGTCTTGATCAACCAACAAAGAGGATCATCCCCTACCCCCCTTTAGGACCAAAACCTCAACACGGCCATCTTTGGAGCAATAGATTTCCACACTTGACGAAAAATAGAGTTGTGTTGTTTCGAAACGGACTTCTCGTCGCTTTCTATTGCCTTGTCATGGATTCAGAGTAAGAAGTGGCCGGGCTGCGCCTGGTGGTGATAGTGTTACTGACTCCCTCAAACAACAGCACCATCCCACTCGATGACACCATCGAGGAGACGTCAGAGTATAATGGCCGAAAATTTCAAAGATACTCTCTGGAGAACAGAACATATTTCGCGCCCGTCGATGAGGTAAATCAGTGTCCGAGGATGGTGAGGAGCATATCTAACGTGATAAACTTGAACAGGGGGAGATTGCACGGTTAGAAGTGGCCAACAGGGTCTTCCAGCAGGCTTTTGACGATAGACTGATCTTTCCTCCGGTAACATCGCTTGACCAGGTCCTGGACCTTGGTTGCGGTGGTGGAGACTGGGCCATCGAAGTTGCCGAACAGTTTCCAGACGCTGAGGTACGTGACCTCCGCATTTCCCAGTGAGAACATGACGTGTGTTGGAATGTCGATTTTCCCATGGCGCAGGTGTCTTTCTGAAAGCTTGCAAGTCATTCTTCCATCGTACACACTCTCGCGTTGTCTGAAGCAACGATCAGAAATCCGTCAGTTTGCAAGGTCCGTCAGGGGCTGATCCAACGCCTCGTTGATCTTGAGCCAGAGACACAGGAGGGGAAGGCTCTCTGGAGTTTCGGATACCGGCCTTGGAATTTCGGAGGAACTGTAGGCGATTCCATTCTTGGGATCATTTTGGGATTGACTCTCGCTATCGCAGGTCTTGGGAATCGACATCAGTCCCCACATGCTCCCGGAATACCCCCCGGCCAACCTCGAACTCCAGGTCGATGACCTCAACAGCAGGTAAGTAAAACCCTTGGGTGTAGGATTAGAGCAACTGAGGTGACCATTATGGGAGAGCAGATTCACGTTTCGATCCGACCGATTCGATATTGTCCACAGTCAAATGGTGTCGGGCGGAATACACGCCAACCGATGGACCAGTTACATAAGAGACATTCTCCGAGTACTTCGACCGGACGGATGGTGTCAGATGGTGGAGATATACTTTAACGCACAGTCCGACAACGGGATGTTGAGCAGAGGCGAGTTAAGAAATTTGTGTGTCGACAAAAGAGGCCCTCCTGCTGACGGTTGACAAGACCACGCCCTTTCGAGATGGTCGAGCAGCTATCTCCATGCGTTGCAGCCACATAAAAACCCAAGGGCCCCGTTGCAGATGACGGCCTGGATGAGAAGCGCCGGGTTCGTCGAGGTTGAGTCACGACTCCTGACATTACCCATGTGCGGGTGGCAAAGAAGTTAGTTGCCGGTACTCTTAGAGATGGAATAGGAATGTACTGACCCATCCACTTATAGGGGACCGTGACAGGGCCATCGGGGAAAACAATGTCGAGAACATCCAGGAACTGCTGCACTCGCTTGCCCTGTATCCTATGACTCGATTGAATGGGTTTGTGACACTTGACGAGAGGCTGAAGTCGGTGGTGCTAACATGACAATCTCAAGTATGCCTCTGGACGAATTCGAAAGGTTGGTGGACGAGGCCAGGGCCGAAGCGAATGACCCATCGCTCAAGGTAAGGATACGGCATGGCTGATTTTAGCTAGGCGGTATGACGCTGACAACGTTGGCTCGTGTATCTGACTGGCGAATAGGCATATTTTCCGCTGTGAGTTGACAATGCCCAGCAATGCCTCTGTATGCATGATGATACTGATACTTTGTGATAGATACGTTTGCATCGGCCGCAAGCCTCGCCGGTAACATTGGCTACTGCTCTGAATCCGTGGCTAGTTAGCAGCGTGAGGCTGGTGGGCTGTCCATTTTCAACCGGTAAGAAGGAGAAGTAAAACAAAACAAAACAAAAAACAGATGAACCGGAGAGAAGAAAGAGGATGGAGCAAAAAATTATAGGGAAAGAAACAGGAGGACGATATCAGCTACCGGATGATGACCAGTTTGTCCAGGACAAAGGCAGTGTTAACGGGAACGAAGGGTGGGTGGCAACGAGAAACACCGAATTCTCCAAAACATGGTGTTTGGGTGAGACATTGCCCTCCTCCTGCCTGCTTGGTCCTCCTACCAACAGTGCGGCGACACAGTCTGGGAAGAAATACATGATACCCCTGGAAGGTAAAAGCAGGAAGGAGCAGGGGGGAAGCAGTTACTTTTTGCTTTAGCGTTGGCTCTTGAGTGCATAGCATAGCCTAAACCGGTGGGAAGGAGCAACCCAAGTATTGAACGATTTGGGTGGGCAGGTACGAGCGTCAAATACGCATTTGTGGAAGGAGCAGACATGGCTGGAAAGACTTGGCTGACCCGGCCCCAACCGAATGGGGGGGGATAGATGGATACAGTCTCTCAGACTCTCTCTCAGACTCTCCCTCCCTCTATTTCCCTCTTTCTCTCACTCTATTGTCTCTCCTTATGGGGCCTTCAAACATGTCGCTACAACTATGCTGAGGAAAATATGAATAAAAGGAAAGGTCATTTTTCTTTTAGCCGCCAACGCACAAAACATTTGCGGCTTCCACCGCACCGCCCATGACCTGCCTGACAGGGTGATAGAGTGGCCCGCCTTGACTGGAACACATGAGCAGTACCCGCACTAACCATGGTTAGTAGTCGTCGTGAGGTGCGAGGTCCACGTTGACACAAGACCAGTCTGCTGGCAGATCAATCCGAAATGACGCACAGACGTTTTGCCATGTTCTCAAGCCCCCGTCTCTTTGGGGAACGTCTGCCATTGACAAAGCACCCTGGGAGCAGCGATCGTGGAAGTCTCGGGACGGGTTCCGGATCACCTACCATCGGGCTGACCAGACCATGTTACCAACGGAAGTAGCCTTTTTGCTTACGTCGTATTATAACAGCGCACCGTTCCTCGTCCCTACAGACGCACACAAGGCACATGGGAGCAAGATCGAAGGAAGATCTACATCAGTCTCACGATGGGTGACGAGGCTACTGCTGCACTTACGGGGCTGTCGCCTGTTATGCCGAACCCAGTTTTCCTGATTTCACTTGCGACGTACATCAACTGCGTCTTGGCCTACATACGGCCCCAGAGGGTAGTATTCTCGAAGTCCTGTTGGTCCGTCTCGCTGCCTGCTTCTACACCGTGGGCCTGATGGACATGGCACTTTCCGTTATTCCATGAGACTGGTGATCTGGGGCTTGTCGGTCTCCCTTGGACAAGGATATGCTGCAACTTCTCCCCTATCCTGGCAGGATGATACGACGCAAGGGGGTGACGACAACACGAGCATGTCTGCAAACTGCACAGCCGTGCTCCGTCTCCCCTGGGCTCCTGACAGACAGCACAGGTATTGTTATTGAGCTCATCTATCAGAGGTACGCAGGAACACGCATACATTTACGCATAAGCAGACACGGACGCACTGCTTGGAAATCGAGACGAAATGGCTTCGTGGGATCTGACAGGCGTGTTTCAAGGCATTAACGATACCAATGATGGGCGAAACCAGAAGAAGCGGGTCAGTCCTACGTATATAGGCTGATGTGGTATTTAGTATGACATCCTGCATTAATACCATTTTTCTGTCTCTGGCGCGGTGATGGGGCCAAAGGAGGTAGTGGCAAACCCACCGGGTCCATATCACTCTTTAATACTAAGAGGGCCTTCATACCGTTCATACATGTGCTCGTAGACGATGCAAACATCAAGGCGCCGCGGGCCAGTGTAACCGGCAACACGTCAGGGGCTTCCTAAACAAGCGACGGGCATTACGCGGGAAGTGGGGACGAGCCTTGCGAGCCTTGGGAGTATTAAAAACGGAGTAAAAATGCCATGAACGGATTCACGGAGTAGTATTGCGACGTACGGTACGGAGTAGTACTCCGTACTATCCTGACGGAGGGAGAGAGCGGGTTTACCGTTTACCTGTACGGGTTACGGTGCCTCTTTTTTGAAGGACCAGATTGGACCGGTCAGCTGCAAGAGACTCCGCTATTGGACAGGGGCCTGTGAAGCTCTTGCAGCCGGTCAAGCCAGACACAGCCTAGGCCTCTTTTTCCTTTTCTATTGTATCTTTTTTTTTTGCTCCATACTGCCCCTAAAGCTGTCACTCACCCCTCGGACGAATTGACCGAATTGAATTGACATTGTCCATTCCGACGTCTCATTTACCAAGGACCGCTTTCTTTGCTCCCCTCTTTCCGGGCATAACTATACAGAGGGAGATACCCAACGAATCACTTTGATCCGACGGCCGTGTCAGCAAGCACACACACACACACCATGGCTACTCGATGCTCCTCCTCGCTGCGGCTTCTGGCCCAGCAGCAACCGTCTCGAATCGGTGTCGCTGCTCCCCGAGCCATCTACGCTGGTGCTTGGACTAAGCCCACACGAATGTATTCGACAGTCGACGACGCGCCAGCTCCCTTCCTGTCAACACTCAAGGCGGACCTGAAGACGGCGATGCGCGCCAAGGACGCCCCGCGCCTGGCCGTCCTGCGCGCCATCATGTCGGCCAACCTCAACGCGTCCAAGACGAAGCAGCCCATCCGTACGGACGCGCAGCTGGTGCAGGCCATTGCCAAGATGCGCCGCACAGCCGAGGAGTCGGCCGCCGAGGCCAAGCAGGCCAACCGCGACGACCTGGTGGACAAGGCCAACGAGGAGGCCCGCTTGCTGGCCGAGTACGAGAAGTCGAGCGGCGTCGAGACGGTCACGACCGAGGCCATGGGGCCGCTCGTCCAGGAAGCTATTGATGCCCTCACGAAGGAGGACCCCGCCGCGTTTCAGAAGAAGTCGATTGTTGCCGACGTCATCAAGCGTGTCCGCGGGGCCTGCGAGGGCAAGATCATCGACAACAAGGAGCTGTCTAGCCTGATCAAGACCATGGTCCAGGATAAGAGCGGCTAAAGAAGCCCAATGCTGCTAACGAATGTCCAAAAAATTACATGTCAACAATATCTGTATTATTACCATGTTGTACCAATAGTTGCGTTTTAGAGACTACTACCTACTACCAATATACCCAAACCTCACCTCTGGTTTCGAACCAACGACCTATCATGATGCACGGACACGCGAGATGCCCGAGTGCCGTTATAATGTCATTTCCAGGCGTTGACCGAGACGAGACCACATGTTGAACAATACGATATCCCCCCAGTCGGGGTGGATGGCACACCAGACAGACACAACAATACTAAGAAGCTGGAGAGCTGGAAGTGATTGATGGAAGAGGCAAGTAAGCACCATCGAATCGGGGAATTTATCCAAAGACACAGGGCTTGCCTCTAAACCACATCAAGAGTTGAATGAGGTCGTCTTGTAGTTCTAGGCCGATTGACACCTCTATTGAGGATGATGGGGGAGGGCGGGCCCGCTCCTTGTGCTCCGGTAGGGCAAATGTCACCAGATTGATTCGGCTGAGAGCGATGACTCCTCCTCCTTCCCCCCTCTCTGACTCAACCACACCCAAACACACTCCCTCTCTTTTCACACTTTCTCATCCTTTTATCTATTACTTCTTCTGATCCCCCTTCCCTTTTTTTGCTGAAGAAATTGCGTGCTTTACATCTACAAATTTCGCGATCCGGCACTTATATGCACACACACACACACTCACACACAACACACCATGTCTCGAGTCAACATTAGTTCTGATTCCCCGTTTGAGGCTGAAATAGGCTACTCGCGGGCCGTTGTCGTGGATGACTGGGTCATGGTATCGGGGACTACTGGGTGAGAGATAACGCCTTATTCTTCTTTCTTTCTTGGTACCTTGCAGAGAGAGGGCACTGAGCGTTTTTACTATCAAGGTACAACTACGAGACTGGAGACATTTCACCTCTTGTTGAGGAACAGACGGAGCAGACGCTCGTCAACATTGCCAGGGCCCTGGAGGAAGCAGGCTGCTGTATGGCTGATGTCGTCCGCGTGCAGTATATCCTTCCGGACCGGCAAGATTTTCTCAGGACCTGGCCCATTCTCAGGAAGTGGTTTGGCCATGCTGGACCAGCTGCTACCATGACGCAGGCGGGACTGATGAGGGAGGAAATGAAGATTGAGATTGAGGTTACGGCCAAGAAGGGCTGCGGGAAAGAGTAAAGGGACTATTTGAGAAGAGAATATGGACAAGAAAGAAGGGGGAAACAAAATAGGGAAGAGAGAGAGAAAGGAATCACGGTGGGTATTAATCAGATCACAGCGCCAAGGTTGCAACCAGTCCTCCCGCAGCAAAGACGCTGGCAATGGTCACGACGCTCGACGTCGACAGCAGTGACATACCACTAATCCCGTGACCCGAAGTGCAACCGCCAGCCATACGCGACCCGATGGCCATGGACATGCCGCCAGCGACGGCGAGAACAGGTGACACCTCGGCCACGGGGCCGCCAACCAGCTCAGGCACAGCGCGTCCAAGCGCATACGCTCCACCAAGGACACCCGCGGAGAAGAGGATGTTTCCGTGACCAGGCTTGCTGTTAGGGTCAGCCCCTCCGACAACCCACCAGAAGAACTTGCCCATCTCCTCGTAGCTTCCCGAGATTCCCATCATGGAGCGGCGGGACAGTATGGACACGAGCTGGGCACCCGCTATGAGCAAGCCGCCTACGAGGCCGAGGATCCTGGGCTCTGACGCAGCGGGGGTGTACACGGTCGTGACGCCGACGAGGGCCAGCGCCGCAGTCTCGAGGAGGCAGAAGGTGGCCGACCTGGGGAGTCCTGTCTGGTCCATCAGGGTGTTCACCTCTGTCTTTGTGCCCTCCTTCTCGTTGCGCCTCTTGACAGCCCCGTTCAGGAAGCCCGTCCAGATGATGCCGCCGGTCACGGCGCCCAGGAAGGACAGGTAGCCCGCTCGCACGCCGGCGCCCATCTGCACGACCAGTGTCCCCGGGCAGGCGCCCGATAGGGCCATGCCGATGCCTAGCATGGATCCGCCGATGATGTTGCCGTCATACTTGGAGAATAGACTCAGTGGGGAGTTGCTCCGGGGTGTGAGGCGGAGGTAACCAAGGCGTTCGGCGATGATGTAGACGACTCTGTGTGGGAGGGTTTGGTTAGTTACACAAAACCAGGTGTAAGTCGGGGGAAGACCAAGGAAGAAAGATGAGACATCAATCCCAGCAAAAAGGAGATGGGAAAAGGAGAATGGAGAAAAAAGGAGGCAGGGAAGGAAAGAGACGGAGGAAAAAACTCACGCGCTACCAGCCGTCGCCGTCATAAACGTCTGAACCATATGCCAATTGTCGAACTTCAACTGCGAAACGACAATGGAAGGGTAATGGAAACCAGCGGCCAACATGGCAGCTCCAAACGTGGCGCCGGAGAGAAAAGTTGAAGCCATGATGACACGGTCTAAAAAAGACACACCCCGAGATCTAACTAACAAACACAAGGAGCTGCAAGAATCAGAAAATAATAATGAAGAGAAAAAAAAAAGAAACATAGAAAGAGAAGGAGAATGATGGGATGAAGATGGGATGGGATAGGTAAGTTGTTAAAGAAGGAGGAAAAGAACTCACATGAGCTATCTGGAATGCAACCCACACCACTGGAACAAGACTAACACCATCTTAGGGAGAAAAGAAAAAGATACAAAGATTTTAATCACAAAATCTAGTCATATTGGCGCTGGCACTGGCGTTGGCACTGGCGCAATCCAATCCAACCCGGGGCCCGGACAACGAGACAATCCCTGGTAGCTCCGCTGCTTCGGCGACCTTTTAGGGTAGTGGAGTACTTGGTCCCCGACCGGACGGGGTGGGCAGTTCTAAGTATCACCGGGTGGTGAGGACTCTAAGGCAAGGGAAACCGTTTTGGGATTTGCTTTTTTCGGCTTATATACTACAGGGCTGGAAACGTGTTGACTTTCTTTCAATAAGAATCCATTAACTCCTTGGTTGGCCATGTGTACTACATTTCACAAAGACGGGGGATTTGAAGACTGGAACCATTCAAGTGTAAGTTTGCTCCTATCGATGTATTGCATTAGCGGTCAAGGGGGACTGATGACTTGGTAGGTCGGGCAGGTAATAGTAGGTAGTAATGGGTAATAATACAAGTAGTATTAACGTCGCCGGTTATCGAATGAAATCGTCCATCTTTTAGTTCCGCTGGTCGCCGACTGGATGGATCTGTTTCCTTTTTTTCGGCCAGGTAGTTTTGCAAATTTGGAGATGATGAAAAGTTGGGGAAAAGAAGATGGATAGAGAGAAATCTAGATCTTGTGTTACCATAAAAAAAAGCAAACTGCATATATTGGCGTGCATGAACACACCAAAAGATTCGAATATGGAATATATTGAAGTGAATGTGTTACGTCCCACGTCGGTTCACAAGATCCGAACCGAGGTCGATAGGGTAGATGGAATCTGGGAGAGGAGGTGAAGAAAAAGTGGTGACGTGACACCTCGGTTCGGATCCGTATTTGCGGGGGCGTTGAAACCGATGTTTGGGTATATTTCAATCAGGACATGTCTTTTAAGAAGTTGGAAATAACATCAAACTTCTTTTCAAAACAACTTCTCGGAAACATATATTTGAAGAAAAAAAAAGAAAAAAGAAACCAACATGTCGCGTGTACTGCATATTAAGCAGGTTCCCGGTAAACCCGGCGAGGTGTATTACCCGTGAGTCTCACTTATATACTTGATTTACACGATTGAATAAGGAAGGGGACGTAGAGACAAAGGCAAAGAAGAGGAATATGGGCATACAAAATACGGAGGAGGGAAAGGAATAATTCCAAGCTAACAGAAGATAGCCTCCAAATCAAAGAGGTGCCCATCCCCAAGCCAGGCCAAGGCCAAGTCCTAGTGCGACTATCCGCCGCGGCCCTCAACCACCGAGACCTCTTCATCCGGCACCACCAGTACCCAGCCATATCCTTCGACAACCCGATGCTAGCCGACGGCAGCGGGACGGTCTCCAGCGTCGGGCCCGGCACCACCCGCGGATGGAAGGAGGGCCAATCCGTCATCCTGACGCCCATGCGCGGGTGGGAGGCGGACCCAGCCGGACCAGAGGGGACCTTCTCCGTCACGGGGTCGAGCCGACTCACACCCGTGGGCACAGCGCAGGACTACATCGTCGTAGACGAGGGGGAGATCGAGGCGACGCCATCGCACCTCTCGCCCGTGGAGGCGGCTGCGCTCCCGCTCGTGGGATTGACGGGCTGGCGCGCGTTGGTGACCAAGGCGGGCGAGGCGGCCGTTTCTTCACCGGGACGCAACGTGCTCGTCACGGGGATAGGAGGCGGCGTGGCCCTGCAGGTTCTCCAGCTCGCCGTGGCTATGGGGGCGAACGTGTACGTCACGTCTGGGGACAAGGGCAAGATCGATAAGGCTGTGGGGTTGGGCGCCAAGGGAGGCGTCATCTACAAGGAGAAGGACTGGGAGAAGACGCTGAGGGCGTCGCTGCCGTCTGACAGGCCGTTCCTGGATGCCATCATCGATGGGGCCGGGGGCGATGTCGTCGGGAAGGGGGTGAAGCTGCTCAGACCGGGAGGCGTGATTGCTCAGTATGGCATGACGGTTGGGCCGAAGATGGACTGGAGTATGGGTGCTGTTTTGGCGAATGTCGACCTCAGGGGTACGACTATGGGGTCTAGGAGGGAGTTTAGGGATATGGTTGCGTTTGTGGATAAGCATGGCATCAGGCCTGTTGTTAGTAGGGTCGTGGCTGGGCTGGATAACCTGGCGGGCATTGATGGGTTGTTTGATGATATGGAGAGGGGGAAGCAGTTTGGTAAACTTGTCATTCAGATTGATGGTTCTGGGGGGGCGAAGCTGTAGGAGTTGCAGTATACACACACACACGCACACACACACACACACACAGACTGAGAATGATAATGCAAAGTCGTTATATAGAAAATAGCATTATGGAGACGGAGAGATGGTTGTCATGAGGAATAACATTATGCAGATGCAAAACACCCTAAAAATAAAAGAACACATGTACAAATATTTTTTGAAAAAAAAAAAAAAAAAGGAAATAGCCATAACTCCAAACATTTTTTTCTCCCTCTTCTTTCTGTTCCCGTCCTTTAGGCAGAAGAAGAAGACTTCTTGCGCTTCTTGGAAGGTCTCTCGCCCTGCTCCTCGGGAGGGACAAACTCTGCTTGACGCTCCTTGTCCTTGTCGGCCTTCTTGACCTTTTGCTTCTCCATGCGCTCGTTCTGGGCGGCCCTGTCCTTTGCGCCCTTTGACAGGAAGTGCTGACTGGTCTCGATCTCGATGTCGAGCTTGCTCTTCTCGGGGGCGGGGGGGAAGGGGGTGTAGACCTTCTTGGACTTGTCGGTGACGTTGAGGGGCTTGCGGCGCTGGCTGAGCGTCTTCCTGCCAAAGTCCGGGAGGAATCGGTCCCAGCTCTCGTTGGCCAGCTCGGGGTCCTTTGCGAGCTCGCGCTTGATCATGAGCTTCTTGACGTGGTAGATGGGGTGGATGTTGGCCATGCAGTCCTCGACGATGCGGCGGATCTCCTTGAGACCCTTGTAGGGTCCCATGGCGGAGACGGTGTTTCCGTGGACGAGCAAGTACGTCTGGGTCATGAGCTCCAGGGCCTTGAGGGTGGAGCCGTTGGGTCCCAGGATGCGCTGCCGGCGCTTGACGAAGCGCTCCTTGCTGTTGACCAGGTTGCGGATCTTGATGATGTCGCAGGCCACGCCGTCGTCGAGGATCTTGACGGCCTGGGGGGCGGGCACGCTGCGCGCCAGAAGCTTGATCAGGTCTCGCGCGTTCAGGATCGCCGCCGGGTCGTACGTCTTGCGCGTCGTCTTGACCGTCATGCTGCCCTCCACCAGGTCCAGGGTGCACGCGATGCCGTGCTTCTCAAGGGACTTGGTCACCAGCGGCCACGCCTCCTTCAGGTACACCTCGCGGTACTTGGGGAACAGAGTCGCGAACGAGGACTCCTCCGTGAAGGTCCCGCCTGCGTTGTCCTTGGCTGTGAATGTGTCCACCTTCCACTTGTCAACGTCGCCTGTGTCCCATGGCTTTTCCTTTTCGTGCGTAGACGGCATGATGCTCTTCTGTCGTGTCTTTTGTCTTTTTGGGTAACTTCGTCGTCGTCTTCGTCGTCGTAATTTATTGCCGTCGAGATAGTAAAGAATGTTTCACCGGAATTGACCAACTCTGTTGTTGCTCAAGACTGAGTGAGTGGTTGGGTTGAATGCAGGAAATATCAGCAAGAAAATACAGGCGACAAAAAAAAAAAAAAAAGTCCAAGCGATAGAAGCCAAAATTTTTGGAGTATCGCTTGTCTTATCGGCTGATAGTGGGGTTCCATCAGTGCTGCAAAAGCCAGCAGCATGACCAAAAATGAGAAGGAGACCCACTATAAATTTATAACCAATCAGATGACCGGAACTTAACTCACTCCAAATATTTGCAAAGGAGAGAGAGAGAGAGACGTTGGTCTCCTACGAGTAACCATCACCAACTACTACCTTACGACTACGCTCCAACGCCTCCCCCATCAACACACAAACTACTCCGACGCCCATCATGTCGAAAAAAGGTGGCGCTATTGCTGACCAGATGGTCAAGCTGATTGTCGGCGCTGGTCAGGCTAGTCCCAGTCCGCCTGTCGGTCCAGCCCTTGGTAGTAAGGGTGTCAAGTCTATGGATTTCTGCAAGGTACGACTTCTCTCTCTTTTGGCGCCCCCAGTCTCTCAGGCTGAAGGGTGCAGCTGCCGATGTTCTTCTCTGCTTCTCTTTGAATGGTGCACTGACCAGGTACGCGCACATCCAGGAATTCAACGCGCGAACGGCACACATCATCACGGGCACGCCCATGCCCTGCCGCGTCACCGTCCGACCGGACCGATCGTTCCACTTCGACATTCGCACACCGCAGACGTCCTGGATGCTCAAGAACGTCGTCGACGCGCCCAAGGGGAAGAAGGGCCGCAAGGGCGCCAGCAACCCGGGTCACGAGACGGTGGGGACCATCAGCCTCAAGCACGTGTACGAGGTGGCCAAGATCAAGCAGAGCGAGATGCGGCTGGCTGGACTGCCGCTCAAGGGAATTTGCAGGGCTGTGATTCACCAGTGCCGATCTATGGGTATCAATGTTGTGGCATGATTGGGTTTCTGGGGGAGGGATGAAGATATCAGCAAGAAGTGGAGGAGAGAAAGAGCGAAATGGGACAAAAAATAAAATAAAATGTATATTAGGGCATATCGTTGGGAGGAGTTTGTACCAGTGAGAAGGATTGGATGGACACTTTTGTAATACTATTTGTGTGATATATATATCTCAAAGTCCAATGTGCGCATGAAGAGCAGGAATGTGGTGTGTATGTATGTCAATTACGAGAATCTTTTGGATGCGGTGAATGGCTTGGCAGTTTGGGTGCCTAAAGGATTCTAGCTTGTATAACTGGCATCTGATTCTTGGGCTGTGGACTGTCTTCTGCTCGATGGGGTTATATCTTGCTACTACAACGGAGTGCGGAGTACTACTTGTAGGTTAGAGACTGCAGGCGGTGATATCACATGTGAGGTTTTGTCGGCGCGTTGGGCTGGCTAGACTGCGATGGGCCAAACCCAATCGTTACGGGGGATTAATAATGGCGGAAACCTACTGCAGGTAGGTGCAGGTAGATGTAGATGCGAATTGTATCATTGATGGCTGCTGTGGTGGTACTACAGGATCGGAGGGTCAGAGGACCAGAGGATCAGTGTATATATGTACATGCTGTGTATCATGAAACAGTCACTATATCCCCAAGGATGTTTATATATCGTAGTAGTAGTACTACCACTGCTACTAATAGTAATAGAGTACGAGTACTACCAATAAAGTCCGAGTGCGAGTATTTACGCATTATTCGTCGTTGACGCTCGTACTGCTCGTACTCGTGCACATATACACCTCGTACTACTAGCACTACTACTAGCAGTACTAATTGGCTGTAATACTGGTACGGTAATAATGTAATAACGCTCGTAACAACCCACACTCGCGTGCAGTACTTCGAGGTTACATGAACCACGATACTGCCCCCCGCCATTGATCGGCGCTAGACGACTTCAATTCACGGTACCGGATACGTACCACTGGGTCCAAGTTCTGGTTCCCTCTTCCGGCCTTTTGCTGCCGCTTGCTTCTGCCGCTTTTTTTTTGCTTCTTGCTTTGCTTGTTGGACTCGGCCCTTTGTGACTTGACCGACGCCGGCGTGCGGGTTCCAGTCTCTCTCTCTCTTTTTCTCTCTCATCTTGTATACTTGTACTCGTACTGCTAGTATTTCCTTGCTCACTGTCTTTCTTTCCACATTTCCTTTCGTATTTTTTCCGTTAATACCTCTGCGAAACAAAACGCCAACACTCCCCCCCCTTCCTTACTGCGGCGTTGACCAAAGTCCGTCATCCGCACTCTGTTACTTGAACTAGTAGCCATGATGCATAGTCATAGTGACTCCAAACAGACGCCTCGGGATCAGGAAAATGCCCGAGTCCAGATCATCGGTATGTACATATACATTGGGGCCCTTGCCGGCCCTTCCGTTATTTCCTAGCAGTATCAGCAACAGCAGCAGCAAGCAAGCAAGCAAGCAAGCAAGCAGCGCAACTAGTAGCTGCAACAGTACCACTCAATACTAGCAGTGACGGAGTAGCATCACCTACTACGTAGTCTATACGCAGGAGTCACTGTTACTGGACGAGTGCTGGCAATGAAGATTCGCTCGTACTCGTTCTCGTACTTTGTCTGTGCTCTGCTGTCACTATGGACTATCACAGGTGCTATCGTTACTGCTGTGTTACTGCTGCCGTTACTTCCAACTACTACTGCTAGTATGGACTGCGCCGTTGCTCCTGCCGTTTCTGCTGCTGCCCCGCCACGCCACCCAAAAACGGCTACCAAGTCAATTACACACCAAAGCGTCAACTACTCTACAACTCAGCTCTTCTTTTTTTCCCTTCCCTTTTCTTTTTTCTTCTTCTTCACCTTGCACACACAACAGCACATACATATATATCTGCATCACATTATTGGCTCGCTGCCAACCCGAATATCTGTCAATATTTTTTGCTAATGTCTCCCCCTTCTCCAGAGCCTGGGTCCTCCCAGGACTCTGCTGCTGCTGGTCAAGCCGATCGGCAACAGGCCCCCGCCGCCGCCGCAGCCGTCCGCTTCTCTTCGGCTGTTGAGGAGATTGCCCCCGAGTCAACCGATAGCGAGGAAAAGGATTATTTCTCCTCTCAGTCTTCTTCTCAACAACAGATGCCGTCTATTCAGGAACCAAAGGGCTCGTCAAAGCCCGCCCAGGGTCAGCCGCTGCAGGAGCGCCGTCTCAACACCTATCAGTTCGAACCCATCTCTTTGCCTGCGTCTAGAGTACGTCATGACCTAGCTTGCGCGTCATATTTCGCACAACGCTTCCGCCCTATCCTTCCCCTATGATAATCACCCCATTTCAAGACGAGACGGAAGGAAGAAAAAAAGGCTCACACATATTCTTGCTTCCCAACAGGTCCCCTCTCGCGAAGATGAATCGTCATCCGATGCATCCCGGCTCCCGACCCCCAGCTCGCCGCACCACCAGCACACTTCGTCTCATGGAAGCCCCAGGCTCGCCGGCATCTCGTCGCCGCCCCTCACACCCTCTGGCTCGAGCCATACAATCTCGGACAACAACAAGAGACCCGTCAGGGATGCCGACTCAAGGTCATTGAGCACCAATGACGGCCAGGCCATTACCCCGCAGGCCTCGACGTCGCAGGACGGCAAGTCGCCGCGCTTCGCCCAGAGGCAGCCACTGGCCCACCGCCCGGCCTCGTCGGATCATGTGCTGCGCAGGACAACGTCGATGGAGGACAGGCAGGGTGGCGCCGGCGCCGGTGCTGGCGGGGCAGACCTCCGATCGCACCGGCGTATGCTGGGCCATGGAGGAGCCTCCATGCCCGGATCGCGAGAGTCCAGCCCCTCCAGGACTGCATCAAGTATCTTCTCCAAGCCCATGACGCCCGGTGGGGACATCAACGACCCTTATGCCAAGGGCCGACGCCCCCCGCAGAACCACCACACGCCCAAGACCACCATTGACCCGCGCTTCGTCTTCTCGCGCAAGAAGAAGAATTCGTCTGCCAACTCATCGACGACCAACCTGTCCGAGAAGCTGGCCGCCGGTACCTTCAACAAGAACTCGAGCAACGAGGCCCCAGGCGTTAGCGACGCGGCCTCTACACACAGCGGACACACCGGTTCTATGTCCGACCTAAAGCGCTTCTTTAAAGGTGGGCGCCACAAGGGCGGTCACCACGGCCACGGCCACCACCACAGGAACAAGAGTCGCCAGGCGTCGCCTGCTCCCTCGGCGACGGGCACCAGGACCCCGCCAGCGTCTCGCTCCTCTCAACAGGTCCCCTTCGGCGAGGACCACGCTCTGACGACCAAGTACGGCAAGATAGGAAGGATGCTGGGCTCGGGCGCAGGCGGTGCCGTTCGGCTGCTTAAGCGTAAGGAGGACGGCACCGTCTTTGCCGTCAAGGAGTTCCGGCCCAAACACGCGTACGAGAGCGACAGGGAGTACACTAAGAAGGTGACAGCTGAGTTCTGCGTGGGCTCGACGCTGCACCATGGCAACATCATCGAGACGCTCGACATAGTCCGTGAGAACTCGACGTGGTACGAGGTCATGGAGTACGCTCCGTTTGATCTCTTTGCCACTGTCATGACGGGCAAGATGTCGCGCGAGGAGGTTCGCTGCAGCTTCCTACAGATTCTCAATGGCGTTACATACCTGCACAGTCTGGGCTTGGCGCACCGCGATCTGAAGCTGGACAATGTCGTTATCAACGACAAGGGTATCATGAAGATTATCGACTTTGGTAGTGCCCATGTGTTTAGGTATCCATTTGAGTCGGACATTGTCAGGGCAAAGGGTACGTCACCTCTCCACTCCGTGTTTCCTGTCCTCCCGCAACCATCATTCAACTCAATGGATCTGAATGGATGAGAACGGGATTCTACCTATGCTGACGGGACATGATGGACTAACATACAAATAGGTATCGTGGGTTCTGACCCCTACCTCGCGCCAGAAGTGCACAAGGAAAAGGAATACGACGCCGCCGCTGTCGACATCTGGTCTCTGGGCATCATCTTCTGCTGCATGACGCTGCGCCGTTTCCCCTGGAAGGTACCCCAGCTGTCGGATAACTCGTACAAGCTGTTTGCCTCGGAACCGACAGAGGGCCACGATCCCAAGACGCTGGTCCATCCTAAGAAGAAGGTGGATGAGCACCCTGGTGAGGAGCATCAAAGTGCCCCCGCAGAGGGTGCCACCACTGAGGGCGGAGATGCAACATCCAACCAGGAGGCTAAGCCCAGCGATGAGAGTACTAACGCTCCTGCCGACAACAACGACAACGCCAACAGCAACAACACACCTGCCAGCAACGACAACCCGCACGCTCATCATCACAGCCCTGGACACCACGGCGGTCGACATGGTCATCACGGTGGCAGTCATCACGGCCACGGACATCACAAGAGGACAGGCTCGGGAGCCACAGCGGTTGCACCGCCGCCAGAGGGTGCTTCCGGAAAAGAAGGTGCCAGTGCTGGTTCTGGAAATGGCGCTAGCGAGCCAGCTCCCATTGCGACTAAAGACCACCAGACACAGCAGACACAGCAGCAGCAGCAACCGCAAGGCGACAAAAAGGAAGTGATTCGCGGCCCGTGGAGGATCCTCCGCCTCCTCCCGCGCGAGTCCCGCTACATCGTCTGGCGCATGCTGGACACCAACCCCAAGACTCGAGCCACGCTCGAGGAGATTCTGAGTGATGCCTGGGTGGCTGACTCGCAGATGTGCCACCAGCTGGAGGACGGGGAGGTTCTTCTTGCAGATGACCACACGCATGTTTTGCAACCTCCTAATTCCCAGTAGAGGTGAGGGGGATAGGAGTGTTTTATTGCATACGGGGGGTACTTTGCTATATAGGGAACCCTGGTACCCCCGTCTTTGTTATTTTTTTTTATGGTAATGATTCCCGAGGATGGATTCTAGAGGAGAAAAACAGAACATTTGGATATAACGACATATATACAGTTCAAAATTCCAGAGAAGTCAATATTGATAGATGAGATGAGGAGGGAGTGAACAGGCATCATGCACACGAATGGTGTGGTTTACATGTATGACGGCTTTGTGAGTACATTTTCCATTGAGGTGTTGGATAGTGGGAGAGAACTTGGGGAAAGCATGATGAGTATTCTTTTCTTTTATATTGTTTATATTGGTTATAGTTTTATAGCGGTAGGTTATGTAGATTGAATAGAACAATCTGTTGCTTTGAAGGTTGAAAAGGGGTTGATTGGTAATGGGAGTCAGGTGAAGTACCTGTAGTCAGAGTCTAGACTCATAGAAGTACACGTACCCTTTCTTCCTGGGAAAGATGATGGGAATAAGTAATGACTCTACAATGCCATTTAACATATTCGTATACGAGTACTCTCAGTACTCAATCAATATCAAATGTAATTTGAAAGCGGTGCCATGCTATTTGATGATACCCGTAGACCGTCGTACTTTCTGGAAGCTCTTGGAAGATGGGGACCTGTCGTAGAAAGAGCTCCACTTCATCCCCCCCAGGTACATCCATGGACCGAGACCCAGACCCGGCGGCGCTGGAAAGCAGCCAATTGGCGAGTGAGCCGGCAGCTGAACGAGCCGACGGACGGGAAGCTATTTTTTCATTTCTATTTCTTTTCCCTCCTTCTTTTTTTCTTCTCCCCCTAACCTCATCAACCTTTTATCAACCTCATCTATTTTCCCATCACCAGCGTTTTTTTTCTATCACGTCGATTTTTATCACACTTTTAATTCACAATGGTATGTGTTCCATCTTTTCCACCCACCCACCCACCAACCTACGCAAAAGACAAGACGGAGAGGAAAAAAAAGAAGGAAAGGGGGGAAAGGAAAGAGAAGGAAACAAGAGGAAGAAGGGATAGAAGCAAGAGAGAGAGAGAAAAAAGGAACAGAAGGAGAAAGGGTAAAGAAGGGGGGAAGAAAAGAAAAACAAAGCTGACGAAGAAATCCTATAGGCCACTTCCATCCGTTCCATCCGCGCCCTCGCCCCCCTCCTTGACCGCGTCCTGGTCCAGCGCGTCAAGGCCGAGGCCAAGACTGCCAGCGGCATCCTCCTGCCCGAGAGCAGCGTCGAGAAGCTCAACGAGGCCAAGGTCCTGGCCGTCGGCCCCGGCGCGCTCGACCGCAGCGGCGCCCGTCTCCCCATGGGTGTCAAGGAGGGTGACCGCGTCCTGATCCCCCAGTTTGGTGGCTCGCCCGTCAAGGCTGGTGAGGAGGAGTACCAGCTTTTCAGGGACAGCGAGTATGTTACCCTTTTTTCCTTCTTCTTCTTTCTCTTTCTACCCCCCTCTTTACCAAGAGGAATCATCAATCACCACCATCTTTGTGCATTAGGGAGAAAGATTCCACTCTCAAGAGGAATCTACTCACTTTGCACATCAGGGGGGGATGATTCCACTTGGGATGGTTGATGTCCTAGAAGCATTACTAACCTCGCCATAGGATCCTCGCCAAGATCAACGAGTAAAAGCAATGCGCTTAAAAGAAAAACACCACGAAACGTACCTTGTAACGATATCACCGCCCCTGGCCCGTTGCCAAAAAAAAAAAAAAAACACAACACCCCGATGTACCATAACTTTGTACTATAAAATGGCATGAGCAAGGGAATTTGGGGAGAAGGAAGGAAGGTTGGAGAGAGAAGGGGGGAACATGTGCTCAGTCTTTGTTCTCGGATGAGGATGGTGTTCTTGATCCCCTCTTGTGTGATACTAGTATAATATAAAAAAGAATAAAAGGGATGTGTATTACCGTTGGATGTCATTGCAATGGCCAATTGCACTTAATGAAAAAAAAAAAAAAAAAAGAAACTCTGCTCTATACCTTGTTTCCCTTGTTCTCTCTTGAGAATGGTTCATGAGGAAATGCGACTGGTTCTTCGGGATTGTTCCCCGGATCAAGTTTATGAGGTTCTGCCCTCCCCCCTCTAGGGACAGTAATGTCCGGGGACAACACACATGTGCATGAATATAATCCGGTGATGGTCGCACAACTTGATATATTGGGATGTTTTCTGCTTGGTTTTGGTGTGTTCTGTGAGTTTCATATATTACCTTGGCGATAATGTTGATGATCATCACCGGATTCTACCACCCACCCGCTCACCAGAGACGGCCGCCGCCCGGACTCCTACAGATGGTGGCGTCTAAGGAAGGGGTCATGCAGAGGATAGGGAGTATGATATCCGAGAGGAGGAGGTCACAACTAAAATTCAAGGTTTTCTTTTGTCTTTCATTTTTTTCTTTTCTTTTCGGAGATCGGACAATGAGATGTTAGCTTGCATGATATGAAACAGTCATGAGCTCAAATCAGCAGGCAAACAAGGTGATACGAAGATGTATATGTATATATATCATGTATGAAGTAGTACTATACTTTTCTTTGTCCACGAGAACAAGGGATTGAACTTTAATCATCATGCTTATTTTCTTTTTTGGTAATGCTAAGATTAATCAAGGGATCAAATCAAGTAGTAGAGATAGTATAAACGAATATTTCCTGAAACGAAACTAATTCCAATGGTGAGGGACACTTAATGGTCCCAAGAAAACCAACCACCCCTTGGACTAACCATCTAGTCAAGGGGGTTGGTTGGGCGGCTAATATCAGGAGTGCAGCTGAGCTACGCCTCAAGAATTCTCTTGGATCTATTACTACTACTTAAAAAAAGTGTGTGTGCGAATAAAAAACGGTTGCGCAGGGCGCTTGAGCAGAGACCGCCGTTTGATTATGGCTTTTCTTTCCCCTTTTTAATCATTGTCTCTTGTTTCGTTTCATGTGGCACATACCAGTTGTTGCTCTGCGGGGGGGGGGAGGGAAGCAAGTGACGCAGGGAACATGGATGGTCGATCATTGGAGTTGCTACGGGAGCAAGAGGAGAAGAGAACTGGATTGCGGGATGACGCAGCACAAGGGAGAACTTTCTGGTTTTCTTGAGGGGGGGGAAGGAGATTTCTTGGTTAAAATGTGTTTGGTTAAGATGAATATGGGTATATATATGAGGCTGGACATGATGTCGCTTTGACTTGTGGACTCGTGGTTCTCTCGACAACCATCTTCTCTCTTTGGTGAACATTCCTTTGGCCTTGACGGTCTTTTTTTTTTTTTTTTAACTTCCCATTCTATCTTTTATATATATACTCTTTTCAAACTCCCTTCTTTTATATATTCTTCTTTTTTGTTCCCCAGAACACTTGATCTTACCAGCTGGTTCTGGGTGGTTTCTTCTACTACACACACACACACACACAAGTCACCAACACGCTGCCGTTACTACGTGAACCGCAGTCATGAAGTTTCTCACTCTACTTGGCATGGCCTCCATGGCTAGTGCTCACACCCTCTTCACCACGTTCTTCATCAACGGGGAGAACCAGGGTGATGGGACGTGTGTTCGTCTGCCAGAGGATCCCAAGACGGCTACGTATCCCATCTACCCACTCCAAGGGGAGGCTATGGCCTGCGGTACGTTCCATCACTCACCCTTCTTCCATCTTTTCTTCCTTTCCTTGTCTCCTCTCTCACCCCTTGTTCCTCTTACTGACACCATCTAGGCAATGACGGCGAAAAGGCAGTACCGTATACCTGCCCATCCCCCTCGGGAGCCCGTCTGACCTTTGAGTTCCGCACGTGGCCCAACTACGAGAATCCCGGATCCATCGACGACAGCCACAAGGGTCCCTGCTCCGTGTACATGAAGAAGGTGGACGACATGGACTCCGACACGGCCAGCGGGCCGGGATGGTTCAAGGTGTGGGAGAACGGCTTCGAGGACGGCGAGTGGTGCGTGGACCGCGTCGTGGCCAACGGGGGGATGCTGTCCGTCGACCTGCCCAAGGGTCTGGAGCCGGGATACTACCTCATCCGTCCGGAGCTGCTGGCCCTGCACCAGGCGTACCGCGGTGACCCGCAGTTCTACGCTGGATGCGCTCAGATCTTCGTCACCGATGGTCCCTCCTCTGGCTCTGCTCAAGACAAGAACACCGTCAGCATCCCTGGGTATGTGAGTGCCAAGGACCCCGGGTTGACCTTCAACCTGTACGAGGGTGATGCCACGACGTACAAGATGCCCGGTCCGGCCGTGTACAGACCTGACGCCCCTTCGGCCTCTGTCGCAGGCGCAGACTCCGGTGCACTAGACAAGCCCAATCAGAAGGATGGTGCTGTCCCGGGTGACTGTCTCATCAAGAATGGCAACTGGTGTGCTAGACCGGTGCCAGACTACGATGACGAGAAGTCGTGCTGGGACGCTGCCGACGACTGCTGGGCGCAGAGCAAGGTGTGCTGGAGCACGTCGCCCGTCACGGGGTCCAAGAACTGTGGTGTCTGGGCGGATTACTGTACTGGTATGAATGAGAGGTGTCAGTCTGGCGGGAAGGAGAGGTTGGTGTTTGGTGGGAAGGAGTGGCAGGCTCCGATGCCGGCTGATATACCGAAGCCTTGGTAGGAGGGTTCTTTGTCAGGGAAATGGTTTGTTTATAGGGAGTTATGAGGGTCAGGTAACCAGTTCTAGGTCCATTTTATTTAGTTAGTATTTATGAATGTTATGTAGTCAATTTGAATATTATTTGAACATTGAAGGTGCCGATCTGAAAAGACTGATGAATTGGTGATGATACCAAGCAATACCAAGCAATAGAGGTCCCCACCTACTAGCCAGAGAGTGTACGTACTTCTTTTTTTTTCATGCACCGCCTCACCTCGGTCTGGTCCATTTTGCTGGGGTGGCAAACGTAGCAGTGACGTTGGCGGCATGTGCCGGTCTCTTCGAGTGCCTTACAGGTATGAGTGCTTGAGTCCCAACGACGGAGCCCAAATGGCCTGGGGAGACATGGATATGGAACATCGAATGTACAGGCAGCAATGCCCTGAGATGTCAAGCATGAATCTGCTGAGCTGTCCACGTGAGTTACATGTAAATTGAAACCACGAGGTGGTGACAGACAAGCCCAGCTGGCTTTGCATCATCATCATCAAAAGATGGCGCAGCTCCAGGTGTCTAGGCCCGCCTCTCATCGGTGGGGGGGGGGGACGCTAAAAAAGGCCACTGTAAATATCAAACTCCCACTAAAGACTCCGCTACGACGTAGACTCTCTCCGCTGTAGGTTGTAGGCACCCCGCCAGCTGTTGTCCCCGCTGTAGGTAGGTAGAGCCCCAGCCCCATGGAAGGTGGAAGCCCCCAACTAAAAACGGACATTGGAGCTGGCGCCAGCCTGGGCGGGCATCTATCTGCACCTGGAGTCCTGGACTGTAGGTACGGAGTAGTAGTACTAGTACTATGGATGTAGTACTACATGTACATAGTTATTGCTAGGTGTACGGAGTACTCCATATTACCTGTAGCTGGTCTGTCTGTCCTCTGTTTGCCTGTCGCCGCATCTGAAACTCCCATTCCCCCATCCCAACGATACCTCATTCTCTCCCATCTCTCTTCTCATCACACCCGCCCTATCTATCCTTCCACGACGACCCACGACCAACGGACGTGGAAACCCTCCCCCAAACGATCCCCTCCATACCTAAAATAAAATAAAATCAAGAAACGGATCATTCTCGACGACTGCCGACCAACCGACCCGCCCTGTCAGAACGAAGAGAAAAAAAAAAACAAGACCCTTTTGTCTCGTCTCTCTGTTTGAACACACACACACACGCCCCTCTCTCTCTCCCCGATTTGCAATCGTTCTTGCTCCACCGCCCTTGGGAGCAAAGCCAAGTTGCTACCTATTACACTACCACCTTATCATCACCAACCACCATCGACACCCACCCACCGCACGCACACAGCAAAAAATAAATCGACAGTAGCCCACCATGTCGAGCAATCGCAACTACGACTTTCTGGTACGCAACATATCCCTCGTGTCGCCTTGACCCTGCATCTTTCTCCCACACGCCCTCTCTCCTCCTCCCCCACGGTGTCACAGGGAAGGAGGGGAAGAAGAGACCGGCAATACTGCAACGCCCCTCCCCATCTTTCTTGTCTTTCGCTCTACCTCTCTCTTGACCTTGCGCGCATATGTCACTGCAGGATCCACATTTGGTTCTGCTGTGTTCCGCGAGGAGAAAGGAGCAGAACGTGGTGATGCTGACGATGATGATGATGCGGCGGCTGCTGCTGTCGCCCACTTCTCTCTTCCCCTCGGACCTTGTTGTTATCATCGGCGGGAGCACCAAAGATGGCTAGGAAAAGGCGAAGAAATAAGAAACAAGACGGAACCGATTGACTAATTGATTGATGATAAAAAAACAGATCAAGCTGCTCCTCATTGGCGACTCGGGCGTCGGCAAGTCATGCTGTCTGCTGCGATTCAGTGAGGACTCGTTCACGCCCTCCTTCATCACCACCATCGGCATCGACTTCAAGATCAGGACCATTGAGCTCGACGGGAAGCGCGTCAAGCTGCAGATATGGGACACGGCCGGCCAGGAGCGCTTCCGCACCATCACCACGGCTTACTACCGTGGTGCCATGGGTATCCTGCTAGTGTACGATGTTACCGACGAGAGGTCTTTTAACAGTACGTTTTTTCTTCGCTCTCTGTCCCTTTGTTGTCTACATCTCTACCGTCACCTGCTTTGGCGCGCGCAGAATACATTGCGCCCACCCCCCTCCCCAACATGTACTGACCTGATTCCCAGACATCCGCACGTGGTTCGCCAACGTCGAGCAGCATGCCACCGAGGGCGTCAACAAGATCCTCATCGGAAACAAGTGCGACTGGGAAGACAAGCGCGTCGTCAGCACCGAGCAGGGTCAGGGTCTGGCCGACGAGTTGGGCATCCCCTTCCTCGAGGTCTCGGCCAAGAGCAACATCAACATCGACAAGGCCTTTTACAGCCTGGCCGCCGACATCAAGAAGCGCCTGGTCGACTCGTCCAAGAACGAACCCGCCTCGGGATCTGGTGTCAATGTTGGCGACAAGTCGAGTGGAGGAGGCAGCAAGTGCTGCTAATGGATTCTACCGCAGAGGGACCCAAGGAGAAAGAAGGAGGAATAAACAACTCAACACACACACAGACACGAGTTCGACCCCGACGAAACGAAAGGCCGGCAATTATACACATACAAACGAGGGAACATGGGAACAAGGGGAGAAAGAAGGCTATCCTTTTTTTCTATCAAGAACCCTCTTCTCAGCCGCCTACATCAACGCTGAATCGGATGGGGCACGGGGCAGGAAACGAGGACGAGGACGAGTGGCATAATGGCAAAGAGGCAAGAGATAAAATGAAGATTTCAAGAGGTGGACACGAGAGAAGAGAGAGAGAGAGGACAGAAACAACGGACAAGCGGTTATACAAAACTTGGTGCCGCCAGGTTATCTGGACTCTGTTCTTTTTATTATTTCCTTTTTGTTTTTCTCTTTTCCTATTTTTCTATTTTTATATCGGCAACTCTGCTAAAAGCACTGGGCAGACAAACACACACAAACCCCGCATCTTGGCAAAAGCCAGGAACCAAGAGATGCGGCAAGGGGGGGAAAGGGGAGAGCGTTTTTTCATCTTTATTTTTATCTTTATTTTTTTGGTTTCCTTTTTTTATTATTATCTAAGTCTTTTTTTTTTATTATTCCATGGGCTTTTTATTTCATTATGCGAAGAAAGAGCAAAGAGAAGTCAACATTTCTGATTGATCTTGATACTCTTCTCTTTATTGTTGATCTCCCATTTTCTTCTGTTCAAATCTCCTTTTTTTTTTCTATGCTCTTTCATATACAATGTGGTCTTGACAAGGAAAAACATGAGAACTGGAGAGAGATATCAGGGGACAGGCCAGCTGGGGTGGTGACACTGGAAGGCGGTGTGCGGCAAGCTGCATGTGCTTGGGATGCTTGGGACGTTGCTTAGGATATCTCCTTGTTTCGAAGTTTGTTCTCCCCCCCCTCCTCCTTTGATTTCCCCTAGAGAGCAAGGAAAATATGTTTGTGGTTTGGAGTTTGTTTTCTTCTTTTCTTTTCTGGTCGTGTTTTTTTTTTCTTTGTCTTTTGCTCATATTTCTTTATGTTCTTTTTTCTTTAGGTTCTAATTTGATGCCCGTATACTTATTGTTATTGAATTGGAAGTTTTTTTTTGTTGTTTGATACCATGTGCATGGTTTATATCTTGTGTTTTTATATACAAATCTGTGATATCTGATGCTATGTAAAGTACAATGCGCTTTGCTTCAGAAGAGAAAGAAGGAAGTAAAAGGATAGGATGAGAAGACAGGAAGAAGAAAACATGGCTTGCAAAAAAAAAGAAGGAAAAGAAGGGGGGAAAGGGGGAGGGGGAAAGATACAGAGAAAGAGAGTAAATCACCACTGTATCAAAAACGTCTTGACCTGAGATCTATACTTGACATGTCCACCCTCCACATTGGACAGAAGACGACCATTCCAATGACGATGGAACCTCCTAGCCTCCCAGTCCGTCTCGCAGGCCACGATGAAGCGGGCGCTCTCACCAACAGGCTCACGGTCAGCATGCAGTTCCCGTGCAACCCCGTCTTCCTCCGTCTCTACCCTTGGTTTCTGGGTGGTACCCCGACTGTCGACAGCGGCGGGAACGACCCCCGGCCTGCCCACCCTCACGGGGCGCGACACCCTCCAGGCAAGATCCCTCGCCCACCCATCCTGACGGATGAAGTGCGCCAAGCCAGAGGGCGGCATGCCAACCCCGGGTTTCAGGTCGACGACCACGACGGGCGGGCGCGTCCCGTAGCCCAGCCCGTCGACTAGGTCGGACAGATGGCGAGCCCACGGGTGAGGGACCGAGACTCGACGACGGTGGATGACCAGGTCGGGCTGGGAGGGGCTGGCGAGGGTCAGGGCGGCAATGTCCTGATCTGCCTTGTCGGTGCCCTGGTCGGCGGTGCCCTTGTCGGGCGACGGTAGCAGGTGCGGGGACGCGGTAGACTTCCACAGTCCTGTGGGGGAGTACAGCTTGTGGCGTGCTAGGCGCTGGATGCGGTGCAGGTTGGCGCGGTAGGATGCGGCGGCTGCTGCGTTGGCGAAGGAGACTTGGTAGCAGCCTGTTGGTTCGAGGGTGTGGGGGTGACGTTGTTGCTGAACTGGGATGGTGTGTTAGCCGATACTCAAGTAGAGGGGGAGAGAAGGGAAGAAGAGAGTTTTACCTTTTGTTATTGTGCTCTCCCATCCTGACAGTGATGTTGGTGCCAGTCTGTAAAAGTCGCTGGGGGAGATGTTGTCGCCCAGACCGTGGATGAAGAGCATAGTCTTGCTTGCGTCGGAGGATTTACCATTGGGACTAGACCCTTTTATTGATGATGATGACGGTCCTGATTCACCAGTTGTTTGTTTTCTCTTGTGGTGACTATGCGATGCTCGACCCGATGGCCTCCTCTTGATCTTGTCCGCGTCCGAGGATAGTGTCGTCCAGTCTATGTCGTCGCGATTGGTGGCCCACGAGCTGGAGCGGGCGTCTGTGTGTCGCGACGGACCTCGTTTCCTGCTCGTTTTCGCATCCGGGCTTGCATTTCTCCTCGTCCTTTGACTCCCATCAATTTTGTTCTCGTCGTTGTTATTGTTGGCATTTTCAATCGTCGTCGTCTGTTGCCGCCGTTTGAGCTGGGGCCACTCGGTTGCCGCTGGGGCTGGCCTGGAAGAAGAGGACCATGAAGAGGCGGCCCTGGTGCTCAACCATGATTTCGGCCTTGTATGGCCAAGGGGCCTTTGAAGGCGCTTCATGCGGACGGTGAATTGGGCATCTGGCGGTTGCCGAGAGTGTTGACTTGCGGGGGGAGGTTGGAGCTTGGAGGTTTGATGACAACGTTAAAGAGGGAGCATCGTACTACGGAGTACTAAGTGTGGAGTATTGGAGCAAGGACCATCTTGGGGGAAATCGGGATACGGGGGTAAAACAGGTACGGAGTACATGGGGGGTGGGTGACAGAAATAGTGGTGCACATTACCCCAAAAGGGACGGATACTGGCAATGGAATATTACAGCGTACAAGATGTTGAGAGGTTCTGTCCCCGAGGCTCGTTCAGAGATGATTATAACTTCATTCCTCTGGAATATATAAGTAGATTTATAAGCATATTTGGCAAATGTCCTTCCCGGTGACTTCACACTGTCCCTACTGCTACTAGAGAAGGTACGCACAAGTACGCAGTGACATTGAAAAGTTCGATTCTAGGAAAGTGGGGAGAATTCAACCAACGCACCTTCCTCATACTCATAAACGCCAATATATAGGTAAAATTCTTGTCCACACAACGACAGACCCTGAAGTAAACTTTCTCTCTAACACATCTCACACAAAATCAAAGGGTCCTTGTCATTCTGCTTTCCTACCATGGCAAAAAAGAGCATAGACGTCAAGGTGCGTCCTCTGGCCAGCGCCAGTCTGGAAAAGGGAAGCCTCGTCGGCGCTGCAAACATATACGTCAACAAGGACTCGTACATTGCCCTCACCGGGACCACTGAGAATGGCAAGTCTTGCATCATCGAGAAGCTCGACCAGCCCGAGGACAGCCCAGCACTGAAGCGCGAGGCCCTGTTGTGCATACTATCGGATAAGAATGTCAGCCCCAACGTCGCCATGATGAGTCGCGCGTTCCAGGATGCCTCTGGATTTAAGAATACCGACAAGGCGCGCATAGTCATGTCTGATATGCCCACACCAGAGACCACCGAGGTTGTCGTCAAAGACGTCACTGAGAAGGCTGAGCCGTTGGCTGCCAGTGATGTACCCCATTGGGAGTTTCCAATCGGCATCTATCTCGGTATTTTTTTCTCTTCTTCCCTTTCCCTCTTTTGAAAAAAAAAAGAAAGACGTTGCTGATATGATGTCATTCAAATACAGAACGCGCAGGTCATGTATTCCCCGGAATGGCCATGGAGGGAGTCT
The DNA here is from genome assembly GCA_900188565.1 of Geosmithia flava. Lineage (NCBI taxonomy): Eukaryota > Fungi > Ascomycota > Sordariomycetes > Hypocreales > Bionectriaceae > Geosmithia > Geosmithia flava. Next base: position 485,301 of record FYEV01001789.1, read on the forward strand.
CGGTTGTTCATCTCCGTCGCACATTCAAGGTATCTTCCGTCAACGGTCAGGACAGCGGCCTGGGCCGCTTCATTCGCTCCACCACCACCATACGCATCATACAGGAGGGCGAAGAAGACCCTGGTGCGCAGCCCAAGGACATTCAACCACCGGGGGACCTTGTACTCAAGGCTATCCCTGGATTCAAAGCCCAGGTACCCGTCATCAATGACTTTCTCGGTGGCTTTACTGGTCCCTTCTTCCATCGGGATGAGAGCCAATCCTGTGGAATTGCCCTGCACGGCTGCCATGGATCAGGTAAAACGTTTATACTGAAGCGTCTGGTTGAGACCAACTGGGGCCGGGTCTTCTGGATCAAGCCCTCAGACAAACTCACAACCGTCCGCGAGACTCTCAAGCAGGCCCAGACTCAGCGCCCGTCCATGGTTCTGATAGATGACCTTGAGGAGCTCATCACCCCGGAGAGGGCAAACCGAGATGCTGTCATAGACACCATCTGCGACGAGATGGATGCTCTCTCAGCTGAGGCCTTTGAGAAGAGTGCCCTTCCCCAGGTCGTCATCGTCGCCACATGCTCCGACTACATGACAAATATTCCTCAGAAGCTGCAGGGCCGTAGCAGATTCTACACAAACGTTCTCATCCCCATTCCCCGCGCCCCTGACCGCCTCGATATCCTCAAGAACTGCGATCCGCCCCTGCCCACCGAGGATATGGAGCCCTGTCTGAAGGAGATATCACTCAAGACGCACGCATTCACCGCCGGTGATCTCTACCACCTCGTCCGCAACGCAGTCAAAATTAATGCCATCAAGCTCGTTCGGGCGGGTACTGATCGGTTCGGAGACAGCTCTGGCCGGACCATCACCCGTGATGACATGGACCACGCCCTGGGTATAACGAAACCCACAGCCATGAACGATGTCAATCTTCAGCCTCCAACCATCCACTGGCAGGACGTCGGTGGCCAAGAGGAGGTGAAGAAGGCGCTTTCCAAGATGATTAAACACGCCAAGGTATGGCTTCCTGCCCCTATTTCTCGCCAATTCCGCACATCTGACACATCATGTAGGAATCGGACCCTTCAGCAGCGCGCATCATCAGCCGCCCACCCAAGGGTCTCCTTCTGTACGGTCCCCCCGGTTGCTCCAAGACACTGTCCGCCCAGGCCATGGCGACCGAGTCGGGCTTCAACTTCTTCTCCGTCAAGGCTGCCGAGCTGCTCAACATGTACGTGGGTGAGTCGGAGCGCGCAGTACGCAACCTCTTTGAGCGAGCTCGCAACGCCTCTCCCTCCATCATCTTCTTTGACGAGATTGACTCCATTGGTGGCTCTCGCTCTTCGGGCCCTGGGGCCTCGTCCCGCGGCGGTGGTGGCGGTAGCGGCTCGGTCAATATGCTCACCACGCTACTCACGGAGATGGACGGCTTCGAGTCCCTGACCGGTGTCATCATCCTTGGTGCCACCAACCGCCCCGATGCCATGGACCCGGCCCTCATGCGCGCCGGTCGCTTCGACAAGGCCATCTATGTCGGACCTCCGGATCTCGCCGCCCGCGAGGCCATCTTCCGTGTCCACCTCCGCGGAAAGCCCATGGCTGATGACGTGGATCTGCATGCCCTGGCCGTGCGTGCAGAGGGTCACTCGGGTGCAGAGATCCAGCACATGTGCCACGATGCCACCCAGGACGTCCAGGATCGGTACGATGACGACGAGACGGGCACCACCAAGCTAGAGCTTACCATGGCGGACCTCGAGGATGCTCTGGAGAGGGAACCCAAAGCCATCACGTCATTCATGTTGAATGATTATGCCATGTGGATGCAAAAGCGTAAGAAGAGGTAGACATGGGGTCAACAGGTCAACGAAGGTATGTTTTACAAGTTTAGCTTTACGTTTTATTATAGAATACATGGCCGGGTAGAATACAATGTATTCTCGGTGATGATGCAAGCGAAGAAGGGCATGACTGTTGAAAACAAGGCATAGACGCAAGAAGTGGGACACAAGACAAAGTCATCGATTTCATATTCATTGTCAAGCATACACTTTGGGAGGATACATGAGCTAAAAAAAGGAGGAAGAAGAAGAAGAAGAATAGAACAATGTGTAAAAGACTACTACTGCGTTACCAAGAAAGAAGAAAAGAGAAGACAGGCCAAAAAGAAAAAGAGACACGAGCCAATCCAAACCGAGGAACCCGTACCCCGTAACGTGTGACCTGACCTGACCTGAACCAAGACCAACCCGCAGCAACCGATTTACTTTCCGAGACGCCATCGCCCAAGTAGTTATGTTTTTGTTTTTTGTTGACAAAGATATAAAGAAGTTACAGGATTTGGAAGTAAGTTAACTTTCAAAGGAAGCTTCGAAAAGAAACTTGAAGAATGCTTCAAGAGAAGAGAAATGTTTTCAAAGCAAGCTTTAGTTTACGCTTAAGAAGTTTTCAAAGCTTCAAAAAACGGAGATTTCGAAAAAAAAGAAAACTTGAAAAGTTCCAAAGAAGAGTGTGATGTGATGAATAAAAACAGTTGATGATGACAAATGTTGGACAAATAAGAAACAAGAACAAGAAGAAAGAGAAACAGAGACCAAAAAAAAAAAAAATCAAGATTGGTCATCATCACCACCACCTGATTTCAACGCAGTAGAAGATAGACTTATCGTCATCTTCCTCGTAGAAGAGTTGCTTCCCGACGAGGAAGATGATGATCCCGAGGGGGAAAAACTCTTGCGTCGACGAGGTGTTGCTGCTGCTGTTGCTGCTGCTGCTGAATCTGTGGCTGTGGTGGTGGCTGTTGTGGTTGTGCTGTTTCTTCGTTTGGAATGTGATAGCCTATCCATCTCGTCTTCTTCGTCGTCTTCTTCTCTGCGACGTTTTGGTGGTGCAGAAGCGGATGATGCGGGGGATGATGGTGTTGCGTTGTTGTTGCTGTTGCTGTTGGATGATGTGTTGTTGTTGGATGTGGCAGTGGCGGGATCGATGTTTTCCAAATCATCGTCATCACCACCACCATCATGATCTTCTTCGTCGGAGGGGTAGTCCACTAGTTTGGAGTGGTTGCTGCTCGGTGTGTTGATGCCGTTTGACTCTGACGATGACGAGGTCAATTGCTGTTGTTGGGAAGCGGAAGAGTTGGTGTTGATGTTGGCGTCGTCGTCCTCTGGATCAGATGTGTTCCAGTACTCCTCCTCTGCTGGATCGACAGAGATGTGCTCCATCATCCTCACGTTGGGCGCGGGCTTCCTAGCACTCCCGCTCACGCTGGCGCTGTTAGTGCTGCCCACGTCCTCGTCCGTCTCGAGGAAGTAGTCCACGTTAGAGGTGTAGCCCCCCGTCTCGTCGTAGCGCGTCACCATGTCGCAAAAGGTCGACATGTACGACACCTGGATCATCTGCGCTCGGTGGTTCTCGACCAGGTACTTAATCAGGTCCTTCACATTTTCCTTCTTAATGTACTCGAAGAGTTCCAGGGACGCAGAGCTCAGCAGGTTGTCGCGCGAGATGGACCGAGAGAGGACATCCAGGATCGGTCCCAGCACGCGCTTCTCTGCTAGGTGTCGGATGAAGAATTCCTCTTGCATGTTGATAAGGGTGCGAACGAATCGGATGGCAACTGGGGAAGTGTTTGTTAGCTTATTTTTCTTATTGTCTTTTGTTCGTGTTCTTCTTTCTTGTATGTCTCATCATATCAGAGAGTAAAGGGGGACTCACCGAGTTGTAAAAACTTGTCAGGTGATCCGAGAAGCTGACACACCCTCGGCACAATGTTATTGTTAAGAACAAAGAACCGACTGTACTGGTGATGCTGGCGGATGAAGAAGCACAGAATCTCAATGAGATGACTGAACATGGAGGCCTGCTGAGCGGGGAACGTCAGGTCCGTCCGCTTCTCCAGGTCGATGAGCGGCCTGAAGAGGCGTAGGGCCGAGCTCTCGTAGAAGCGGGTGAGGAACAGCTCGTGCTGCGGGTCTGCGGCCTGGGCCCTCTGCCTGGCGAACTCGGCGGCGCCGTTGGGTCCCCCCGCACCGCCCTGGGCGGCGAACTTCTCGGCCATCGCCTGCTGCTGGTGGAGGGGGATGCCGTGGTCGAGCAGGACCTTGATGGCCTCGGAGATCTGCGCCTTCACGCCCAGGTCCACCTCTACGAGGAGAAGGTCGATGAGCGAGTCCGTCAGCGGGGGCTGGTCCTCGCTCATCTGGCGGTAGATGGTGTGGCGGATCATCTGGGGGTCGTGGTCGATGATGGAGATGAGGATGTCAGTGGCGCCCACGCGCGCCCGCACATCGCCGCTCTTGAGGCCAAAGTTGATGACCTGCAGGAGGCCGTGCGCCAGGAAGTTGTTATATAGGCTCTGCCGCGCCGGCGGTTGGATGTTCTTGGCGATAGAGCAGCACTGCTGGATGAAGAGGACCGCCTCCGTCTTCTTGGTGTCGCTGGGCGGCGGCGTTGCCGTCGATTCCGGCGCCGGGCTGAAGATGCCGAACAGGTCCGCCAGGAAGGACGCGTTGGCCTGCAGGTGCTGCACAATGTCGACCTGGTTGAAGAAGATTAACGAGTTGAGAACCGAAAAGGTCGGGTCGTCGAGGATGCGCGCCAGCACCACGTCCTTGAGGTACTGGAGTCGGTACGTCTGATGAATTTTGCGCCGTGTCTGGTCGTCCTCGATCGGCACCACCTCCTTGTATCGGCCCTTGTTGTCCAGCCAGTGGCGGTGGTTGGCCTTGTGGCTCGGGAAGTCCGGGTCGTACTCGAGGGCGCCGACCACGCCCAGCACGCACTCGTCCGAGACGGCGTGCTCAATGATGGACGTGTCGTTGAGAAGCAGTATCGTCTTCATGATGTTGCACAGTCGGTGCAGGTCGTGCAGGCTCTCCAAGTCCTCGGCCATCTCCACCAGCGGTATCAGCTTGCTGATGTAGTCGTCGGCCATGATGGCTTTCGACAGAGCATCACGGCCGTTGGCTGTCGCGCTCATTATGCGCATACTTGATTCAATCTCTGGTAGGTTTCCGAGTTCGGCGGCTGGTAGCGTGATGGTCGGCGGTCCGTCAATCGTAATATCCTCGGACAGGCTGTCGTCTGCTCCCCCCATGCTGTTCTGGAAAGCCTGCTGGACGTTGCTGACGAAATGCCTGCAAGGTTGTCAGAAACGGTCATCCTAATTCCGTACGGTGGTTTTCATGCAGGGAAATAAATACCATATCAATGAGCAGCCCTCAGCTTCCTGGAAACTCAGGGCCATATCAATGTGCGTTCCGGGTTCCTGCCACACAATGAGTGTGTCTATGATGCGTCAGTGTCAGGCCGAAACTTGTGTGTGACGGTAGCAGATGATGAGGAGTTTTGTATTACCTTGCTGCTTCTGGAAGCCATCTTCCTTGTGGATCTTGGTTTCCAGGAGAAGTCGGTCAGGTTGGTCTTCGGATTCGACAATTACTTTCGGTTCTTTGCGGCCTTCTGGGGTCTGTTTTTTTTTTTTATGCGAGTCAGTCATGCTAGATGCATCTGGGAGAGGGGAACAGGTCAGATGGACTGAGGAGAGTAACGTACCTCTGTGAAGATGGCCATGCAGAAGCCGGTACCGCGGTCGAACCAGTCATGATTGCGAAGCTCGTAGACCTTGACGCGCTTCTTGTCCGTGGCCTGATGAGGCACTGGCTGTGCCATCATCAACGGCTCGGATTGTCCCTCGGCGGGGAGACTATTATAGGCCACCAGGTCGGGCGCGATATCGAGATGCTGCTGTAGGGATAGTTCGGACGTGGTGATCTCGTTCTGGCTCAAAACGGTGAGCGCCGCCACGGTGCCGTCCGATTTGGCGCGTCCAACAGTTGCGGTTGGACGCAGAATACACGAGGCGAGTGTATGTGTGCGTGACCTTTGTTTGGCGATAGAAGAAGACGATTGCCTTTTATTTCCGGCGCGTCGCGCAACGCTTTTCTCTGTTTCCTTTGTCGGTGACGCGAGTGGGGGCTGGGCGAGAAAGATCTATACGTAATCGACTGGGGCGTGCGCCATGCGAGAAAGGGCGAACGAAATGAATAAATGAATATATCAAACGCTCAAACAAAAGCGCGCTGTACAACGAAGGAAAATCGGTTCTTCTCTTGGTTGCGATGTTTCCGGAGTCGGCCGAGGCACGCGACTGGTTGCCCCAAGGCCCTTGCTTGGGGGTGTGTGTGTGTGGTCCGGTTCGATCGCGTGGGGGAGTGTTGGAGGGAGAGGAACAAGCCGCGACGGAGGGGTCGTGGTGAGTCGTTAAAGAATATATGAAGCAGTCGTAAAAAAAAAATTGAAGATCGAATAATAAGTAGTTGTAGAGAAACAAGGTAGAATGAGGAACCCTTGGGAGGGGGTGGGGCGAAGAAAGATGGTAGGAAGTGGTAACAGAGGAGGATTAATCAGGCCGCAACGCAGAGGCGGACGATCGCGGTACGGGTCATGAACCTGTCTGATGCGGTCGCAACGCAACACACGGTGGTGGCGCAGGCGTCGACGGGTAAATGACGGTGATGGTTTAGTCGATGGAGAGATGAGCGATGCGATGACGGCGGGTGGTCGCGCAAAGCCGTTTAATGGAGATGCTGGGGGCGACGGACGGAGACAGAGGGTCGTGGCGTCGGAAAAAAGGCGTGATGCAATGCGAAGTCGCCCCGGGGGGGCTGAATGGCGATGCAGAGTTCTGATTTCCTGCCAATGCGCTGGGTGCGCACGTGACCTACTGGAGTCTATGATTGCAGGTGGTATTTGGTGGTTCTATAAAAAAAAATTGTTGTAGGGGGGGCGGGGAGATATTACAGCGTACATCCATTACATCAGTACCTACTTTGGCGAGCATATTACAGCACGGGCAGCGTACAGGGGGAGCCCGAGGACCCGGTCTCGGTATTATGGAATACTACTCGTATTCTTACCCCTCTTACTCCGTAGTTCCGCTGCCACACGTACATGTCAATTCATGCGCTTCAATCTATATATATATCTGGGGAAGTAAAAGAAAGAAAAGAAAAAACAATGATTTTCTGATTTGTCTTTCTTGACAATAAACTTAATGATGATCAGAATAATAAACGTACATAAGTCTAGTCGACGGTTCCTGGGAATGCCGCATTCCCCAGTTTCTCCTAGCGGTGTTGGCACCACTAAATACCGTCGAGTTACAGCACCCGTTAAGTTCTAACAGCGCACTTAAATAGTGCCTATGTCTATGGGTACTTCTAACAGATAAGGCTGGTATTAGAGAGGATGAAGCTTAGTCATTTCTTGAATCATGAATTGGTAGAATGGATCCCCCCCCGGATCAGATCCGTTAAAGGCGCCGGGCACAATAACCGATGGGACTCCACGATGTTAACTAGTAACACGTTTCCATGGTGCGGCGATGCCACGCTGTATTGCAATTTACAGGGGGGGGGAGCCGGGACCCTTGGGGTTCGTTTCCTGCTAAAAAGCGGCTCGTTTAGCGATCATGCGTGCGCACGGCCACGCTCTGTTGGCACTTTATTCTTACTTTTATTCGTGCGAGTAGTATAGCTCTTGCATGTACGGATATTACAGGCTAAATACAGGTTACAGCGTTACTCATATACGTGTACTCCGTGTGGCACAATCCTCCGACGTCGCTTGCACTTTCAAATACCCTACATACCGGTTGCAATTGAATTGATGCCACAACTACGGCAACTTGGATTGATCAATCTTTAAGTTTCTACTCGATGAATTTGCATTCGTATGACTTTGTCATTCGACTGAATTTACAATGACTGTTTGACTTGAATATAGACAGTATCTCTTCATGTTGTCGTAGTGTTGGTCATAATACAAACATCAACTCAATTGTATCATCGCACCATACGTCAATGTTGTGTAAGTGCCCCGCTACTCGTATGTTCAATCATTAATACAGATGTGAAATGGAGAAGTCACAGGTCGAACATGACGAACACAGACAGCATATTGGGCCATCATCGCAGATACAGCCCAACATCGATAGTCTGATGGCGTCTGTAAGTAGTACGACAGTCTATATGTACTCGGCAGACTAGTACCTGTAGTCAATGTCAAGCATGGTCTAAGAGCCAGCTAACACCGTCAGAGTATGCACATCGTTAGCAAGGCTGAGAGGCTCGTCATATTATTGGGAACAAAAGAGAATAATGCTTTTTTCTAGACGGAAAAAAAGACGGGCTTACCGTACATGCCAAGGCGTAGCCCTTACCTTGTGTGTGTGTGTGTGTGTGTGTGTGCCTCTCTCTTTCTTCCCTCTACCACACACACACACACACACACACACACTTCATGTATTTATGACCAATCCCAGAGCTGGCTAGTTGTTGAGTTGCTTCATCCCCTTCTCGTGTTACACCATCATATCGGGACGGTGTAGAACCTTGGTGACTGCTGACAATGTTGGCTCGTATATGTACTCGCATGTAATTCAGTAGCACCTGTATATATACCTCTCGTTACATATGGTGAACACCAATTTCCCGATGGTCGAATGTCAGCCTGGTAAATGCGAAAAAGATAAGAGCTGATCTTGATTCTCATAGATATAGAAAGATCCGGTCAGAGCTGTACGGGTACATGGTCGCCGAAGGTTCTGCATGCAAGTTGTCAATAGTTGACATGTACAGCTCTACAGGTCGTGACGATGATTTTCCCGTCTTGAACAAGGGTGGAGGCTCTTTTTTCCCCCGTTTGGCACAAAGTCAGGCCTCCCAATAAGAGGCAAGGTGATATCGATATCATAGAGAAGAGATGAGGCTAGACTCTTTCGTTTCCATTTGTATTGTACTCTACTCTGGGAATGACTCCGAGGCAGCCACAGGTATGTGACAGGCAATAATATCGACGCCTCAATCGTTGGTGTTATCGTTGGTGTAATCCATCATATATTTGATGAATAGTAAACGACCATGTGGAAAGGAGGAGTATCCACCCAAGCACACACACACACACACACATCTAGTCTCTCTACTCGTAGATAATAATAACATGATGTGCTAGCAGATGTGTGCTAGCAGATTCACGCATCTCGTAACACAGAGATATCACACCATTACGGTAATCTCGGAGTCGGTAGCAGGGGGGGTATCAGGTCCCCGGTAATACGACCTGGCGGGAAGGATACCGAAAATGGGTTGCCTCTGATATTCATCAATCAACGACAATCATTCATCTAAAGACGAATGGCCAAGTCCTTGGATAGAGCAGCTCATCCGAACCAGGGTTTGATCGGGTCGATCAATCAATGTCAGCACGTCGGAACCCGTACATACTCCGTACATGGGGTGAACTACGGTGGAGATGGGCGGGCGTCAGCATCTGCTCGTCGGTGGATGATAAGTGCAGGTTGATGTATCTGTATCACCACCATCTCGTACTGATGCTATTAATACGGGCACAATGTACGGTGTATGCATGTATGTATGTATGGACATGTACGAGTAGATGGATGTGGTAGAAGTGCAATTGTGATGACAGGGGAGGGGAGGAGAGGGATACTAGTCCACCCACCCACCCTGTCTTTGCGGCTGAAAAAGAAAAGAAGAGCAATCCATGACGGGAGGCAAAAAAAGAAAAAAGAGAGAGAGAGGAAAAAAACCAGCACGAGTAAGCTGGGCAGCGTTGAACACGGGTCTTGGCGGAAAAATGTATGGCTCGTAAGGAAGGAAAAAAAAAAAAAAAGTGTTGTGTTCCCTGCAGATGCACGACGGCGGATATCGGATAGACAGAGAGTGTGGGAGAAGCGGTGGGATTGTTTTTGTTTCCTTCTTCCAGGGTCTCATTGTTTCTTTTGGCTTTGATGAATGTATTTCCCTCTTTTTTTTCTTTTCTGTGTTCGGCCGAAAGTCTCAACTAATTTTCAGGTTTACTCGTAGGCTACATGATGGATTGCAGGCGGTTAGCGCTCGTGTTCATGTCTTGTAAGCATGTCGACGTGGAGTGGCGGATACGATATGAGAGAAAGGAAAAAGAGGTGTGGAGTGTGGGGGCGAGGGGGAGAAAGGAAAGGACAAAGCAGAGAAGAGACCGAATGGGAATTGGGATGAGAGTTGAGGAGGGGTTGGGGTCCGACGGAGAGACGGATACGATGATTTTGCCGTTGTTGGTGAGGAGGGAGTATCAATTAGCAGGTATTATTAGTAGACTACTCGTACTACTACTACTACACACATAACAGGAGTAATAGAAGTAATATGTGTTGGGTACATCTCGGCAAGCCACACGATGCACACGATGCACTCGATGCAGGGTAGAAGTTGTTACTGAATACGGAGTAATACGGTCCATGGATGGAGAATCATGGTCTGACATTTGTTACATTACGGAGCACGGAGTACGGAGTACACTACTACAAGGACTACTACTCCGCACTAGTAGCATGTATGTGTTGTATATCTGCACTTTGTTGTTGGTCGTTGCGGCACAGCTGAGGTCCAAGGTCCTAGTACATGGATATAACAAGTCAAGTTGCATACAACTGCATGTACCATCACATACGAGCAAGCATCTAACTCGTACTCCGTATTTATTACCACTACGAGTAGTGCGAGCAGTACGAGAAGGTACCAAGTTAGTAGTATCCCAGCTCCATCGTATCCTGATATCCAGTCTACTGGATGGGATGGGCAAAAAAAGTCTTGGCCCTTATAAGTTGATTCGTATCCCCCCTCCCTCCTCTCTCTCCTCTCTCGCCGCCCAACCCTCCTTTCTTTCTTTCTTTCTTCCTTCCTCTTCCTGCTATTCATTGCACACGTTCACACACAAACCAGTTGCTGTTGGCAGCAAGGTGACACAACCATGTCCATCCTATCCAGTATCCGCAAGAGTCGCCAGTCAGCAAGAGAGTACAACGCCAAGGTAGCCGAGCAGAAGAAGCAAGAAGAGTCCATATCATCGTCGACGGCGAACAGACCGTACCGTCACGTCCCCACCCACGCCGCCTCCGATGCCGTAGCCAGCGCCCCTCCGACGTGGCGCGAGGCCGACGACCGTCAGAAGATCCTCGAGCAGCACCACAAGAGGAACTCGATGGGACCTGTCGCCCACGGTGGTTTCCCCCGAGCCGCTAGCAGCCTCTCCTTTGTCTCTTACCCTGGTCCTCTTCACAACAACACCACCAGTCCTACCTCTGCCTCTGCCTCGCGCGTCGTCCCTCGCTCATACAGCTACACTGGTGTATCCCCCTACGTAGACGGCAGCAGAGACGTCATATACTCTATTCCCGATGATGTTCCTCACCACGGGGACGGCGAGTACCAGGTCAGCAGTGGTGGAGGAGATCCAATGATGACGACGAGGTCTAGCTCCCAGGAGGATCTGGAGCTCAAACATAATGTTCATCGGAACAGCGGCAGCGCCAATGGCTTCCTGCATCCTGATCGTCAGGGCAGCAAGGGAAAATCCAAGCCGCAGCAGCAACAGAACATGTCGTCTTCCGCATCGTCGTCTTCGTCGTCAAACAGGGCTGTACGGGTAGGCACCGCCCCTGGACCTCTCCCCGTCACGGCCATGGCAGCTCCCGTACCTGTCGCACGCAACCCGAGCCCGGACTCGACCTCCTCGTCTTCCCCGCCCGCCCTGACGCCTACCTCGGCCAAGTTCTCCCCATCTCCGACTGGGCCCGCTTCCCCGGCTGCTGCCAAGACGGACAACAACAGCAGTGCGTCGTACTTTTCGCCTCAGCATGGACATGTGGCCATCGACTTCAACCCCAACTTTGACACGACGATGTCGGCGACGACTCATCAGCCCAGCAAGGCTACGAGGTTTGCTGAGCCGAGTCCCGCTGCTAGTGTCGAGCAGGTCGCCAGTGTGCCTGGTGCTGTCATTATCAACATGCTTCCCGAGCCGGCTGAGCCTGCTCCCGAGACGCAGGTTCGCAAGGGGAGACGGTTGAGCAAGTTGCTTCGAGGACGTTGATCATCGTGCGCTGTTTATATAGCACACACAGTGACTAGATATACTTGTTTCTTTTTCTTTTATTCTTTTATCATGGTATTTCCTTGGGATTGAAAGTAAGCGGGCGTTGGAAATGGATTGGATTCAAATTGGGAGACTAGATATGAGGTCAACATGTAACGTTTTCTTTTTGTCTTTGAGTGGTACATACAATGAACGAGTTACACGCATAAACTGAAGGAAAGAAAGCACGTATCCGTCTCGTATCCAATCCTGCACCTCAACAGTCATGATGAAGCGTGCCGCCGTCATTGTTACACTCGAGAGTCTTGAGTCTTGTGACTGAGATAGATCAAGATGGAGGTTGTGGGGATGGAATGCAGGTGGCTCGCTGTTAAAGTGCTGTAAGTCTTTACAGGCGTTGACCCACTAATCAACTACTCGTGGGGTCCTGGAGAGAGCCCTGAAGTTGAAAGTACCTAGAGCCCTGTCGATCATTCTTTTTGCAGGTGCCAGCGTGTTCCTGTTACGGCACTTTGCCCGTCTTTGGCGTTCCAGGTTTCGTCCATCGTTTCATAGGTGCGCTGCCCGCCCGCCCGCTGAGCTTGGTCCCTGAAGCCGCGACGTGCGATGGACCGCAAGACGTAATGTAGCTTACGTCTCTTCTGCTCCGCCCCTCTTCACTTTACGAGTACTCTACCTAATATCCTCTTCACTTTGACCTTTACTTCCTGCGCAGGTGGCTTCTGCCTTGAAAACCTGCCAACTTCATTTTCTCCTTTTTCTTTTTCTCTCTCTCCTTTCCTTCACCCCCTAATGGCCTAGAATTTACTGTCGCTCGACTCTCCCCCCCCAAGCTGCGTCCAATTCCACCATGGACGCGATCCACGCCATCCTCGAGAGCTCCCTCTTGCCTCTGTGGGCGTGGATCCGCGCGACGCCAGTGCACATCCTCATTGTCCTCAGCCTAGGTGCCGTATTCATGGGACTCTTTCTCGTGAGCATCTTCTGCCTCCCCCCTCTATTACTTGTTCGTCGCACTCTGACCAAACCAGCTCTTCATCACTCTTCACCTCGTCGCTCCCAAACCTCGTCCCGTTCTCCCCTCGGAGAAAACATACATCACATCCAACCCGACCGAACCTACCACTACGGGTCCCAAACAACTACCATGCTGGTACGATCGCTGGCTAGCAGAGCGACACACTAGCGAGCAGCAGTCGCAGTCAGACTCAGGCAGCGCCAACAACAGCAACAACACACCGGTTGGTGGCAACATTGAACCAGCAGAGCTATGTCTCAGCGTCGTCTTCCCCGCCTACAATGAGGAAGAGCGCATCATACCCACCCTCCAAGAGGCAGTAGCCTACCTAGACGAGCACATTGGCCGACCATCATCCACCCACGACGACAAGACAGAGACAGAGGCAGCCAGCAAGAAACAGAAACAGAGCAAGAAGACGAACAATAAGAAGCAGCACCACTACCACCACGATGACGTCGCGTGGCAGAAGCACGCCTACGAGGCGAGCGGCTACGAAATCATCATTGTCAACGATGGGAGCACGGATAACACGGTCGGCGTGGCTCTGGACTTCGCCCGCGAGAACGGTCTGCACGATGTGCTGCGCGTCGTGACGCTCGAGACGAACCGCGGCAAGGGCGGGGGTGTCACACACGGTTTGCGTCACGCGAGGGGCCAGTATGTCCTGTTTGCCGACGCGGATGGCGCTTCGCGCTTCTGCGACGTCAAGAAGCTCATGGAGGGTTGCGACGAGGTGGCTGATGGGTCGCATCGGGGTGTGGCCATCGGTAGTCGTGCTCACCTTGTTGGTAGTGATGCCGTTGTCAAAGTATTTTCTCTCCATTCTCACTCTTCTCTTCTTCCTTTGTTTGATGATCAAGTATACTGACTGAACATAGCGTTCCGCCCTTCGAAACTTCCTCATGCGGTCCTTCCACCTGGTACTCACCATCCTCACACCGCCGGCCACGTCGCGCATCCGCGACACCCAGTGCGGCTTCAAGCTCTTCACGCGCGCCGCCCTCCCCCACATAGTACCCTACATGCACGCCGAGGGCTGGATCTTCGACATTGAGATGCTCATGCTCGCCGAGTCTGCGCCCGCCACGCCCATCTTGGGGTCGGACGGATCCGTCATCGGCACCAGCCCGGGCATCAAGGTCGCTGAGGTGCCCATTGAGTGGCATGAGGTGGGGGGCAGTAAGCTCAATGTCTTGAAGGACAGTATCGCCATGGCTCTGGGTCTGGCCATTTTGCGCGCAAGCTGGATGATGGGTGTTTATAGGAGACGTCTTACCTAGTTTTGCATGGGAATCCATCATTTTTGTTGTTGTTTAGAACAAGTTACTAAAAGAAAAGAAAAAAGTTGTATGATGGTACAGTGATGGGGGATATATCCAGGATTGCTAACAGATACTAGCATTCGAAAAATGATAAATACAAGATATAAAAAAAACAAACTAAAATAAATCGTACGAGTTGAGAAAAGAGTCGAGACATGATACGGAAACGACAATCGTTTAATATTATACACTGCTAGTACGATGGAGTACAGCCCATGTTACTAGTAGCAGTAATAAAGTGCCCAGGTGTAGTGTTGTACCCTGGCCCCGCTACACTTTCACATGTCAAGGACCTGCCTAGACATGAGAACCACATTTAAGAAGAAGGAAATCACCCCCTTTTAAAGGGAAATGGGGCCACCGTTTCCCCCCCCCTTCTGATCTTTTGGTGACAAGGTCAGGTCAGGTCAAGGTGTCAGGGTCAGGGTCGAGGCTGAGTGAGACAATGTGGCTTTTCCGTCTCAACAATTGGATTATCACATGCTTTTTGCTTGTCGACTGTCAACTGTGCTTTAGAATGAAGTCTTGTGTGTGTACTGGAAGTCGTCACGTCAACTCTCAATTATCAATTGATCTAGTCCTTTTTGTAAATGCAAACAGTAGATCTACTCCGTGCATGCATGCGCTCTGTACAAGGGGGAGTTCATCACTCGTGCATTTGCAGCATCACCACTCAAGTCAATGTCTAGTAGTATATATTAATTTTGTCATGTATGCGTATATGGTACAGCAAATCAATGCTCAATGGTATTTCTGCCTTTGTTTTTTGTTGCTTCTTCCTTGTTACTTTTGTTTTTGCCTCCCAGTGTTGTGTGTGTGTTGTCCGATGGAATAAATGTGTTGTTTTTTTTGTGTTGTTTGAACCCATGCGTGCACAATGTTTTTTTGTTTTTGAAAAAAAGAAAAGTCCCTTGGTTGATTTTTTTGTTCTTTTTTTTTTGTTTCTTCATTCAAGACAATGTACCTTGAACTGCGTATAAAGAGGAGGGATAAAATGGGGACAGGTATAGAATAGAAGAAGAAGAATAAAATAAAACGCTCGATATAAACAAAAACAAGAGAAAAAAATAAGAGTTATAAAAGAGTTGCCCATGATGAAATGTATGCTTCTTTAAAAGGCTTCAAACAGAAGAAGAAAGAAGAGAAGAAAAGAAAAGAAGAAAAAAAAAGATGTAAAAAATAAAAATAAAAATATGACATGGAAAAGTGACATGAAAATAAACAGAAAGGGTGTTTTGTGACGCTTTGATGGAGGAGGGGGGAACCTGTGGCAAAGACAAAAAAAAACATCACCGGAAGTTTTCTTGCCACATATAAGGAACAAAGACGATAGACGCCTTCCAAAGGATGAGAATCATGTCAATGAAAGCCAGGGGAACCTTCCACAGACCCAGGGGACCGCCAACGAGGTCACAAGCATTCAGCCAGATGGCCAGGAAGGCGACGCTGAAGAAGTGGTAGAAGAGCACGATGGGCTGCTGGACAATGGCAGCCAGCATGGCCGAGGGACCGTCCGTCATGCCGCGCTCAAAGTAGCCGAAGCAGCCGCGCTGGAGGATGCGCAGCTGGGGGTCGTTGGCTGCGAAGAGGGCGTACAGGGCCTGGGCGAGGACGTTGACGATGCCGGTGAGGTTCTTGCGGCGCGAGTACAGCGTGTCCATGGCCGAGGCGACGGCGCGGGTGTCGCCGAGGTCGGGCACGCGCTCGGGGGAGAGGAGGTCGGACAGGATGACGGCGTCGTTGAAGGCGACGGTCATGCCGCCTCCGGTGAGGGGGTGGCGCATGTTCATGGCGTCGCCGAGGAGGATGAGGCCCTTTGTGGACTGCGGGGAGGGAGGGAGCCAGCTGTTGGGCATGGAGCGGGGGATCTTGCCGTCCGAGAGGGCCGTCACCATGGACGAGCGGATGGGCTCGGGCACGGCGGGCAGGACGCACTTGTCGATGTAGCCGCGGACGCCGCCGGCGGCGGGGCTGGCCTCGGGGATGTCGGCGGGGACGTCGATGAGGGCGCGGGTCTCGCGCGAGCCGATCTGGTAGAGCAGGACGGGGAAGGCGTCGCCGATGATGACGAGAGCGTGGTTGGGCTCGGGGAGAGGGCAGTCGATGAGCTCGAGGGCGTAGAACTTGGAGCGCACCACGGGCGGGCGCGCGATGACCTGCTTGCGGAACTTGGAGGCGTACCCGTCCGCCACGATGGTCAGCTGCCCGAAGAAGCAGTCGGCCTTCTTGTCGCCCGTCTCCTTGTCCGTGGTGCGCGTCTCCACGCCCAGGATCTGCTCCGAGTGCTGCCCGCGCACAGTGTTGACCACCTCCGTCTCCACGACGGTGATGTTGGGGTGCGCCTGGCACGCGCGGCGCATCTGCATGATGAAGCGGCCGTGGTGGAATCCCCTGCCGAGGACCCTCTTGCCCTCGGTGCCGGCCCCCCGCCACGCGTGCGTCGCACGCCCCTGCCCGTCCACCGTCGGGTACCGCACCACCACGGGCGTGCCCTTGTGCAGGACCGTGTACCCCAGGCACGGGATCGAGTCGATGCCCTCCAGGCAGTGGCCCAGCCCGAGCTTGTGAAGCGCCGCCACCCCGCCGGGCTGGAGAAGCTCCCCCACGATGCGGTCCGGCTCGTGCATCCACCGCTCTAGGAGGATGACGGATCGCCCCTGCTGCGCGAGCGCGTACGAGATGGCGCATCCAAAGATGCCTGCTCCCACGACCACCACGTCCGACTCGTGGAATTCCTCGCGTCGACGGGCTCGCATGTCGGGCGCTGTTGTTGTCGTCGTCGTCGTCTCCGTCGTGGTTGTGGTCGTTGCGGGTGGCTCTGTGGCCGTGGTCGTCTCTGATACTGCCATTGTCGTCTGTATGTGTAATGTGTGTGTGTGTTTGCGCAAAAGAAAAACGTATGATTCTCTCTCTCTCTTTTTCTCTCCTGAAAAAACCCCTCCTTTTTTTTATTTTCGCCCCCTGTTGAACGGGGTGTGTCTTTGTCGTGTGGGTGCGGGTGTGTGTTCGTGGTTCGGTCGATTCGGTAAATTGGACCCCTTTTGTTGAGAAGAGCAAAAGAGAGAAAAAGAAAAAGGAAAGACTTGCAACGAGAGACTTCCCAACTCCTCCGTTGAATTCGTTCTGTATCGGGTGAGAATATTGGAGAAGAAGGTTTTCCAAGTGTTATCTCGATTGCCCCCTTTGTCCTTGATTTTTTAGAGTTTTCGATCAATCCTGCCAGCCTTGGGGGTCTTTGGTGGCGTGAGATTGGAGGGGGGGAAAAGATGGGATTGTGAGAGGGGGATAGTGGTGGCAGTAGTAGTAGTAGTAGTAGTAGTAGTAGGGGTAATATACTGAGATAACTCGGTACGTTGTCGAGTAGTAGTAATAACTCTCCAGGTTAAGAGAGAGAAGGAGAAAGAGAGAGCACTAAAGGTAGTAATTATATTACAAGCCCAGTAAAGTCCGGAAGTAAAGCAGTAATTAACTCTCAAAGCAGGAGAGCAGGACAGAGAGAGAGTACCAAAGTATACAAAAAATCGACAGACCGACCCTTGAAATTATCGGGAAGAGGGCGGGGGGGGGAGAGAGTGGTGCCAGTTGGTGGTAATGGAGTGGTAGTGGCACACACACAAAATCTCCATCTCATCCATTCACAGACGACCCGGGGCGCTAGGTACATATTTTTTAGGTCTTTACAGGTACCAATGGATTGATGGATGTCTAGTGCCACCTTCCCGGCATCCTTCTACCTGTATTTTCCCCTGATCGGTCCACTGTAGTGGTTCACAATACCCGCCCGTACAGGCCTACAGCCTACATGTACCTACTCGTACAGGAGGCTACCTACCTGCTATTACTACCTGTACCAGACCAAGAAAGAAAAAAAAAGGAGAAATACTAGTACTAGTTGAAAGGCCCCCGCCGGTCGGAGCAGTGGCGCCACTTTGGCCCTGGACCATGGGCCCACGTATTGGCCATCTGACCAATCATATTCATCTAGTTGACGGCACAGGCTTGTAAATCGTATGACTTGGGGTACGGGAAAAAGCAGTCCTACTGCACATGATCTTGCACCAACAGTCTGTGTGTGTGTGTGAGTGTGTGTGAGACTGTGTACGGAGTAAGTAGGCTGACAGGCAAATCATGGAAAAATACAAAGTAAAAAAAAATGATTCCATATATTACTCCGTACAGAGAGTCCGTACTACCCATTATCATGACCATTATTATCGTCTGGGCATTACGTCGTATTAGCCCATTTTACTCATTCTTGCATTACAGCATTAATTACAGTCTTTTTAGTATTACCAGCGCGCTGTAATTTCATGAAAGCCACCGAGTGCTACGGAGTATTACAGGCACGGACAGTTCGAGTAAGCACATGCCATACCATGCCATCCAATACTGCCACTCTACACCGCTCAAAACTCAACTCCAGTCTCCAGGTCTCCTTCCCCCGCCAAAGGAGGTTGAGGTGAACCAACACGTCGGATTCCATCCATGATGGCCTATTTATTGCCTGATTCCCCAACCATAAGACCACCACCGGCCCCGTCAGAAATGCATCATTTACCTCTGGGTCCAGGTCTGTACTCTCGTACGAAAATACTACCACCACCCGATCCTAACCACTCCCCAAACATGCCGTATAAACTCCGTAATCACTCCGTACATACTACGACACCATTCATCCTCCGTTGACCGGGGGGGGTGTCCCCCCTTCTCCGCCCCCTCCATCAAACGTACGACTTCCTTCTCTTCCATTACCACTCTAGACTTCTAGCACAACTCTTTAGCACCATTTTCTCTCCGGCTCTCTTCCAACTTCCTTCTCCCCCCCCCTCATAAGGCAATATCGCCACTTTTTCAATGATCCAAGTCCAGACCGCCCACGCCCCCGCCCCTTTTTTTTTCTCTTCTAAATCGCCCCATTCATGGAATCACTTCCTGATTCTAGCCTAGACAAATGTGGTACATTGTACTACTTATTACTTTTCTAGAAACGGAAGCACCCCTACTCCGCCGTAGAAGTAGAAGAAAAGAAGAAGAAGAAAAACAGGGATGGATAACATGGGAACATGATCAGCATTCCCAAGGATATGGAACAGGATTGACAAAATAACTTTCATGGTTCCTTCTTTCTAATATCTTCTAAAAAGTAAAAAATCTATTTGGTTATAGTACTATAACATGATAAAAAAAAAATGCTGGGTGTTTAAAATAAAAATAAAAAAGTGTTACATCTCAACATCGACCTGATATACAATGACTGGTCTCTTCTATACAAACACGCCATTCACAGAGCTTCCACTCGTGTCTGCGCCTCCCCTGATGGCCCATTCTGCCAATGATACACTGTACCTGTGCCGCCGTGTTGTTTCCTCGTCTTCTTGCTAGTATTGTGTCGCGACTCCTTTTTGACATGTTGCTTTTGCTGCTTCTGCTTCTGTTGTTGCTTCTGCTTAACGGGAGAAGGGGAAACAGACGACGGAAAGGACCCATCTTCTCCCTGCTGCTGCTGCTGCTGCTGATCCATCTGAGCGACAACTTCTTCGGCAGATACTGACACTGACAGTTCATCCTCATCCTGGGATGCCCCCCGCTTCCATTGCGGCCTAGTGTCCCTCTGTGTGTGTGGGGCAGTAGAAGTACTCGTGGAAGTACTCGTGGAAGCAGAAGCAGTGACCACCCCGGATCCACCGACACTTGACTGTCCCCGAGGGGCCCGAGCCGCCGACGAGCCAACCGTCTTGGCCGTATTGCAAACAGCACCGGCGGCATCAGCCTTGCACCGACGGCAGTGGTAGTACGCGTCGCTGAGCTTGCCGAGCATGGCCTCGCCGCGTCGGACGTTGTGCGCCCCGCGTGCCGTCGTGAGTCGCCTGGCCACCGTCTTCATCGAGTGCTTGACGGCCTCCATCGACATGGTGCTGCCCGCCCACCAGCGCTTCTCGCCACGGAACACGGACAGCAGCCGCGTCAGCTGGTCGTACTGGTAGAGCCCCGTGTACGAGAAGACGAGGTTGGCAAAGTTGAAACCGCTGTAGCAGGCGTCTCCCCCGCCATTCTTGGCCGCGGCAGAGTTGCACACCGCCACCGCTGCGTCCAGCTTGCCGTTCGCCGAGAGCGTTCGCGCTGCCTTGTTGTATACCATGTCGTGCAACGTGATACCCTGATCCAGGCTTGTGCGCACGAGCTCGCCTGCGTCTCTGCCCTCCGCCATCTGTGCTAGAAGCAGTGGTGTCATCACCTGGCTTATGTCCAGGCCTTGGGAGTGCGCATCTGCCACGAGCTTGCTCGCTCCGCCCGTTGCTCCGCCATCCAGCTTGAGTCGTGCGATGACACCGAGACGGAGGGCGCCTAGGGAGGAAGGTCCCTTGGCCTGTGCGTATGTCGTCCACACGTCCTCCCACCTGCCCGCGAGCGCATCCTTCTGCAGAGAGGCGAGCGACTTGGCATCTGCTGGTCCCTCTGGGTCGATCCTGGTAGCCGAGCGGATGTACATCGTCTCCCAGTCTTCCTGCTTGGCTGTACCGCCCATGGAATCCACCGGGGGCGACAGGTTTGGCATCGTCTCGCGTAGGGACTCGTAGAATTTCTGTATAGACCCCTCGCTCATGTTCCACCGCTTGCGCCACATGTGGCATATCTTGTGGAAGAACTTGTCCGTCGGCTTGTAGCCGTGGTCGAGAGCGAATTGTAAGAACGAGAGCATGCCCTCTTGATCCACACGTTTCGAGTAGTGCTGGAGGACCGGGTACAGCCACCTGCCCTTGAGTGGCAGGGCGTGCTTGTCGGCCATGGTACGAAGGACGCTTTCGAAGGCCTCGGGCGTGACACGGCTAGAGCAAATGTCCGTTAACCTCTTGAGGATGAGCATGTGCTGCTCGGGGTCTTGATCCTCCATAGTTTCCAGCGCTCTTATATCGTCCTCAATAGATGCGGATCGGCCAGCCAGGGCATCCGCAATGATCAAGGCGTGTCGGAGTGCGGGGTCTTTCTTGGCCCGGGGAGCGTCAATCTTGTACACCATTTCAGACTCTTCGATGCAGATCGTGTCGTAAACGTTGGTACGACTCGACAGCTGCAGGAACAAGCTGTGGATTTCGTATTCCATGTCCTTTGGTGCATCAACCACCTCGGAGAGCTGGGCGTCCACGAGCTCGCGGTAAACCTGTCGGGTGTCGGCCAGCTTGCCGTAGCGCTTGTGGTGAATTGTAAGTAGTTCCAGAACCGCCGGATAGTCCAGAACATAGTCGGAGTGTTTTATGTCGACTAGATAGCGGAGGAAATCGCGCATGCCAGTCTTGTTTCTGGCCTCAGAGAGCCATTGTAGGACGGGCACGACGAACTCGGGCACATCGCGGTACATCGGCATGAGGGCGTCGAGGGCATCCGCTAGGGGAATCCCGTCGAGCTGTGTCGCTGTTCGCAGGAGCCTCATGCAATGGAACCTTAGCTTCGACATGCTTTCGCGTTCTGACTTCGTTCTTGATTTCTGGGGCGTGATCCGTCCAACAATGTCTAAAGCCAGACTTTGATATGTCGCAATCGTCTCTTTCGGGGCAGGCGATGTCGACTCCAGTTGTTCAAGCAAGCGTTCCAGCAACTCGAAGCCAGTGGCGGGCTGTCCGGGTTGACTCGTCGAGTCTAGGAACGACGAAACATCGGCAACCACAGGATCGGGCCCCGAGCTCTGTCCTTCCGGGACAGAGCCCAGGGCCTGCACCGCAGCCAAGTCCCTGGGCATGGCTAGCCCGGGTGCGGCCATGGCGTGTGATCTGTCAAAGTCTGGCGCTGACATTGATGCTGAAGAGAGACGACGTCCTTGTGTGTTTTGCGGGAGGTCGGAGGGGTTGTAGTATCGAGAAGCGGCGGCCTGAGAGGCTGCGAGGACGAGGTCGAGGGAGTGGCGGGTATCGTAGGCAGAGGCGATCTTCACCGCATGCCCATCTGTTCCAGTGCGGTTGGTGACAGGATGCTGTCCCGACTCGACGGACTGGTCGGTCGTCGGCGGTGTCGGGCGTTGGCGTCTCTTGCGGCGAGGAAGGGGGTTGACGGTCCGCTCGCCCGCGGCTGTCAGGAGTTCCAGGTCCGAGTCGGCGTGCCGCGACGCCTCGAGCATGGCAATCGGACGGCGCTGGGCCTTGACGGTGTGCAGCTTCCGGGCATTGTCAATGGCGGTTCGGGCGAGCTTGGTTCGGCGTCGGCGCTCCTCGGCCAGGAGGATGACGGAGCAGGATGTGGTGAAGACGAGACCGCGGAGAGCGTGCAGGGCGGCCCTGGAGGGCACGGGTCTTGGAGGCGTCATTATCCTCTTTCTTCCATGGCTCGCCAGGACCTCAAAGTGTCCGCCAGCGAAGAGGAAGATGAACTGTGTGTGTCGTATGTAATGGGGTGACCTTTTGTTTTTTTGCTTCCCTTTCTCTTGGGTCCCTTTTCCTTGTGTCGATGCGAGTTTGAAAGATTGGTCCAATGGGCAAAAGACTGATTGAGAGAAGTGGTCCGGCAATTTCTCGGGCAAAAACTCTCCTAATTGGAGGAAACGGTTCAAAGGGTCGCCCCACACATGGGCATCAGCCTTAGGCAAACGCTCCTTTCTACCTGTTCGGAGTATTACTCGTACCACTTGTTACTACTAGCAAACACCCGGTACTCCGAGTGCCATTGAAGTAGTATGTTTAAAAATGACACGGAGAACATTGATATTCCATTTTCCCCTCTACGGAGGTGTTTGGAAAGATGGATGGATATTCTACTACCAGTTTGGTCGAAGCCACCATTGTGCCTTGCTTACTGGAGTCGTACTGGAACCCTGGGTTGTGGCTGCATCTGTACCGCCAGTTCAAACTGCCCAACGCCACAGATGATGGGACCAAAGTCAGTCAAGAGAGATGGGATTCCTTGACCAACAAATGTTTTTACCTACCCTTGTACACTCATACCAGAGTCGCTTCCGACGTTGCATTTGCTGGAATCGTCGCCATGTACTCCGTACTCCGTACAGAATACAGCAACGTGGGTCATCTTTCTCTGCACTCACCATGCCCACCTGCGTCTATCTGTACATACAGACCTACCCCGGAGACAGCAGGTGAACCAACGGGTCGCTCCTTCCCCAACGCAGAAATGTGAAGGAGGGGGAGGGGAATTGGCTGCGGTATTCCCACATTGGAATGGGCTGCTAGAGAATCAATATTTCTCATCACCATGTCGTGATATGTACTTCTATTTATGGCTCTATCTGCGCAGTCTTCCTTCCGGTATGATACACCTACCTGCACTTGGCTCCTCTTGGCCTGGCCTACGCTCGAGGACAGGCGCTTCCAGCCACGATACTCGGAAAGTGGTTGGCTGAGCTATGAAACCCGAAAGGCATACTTGCACTCAGCATTACGCCTTGCTCGATGTTTAACCCCCCACGCGTTCCTTTCTTGCGTTGCCGCCGGCCTCCAGGGATGATAGCCAGGCCTATGATGTAGGCCACGATGCACGATCCTTGCAGAGTACGGCCGTTTTAGAACCAACACGTCGAAATGTAGCCAATATGATCAACCTACTGTTGAGCTCTCCCTCGTAAGTATCGCAGTTGTTTCGGCTGCTCATATAGAAAGATCTTCGCTTCCTCGCTCCCCTTCTCACTTTCTTCTCCTGCCTTTTAATACTCTTCCATGCCATCGACCAACATTCAACTATGAAATTTCGCCTCGTCATTGTTGCTTTTGATTCGCTCTAACCATGTCTATCTCAAGCCGGGAAGAAGCAGAAAGGCTCGTTGGGAAAATTGCCACTCAAAATGGCCGACTTCCCGAGAAGCTGCGACGACAGCTTAGTATGGTAGATGCAGAGCTGAAAGATGCTATGAATGAGTTCCTAAAGAACGGCCGCGAAACCATGGGTGCTTCAGTCAAGGTGTAAGTACCATGGACCATACATGTAACAACTAGTGGCACTTCAAGCCTCATGATCGGATACTGATATGCGAGCGAAACATTTGGGCAGACTAGCAAAGAATCTTTATACCGACAGTTCACGATTTCTTTTCGAAATCTTGCAGAACTGCGATGACAACTCTTACACCAATGCAAGACAAAGAAATGCAGAGCCCTTTGCACACTTCGAGATCTTCCATGACCGAATCGTCGTTCAGTGCAATGAGGATGGCTTCACACGCGCCAATGTCGAGGCCCTCTGCAGCATTGGAAAGAGCTCCAAGGCTGGCAGCCAGACTCAGATTGGCGAAAAGGGGATCGGGTTCAAATCCGTTTTCAAGGTGGCTTACAAGGTGGTCATACAATCGGGTTTCTTCACCTTCTCCTTCACTCACCACACGGATGATTCTGGTGTTGGTATGATGACACCGGATTGGGAGCCGGATCTGCCCCTAGCACCAAGAGGCCGTACGATTCTTACACTGTGGCTTCACAAGGTTGAGGGTGGAGGTGATGCGTCTGCCCGAGTTAAGGGGCAATTGGATTCCATCCATGAAGAGATGCTTCTATTCATGCGCAACCTGAAAAAGATCAAAGTCGACGTGCACGAAAGCGTTGGCGCGCCCCCGAATGAAACGACCTATCTGTGTCTGAAGAACCAGTACCCCCTGGTTATTACCGAGAGACTGCAACGGACAGGTGGTGTTTCTGGGCAGACAGATCTAACAACGAAACGATTTCACATGACCTCTTACACCGCTGAGAATCTGCCCAAGAATGAAAATCGCCAGTACGGGGAGCAGGCTGTGGCAACACAGTCATGGACGAGAAGCGAGATTTCTCTGGCATTTCCTCTGACAGCCCAGTCCGAGCCCTCGTTGAACAACCAGTGGCTGTTTTCGTTCTTACCCGTGGCCCAGATGGGTTTCAAGGTACTGAGCCCCTCTACCCATTCACAATGATACATTGAAACAGAATCTTTAACAACTCATATAATAGTTCATTATCCAAGCCGACTTTGTCACCTTGGCCAACCGGGAGGGCATCGAGACTACCTCCAACCGAAATATCGCTCTCAGACAAGCAATTCCGCGCGCTTTTATCCAGGCTGTGCTAGAAATGTGCAGACACGATACACTGCAGTACCAGTGGATGCGGTTCCTCCCTTCGAAAGACGACGGCAACCTGTGGGGTTCCTTCTGGTCTGCTATGATTGAGGATGTTGACGCACTTTTGAGCAAAACCGCAGTTCTTCGTCCTGCTAGTTTGGGTCCTCTCAGGCTCATCACAGAAATGAGATATATCCCCACAGGCGTCGTCGACGGAAAAGGCGAACCGTTGTTTCCCGATATCGAGCCAGAAATGTACCTGTCCAGGAAGTACATTCGTCCTGATCTGAATATTCTGTGCGCCCACGGGTTAGACACCATTTATTCGAATGAATGCATTGAGAGGGTGGAGTTTGACGCACGTCGCCAGTCATCGCGCATGAGGACAACATCCGACCTAGACTGGCATCGCCGTGCAGCTATACATCTGCAGCATCCATTCAGGAAGAATTGGTCGCGAGATAAAGCCCGGTTGGTAAATGTGGATTTGCTGCCCCTCGCGGACGGGACCTGGTGCTCCATGGCCCAAGGTCCCGTGTACCACGCCAATGTCGGCAGCCTGGAAATCCCTCAAGACCTCGGGCTCCGACTTATTGACCCCTGGGCATCGAGCCATGCTGATCGGCGAGAGCTCTTTGACTTTATGGGTGTACAGACGGCGACGATACCCATGGTGCGCAAGCTCATATACCAACGATACCACGGCACACAGAAACCTCACAGCATCTCGTTTGCAATGTCACTTTCACACCTTCGATTTCTTTATCTCACTCACAAGACTGTGGCTACTGATAGGCAGCAGACAGACGAGAATGAAGCCTTTTCTGTACCTGTTCTGACCCAGAATAGCCAGCTTCAGAATCCAGTCTTGGAGGACGTTTATATGCCTTCAAACGATCATCTGAGCGCTTCGCAGTTGCTTGCTGCAACACCCCCGGGCCCTGACTTCGATGATGGGGCTCCCGGATTGTCTGTCTTTTTCCTGAATTCAAAATATTTGAACGATGCTCCTGAGCGGCCAAATGTTCTCGTGCCCGCGTGGACAGACTGGTTGCACGACACTATCCGAATCCGTCGTCATGTGCGCCTCAAAGACAAGGGGTCTGACGCAATGTCTGCCATCGCCCTCTACGTGGCAGAAAGCAGGCCTAAGAAGTTTTTGAGTCTCCTCAAGGCACTCTGGCCGCTTCAGCGACAGGAAATTATGCAGAGTAGCGGTTTTAAAGAGAAATTGGGTGTTACGGACGTCTTGTGCAGAGGAGGCAAACGTTACTCTCTGCAGGAGACATTCCTGCCAACAGAGCATCTTGAAGAGTTGGGAAACAGGTTTCTCTTGGACGGGGACCCGTTTAATTGGCTTCTCTTGGAGGACGATGACCCAGTGCAACCTCAAGAATGGGAGCAGATGGCCGCCGATATCGAGTTTGGGCTACCGAAAGATGATATTGGTTTCGCACTGACAATTCTTGTTCACATGTCACGTTCAACCCTGGATGAAGACAGAAAGCCCGGAATTGTCCACGAGGCACATGTGAAGATATTCGATCTCTATGTGTTTCTGGAAGGACAGATTCTTTTGTCCAAAGATAAAGAGGAGACCACAAACAGGATTAGGTATGTTGACAAACTTATCTATATAAAACGTGGTTGGCACTGACCCCCTACCGTACGAGACCAAACTAACTGCCCGGAAAAAATAGTGATGAAATGTACGAAGATAATTTGATCTTCATCCCAGCTACTCACTGTGGAAAAAAAGAAAGCTGCTGGTCCCGTTCGGGAGTTTGTGTGTGGGAAGCACCAGTTGCAGGCGTGACCACTAGATATGTCCTTGGCGACTTCTACGGGCAGAGACCCGGAGGGGGACATGCCTCGACATCCCAACACCAGGGCCTGTATAATTTCTTCCACAACGTTGTTGATATTGAAACCTGGAAATGGATTTACGCCATCCAAGAGCTCGAGTGTCAGCGGAATAAGAACCCAGACTTCGACCACATTTCCAATATCTACGGATGGTTCCAAAGCGTTGAGTGGTCAGAGCATGACTCTGAGAATATAAGGTACGTGCCCCAGCTTTGGATGCATTTTTTTAAGGGAGTATATTATGACGTTTAACGCCCTTAACATTGTAAAGGAAATATTTTGAGGAGAAACCACTCATTTACAAGCCGACCGAAATCGAAGGGGGGTCAGACTGGCACAAAAGCACTGACTGCCTTTGGACATCGGCCACTATGATTCCTTGCAAGACGGCCATCAATAACGACGGTGACTATGATGGACTTTACAACATCTTCGTCAAAAGGCTCGGGGTACAAAGTATGACGCTGCGTATGCTCTACGACAAGCTGTGCAACCTCGACCAGGGGGCGACAGTTGAAAATGTCAAGCGCGATCTCTTCGAGTTCAATGCACTACTCCTTAGAGTGAAAACGCCAGACCAATCTTTCTCAAAGTCACAGCGCAGTTCAGCGTCTCAATCAGAGAAACGAGAAAGGCCTATGGAACCATCCGGCCTACTCAAAGCGCGCACGTTTCCGGTGAGAAGGCCAGATGGAGAAATTGTGCTTGTTGAAGGGAAGGCTTCCTTCTCCATTGTGGATCGTGAATTGCTGGCAGATTACTTCCGCAGCAAGGCTACGCTCTTGGACTTCACGATGAACGAGGTTCGTACCATAGGCCCTTTGATCCGATGGCTTGGCCTCGAGAATAGGTACTTGTCAACGTCGGTACGCGAGGTCTCTTCAGCCGACAAGACGTCAACGCGGCCGGTAACCGAGCCCTTGCGCCAGATTAGCAAAAAAGCCGGTTCTATTTTGAGGTGCGTGGCTTGACTTAAAGATTGACAAGTGCCATGTGTGATTGCTGACCTTGCTATATTCACTCATAGTGTCGCCATTGCCTGCAAAAGCCCCCGCATCTCTAAGGGCCATGACGAGCTTTACAAAATGCTGCGGGATTCTGAGACACTCGAGACACGAAGAATGACTACGGTAATCAGTCTACCCAATGGTGCAGACGGGAAGACGGTCACGCATGAGGAATACAGTGGCATCGCCACACACATTGACGAGACGCCCCGAGGTCTCAAAGTGTTCGTGCCTAGCAAATTTGCCGATCGTGAAGGGTGTTTTCTTAGCAAACTTCCGATGAAACTTCTTGAATGGATTGTATCAGAACCCACTACTGGCATTCCGGAATCTCCTCAGAGCGACTTTTTGCCCGTCATATCGGCCATAATCAACGCACACCCTTGTTCGCTGTCAGGAATCCTGAAAGTCCACGGAATCTCCGAAGCACCGAGTTCATACCGAGATGCCACTGAAGACGACTATGCTGAATCAAACTGGGATGACCTGGAGACGGGCCCTTCTGTAACGCCTTCCGCGCCGCTGCCTGACCATACGGGCGACTCCGAGCTCAGTCTGACCGCTATTCATACACCCAGAACTGCGTCAACAACTACCGGTACGCCCCCACACGAGCCTCCTGTGGAAGTGACCCGAGCAGCCGGACCCTCAGGCGCCCATACGTACCGAGAATCTACTATTGAAGCAACGACCACAGCTCGCGCATCAAGACAGGTGTCTTCACCCGTCAGCGTACCCGTACGGGTGTCCGCACAGGCCCCCATTCAGGATTGGACACAGGTCAGCTACCGTCGCTTACTGGAACATGTCGTCAATCGTGCTAGGCGGCTGGTATTTCCATCTCGTGGTGCATTCTACATGAGCCCCATCATCGACACACTGTACGGCTATGACCAGGTTGGCGAGGCGGACGTCTCCTTTTTGAGACAGCTTGATCAGAGGGAGCGCAACAACAAGATCGGAGCAGCGGGTGAACTCTTGGTATGCTCAACCCTTAACAGATTGCTACTAGGAGGTTAATACAAAAGGAGTTCTAACTTGTCGTTTCACAGGTCTTTGAGCTTTTGCAGCACATTCAACCACAGCTACCAGGGTTTACGCGGGACAACTGGAAAAGCAATATCCGGCACTACGCCCAAGATCACGCGGATTATGAGAGCCTGGGATCGTGGAATGGGTCCGAGACCGCGGACATTGTCTATAATGACACCACTGCGGCGTTCACCGAGTTGCTGGCCGAAAAGGGGCACCTAGCCAACTTTGACGTCGACCGTCTGCGCCATGCAAAGCCACGCTACCTGATCGAGGTCAAGACCACACCGCACGATTACGAGACGTCATTCTTCATGAGCAAGGGGCAGTATCGACGTGTAAGTGCTTTCTTTGGAACTATACATACTGGGAATATGTACCCTTCTAGAAGTACGAGTACTAATCTATAACTCTTCCCCAACAGATGCAAAGCCATAGTCAGAGTACGCCAGGAAATGAGCACAACTTTAGTGTTGTGTATATGATCATGCGCGTGTTCGACCTGGGTCAACCATCGGCGTCAGTCAAAGTACTGATTGACCCAGAGGGCATGCGGCAGCGCGGGGAGCTGAACTTTGAAGCGGATACGTGGACGGTGTCGCCGTCGCAAACGGGAAACACAGTTTGATTACGGCAGTGTGCGAATTTAGTTACTGATTTCTTAAAAGGTTGAATTAAAATGTGTTTTCTAACAATAAAACACCCGGAACTAAAACATGGACCTAAGCCGCATCCTGAAGGATGGTGTCACTGGCCTTCTCGCTCATCATGAACCAAGAGATAAGAGGGAAGGTACCAGGGGTGGTAGGGAAGACGGAAGCATCAACAACACGGAGGTTCTTGGCACCCCTGACCCTGAACTTGGAGTCAAGGACAGCCAGAGGGTCAGAGTCGGCACCGATGGTCGAGGTACCACTGGCGTGGTGGCCGTAGGCCTCGTCGCGGACGTACTGGCGCAGCTGCTCCTGGGTCTTGATGTGGCGGCCGGGGACGACCTCACCGATGGTGGAGTTGGGGCCACCAGGGAGGGAGTCGAAGATCTTGCGGGTGAAGACGATGGCATCGACGATGGCCTGGACGTCGTTGTCGCCGCCGTCCTGGAAGTACTCGAAATTGATGTCGGGGACGTCAAGAGGGTCGGCTGAGTTGAGGAGGATACGACCGGCACGGTTGTGGGGGTGGGACTCGGAGATGGTGTAGGTGTAGTAGTTGCTTCCGGCGGAGAGCTCGGTGGCGTTGGTGTAAGGGGGAAGGTGGCCGGTGACGGCGGTAGCGGTGCCGTAGAGGATGATGTCGCGCTCGTCGCGGGGGGCGACAGACGAGGTCCAGAGGACGAACTCGAAGAAGCCGAGGGTGCTCCAGGGGCCGCCGCCCTCGCGCCACTGGCGGAAGCAGGGGTTGCTGTCGACGGTCTCGGCCGAGGTGCAGTCGTGGAAGAAGGTGAAGTTCTTGGGGAACTCCTGAATGACGGGGACCTCGTAGTGGTCCTGGAGGTTGCGGCCGACGCCGGGGAGGTCGACCTTGACGGGGATGCCGTGCTCCTTGAGGTGCTCGGCGGGGCCGATGCCGCTGTGCATCAGGATCTGGGGGGTGTTGAAGGTTCCGCCGGAGACGATGACCTCCTTCTTGGCCTTGACGGCGTGGGCGATGCCAGTGCTATTCTTGGTGGAGCGGGGGTCGGCGCGGTACAGCTTCTCGCCCTTGAGGTACTCGACGCCGGTGGCCTTGTTGTCGGAGTCGAGGACGACCTTGGTGACGAAGCTGTCGAACTGGACGGTCAGGGGGATGTGCTGGCGCGAGGCCTCGTTGACGCGGCTGCCGGCGCTGTAGCGCTCCATGTTCTCGTCGCGCTTGAAGGGGATCTGGTAAATGTCGTTCTCCTTGTCGCGGCCGGGGTAGTCGGCGTTGAGGTCCCACTTGGCGACGACGTCCCAGTCGCTGCTGGCGGCGCGCTCCTTGTGACCCAGGGCGGCGGCGGAGCCCTGGCCCACGGACAGGATCTGCGGCTCCTGCTCGATGAGGGTCTTGTTGCCCACGCCGATGGGCTGGTAGCCGTCGAAGCCGTGGCCCGATGCGTTGTGGGGGAGATAGGTGTTGCGCTCGATGCGCGAGAAGTACTGCAGCATGTGCTCGTGGCCCCAGCTCTCGTCACCGGTGATGTCCTTGATGTTGTCCCAGTCCCAGTCCGAGGGACGGACCGTCAGGCCGCCGTTGTGCGTGTCGCAGCCGCCCAGGGTTCCGGCGCGCGGGTACCACAGACCGAGCTGCTTGGAGCCCTCGGGAGGGTCGAGGCCGACCCACTTGCCGCCGTCGGGCTTCTCCCACACCGTCTTGCTGTTGCGGGCCATCTTCTCCTCGTCGAGGTAGTTCTTGGTGTAGAACCACCAGCCCTGCTCAGGGTCCCACTGCGCCTCGCCGAAGAAGACGGGGATGCGCTGGTTGTAGCTGTCCGTGTGGTTCTGGCCCGCCTCGAGGAGGAGGACGCTGTGGCCCGCCGTGGCCAGGTTGACGGCCAGGGGACCACCGCCGGGTCCGGAGCCGATGACGATGTAGTCGTAGCTCGACTCGTCCTGGATGGTGTGCGACGTCGAACGCGGCGGCACAGACACAGATAGGGCTGTGCCCGCGAGGGTGAAGGCCCCCAGGATGGATGTGGTCAACTTCATGGTGAGATTGTGTGTGGGGGGAGAGGGATGGGGATAACGGGAAACACCAGGAGGGTCGGGGGCATGCTGGGCTTTAATATAGACAGAGCTTTTGTAGACATTGGGAAAGCTCAGTCTCCTTTAGCTGCTAGCACTAATGAATATGTATGTGTAGTAGTACCCGACTAATACACTAGAAAGCAGGGTCTGCCTGGTCCATGTCCCTCGGTCTCCGCTCATCCCACGTACCTTGATCCAAAGCAGAGTGACCTGTAAAGCAGAAGAGACCGGTAGTCAGGCTTAACGTTGCACTGCTATCCCACATTCAAGAGGGACGCTCGCATGTACTCTGCATGTACAGGTCTTTACTTTTCACGTTTATAGCCCTCCGCTCTACGTCCCGCTCGCCACTTTTCTATTAACCCATTGGGGTATGAGGGCGACGATCTCGTCCAACTCACTAGAACATTCTTGTGAATATTCCTCTAATACATTGGTCACAACCCAGCCATACTTGTAGTACGAGCGTGGCTGCTTCTGCTTTAAGCTTCTTTAAGGAGCTTCTTATGCCGGGTATCCCACACTGACGCAAGCCAAGTTTTTTCGTCAGTGACATGATGTATACATTCATCTTCTCTTC
This sequence comes from Geosmithia flava, assembly GCA_900188565.1. Taxonomy (NCBI): domain Eukaryota; kingdom Fungi; phylum Ascomycota; class Sordariomycetes; order Hypocreales; family Bionectriaceae; genus Geosmithia; species Geosmithia flava. The sequence goes on from FYEV01001789.1 coordinate 517,796, forward strand.
AGGCACGGCAAGCTTTTCCTGAGGGATTTTCTAAGCTTGGGAAGGGAGGGGGAGAGAAAAGAAGAAGAAAAAAAAAACAAGATCAGATAAATGTTATTTTAGGTAGACTTGGCGGTTATTAGTATGCGTCATATTGCAGAGGTTAACTTGTACGAGTAAAGTCCTTTTGGACGGGTATTAGTACCATCTAATCTAATCAATCATTGTCTCCGGTTTTTCCATGCACTACGACTCAGGGAAACCCTGGTCTCGGTGTCAATACGAGTATTCGCTCGGTACTTTTTATTCATGGTTCGTAAAAAAGTTTTCTGTATTTCTCAACTGCCATGACGATGGCAATCAAACCATTTGGCGGTCCGCTTTTGTGACTTACAGGCACCGTCGTTGAAGCTTCTGTTTCTTCTCATGAAAGCGTATGATATCTACGAGATATGATCACCAAGGGACACAGAGGGCTGTAGAATGGTGCATAAGCTGCATAAGCTGCATAAGCTGCCAACTTTGAACTGGGAATCAGCTCCGAGTACAATTGCAATTGGGTTCAATCATCTCAGGGGTGTGTATCCCTCCCCCCCCCCCCCC